>CM076575.1:1889511294-1889723372 GCA_034641835.2 Pinus albicaulis | reverse complement strand
AGCAAGGTTTTTTTGGCTAGTAAATCCGAGACCATATCTTAGTCCAAATAATATCTTTCTCTAAATTGAAATGACCCCAAGTAAGGAGTACGCTTCTTTTAGAGTGAACATCCCAATAGGACTATTACCCAAAGCGATAAGTTGTGGTCCTATGAAAATTATAAGAAAAATAAATTAGTATTTTAAGCCCAAAATATGGAAACACAAATTTTGGAATAATTGATTTTTCATATATCAAGTGTTAATATTAAGAAATCTAGTTCCAATAAGAATATTTAAGAGTGATGAACTCTGGTATAAAAGAGACCAATTTCTTTAATTTAATATTGAGTTGTTGGCAAATTTGGTCTCACCCAATCTTGCTAAAAAGAAGAAAGATATGATATTTACTATTTTTTTCTATTTTTATTTAATAAATAATTAATAAGATTTTGTTCGATCTATATTGGAAAGGTGTCTTATTTTAGATTTTTTTTTATAAATATTATATATATTTAAGAAAATGATTATTTGTCATTATCATTTAACAAAAGGTTGTGATTGATTTTATTAAATTATTGACAATCTCTAAATTAATATTTATGATTATTTGCATTATTATTTTTTATTCATATAGTTAATATCTAATTCAAAGATTTAAATTCTTATCAATCTTATTACCATAATTATTTTTCTTGAATAAATCAATATCCTAAACCCATCCACATTAATCAAACATTTAAATTATGTAACTTAAATAATAATAAAACAAAAAATAACCTCAAAAGACCTTTGTTATAAAGAAATATATATTTTGTGTAAATTAATTATTTCAATTAGTGAATAAAATTTAACAATTTCATGGTTCTTATGTAATTTTATTGTATTTTTTAATTTAATAATATAATTACTTTACAATAATAATGTTAATAAATTAATCTAATTTAAATTTATAGATAAGTTAGAAATTAAATTACATTTATATCTAAAATCAAAGACAATTTCATATTAATTATTTTTTTAATTTATTAGCTATATTATATATATATATATATATATATATATATATATATATATATATATGAATGACGGTTAACACGAATAAAACAAAAGTTATGATTATCAAATCCAAGAAGTATACTTGTCCTAATTTTGTGTATGACAATAGCAACTTGGAGGAAGTGTCTTCTTACAAGTACCTAGGAATTGATATTCATCACAAGCTCAACTGAAACTATAGCATTGAGAAAAGGATTAATGGAGGGTGGAAAAATTATTTTGTTTTTGAAAATAATTGTAAGGCAGCAAACCTTGTGATGTGGGATAAAAAGAAACTCCTCTTTGAAACTCTACTCACTCATGTTATCTTTTATGGATGTGAGGTTTGGGGTTGCAGCATCTCTAGAGAATCCTGGAGAAAGATTGAGCAAATCCAAAATTATTTTATAACGTATAACCTCAAAATTAAAAGCAATACACCCTATCCTATTCTCCTTATAGAAGTGGGTCTTTCCCATATCGAGAGCCTAGCTATGACTAGGCTCCTGTTGTACATGCACAAAATCAGACCATAGACTTCCTAAGCTAGCTTTAAATTCCAGCCAAAACCACCTAAGGCTCAAACGAGGTTGGTATAAAGATACTAGGGCCTGGTTAAACCATTGGGAGATTGATGAAAATGTTGCATTGCAAAATATTAATAACATTAAAAATATTGTTACTTATAAGTTTAAAGAGAAAATGTGGCGTGAGAAAGATTTAGAGGCTAAGAGAAAATTAAGATATTATAAGGAGGTCATCAACCCTACTCACGAAGATCAAAAGTATCTCTCCGTTATAACTAGCTCAAAGAAAAAAATTAATATAGTCAAGGTAAGATCTATAGTGAAATTGGTCGTTGGGCAGTTCCTAAAACTTCATGGGTCCATGGGTGGAAAGGATATGCCATCTCTGTGAGAATATGAAAATTGAGGATGAAAATCAGTTCCTCTTAGAGTGCCCTGCGTACACTCACATTACTTCTCAGTTTCATAATCTTTGTTGCAGTACCGACCTTCCTAGCCTTTTAACATGTCAAAATTATAGTGAACTCGAGATACTTCTCTCCAAGCTCTTTAAGCATAGGGGTATAATTTTAAAATAAACTAAATAATTAGTTTCTTTAGGTCTGATAGACAAAAGTTTAGTTTGGGTGGACATTAACCACCATCATCCATATATATATATATATATATATATATATATATATATATATGATGATGATGATGATGATTAACGTTGTTAAGACCAATGTGGTCTATCGAACTTCAAGAAAGGAAAAATAATCCAAGTTTGATTATTACAAATCTTGTTTTTATGATAAAAAAAAAGGAAAGAAGAAATAGATTCACTTAATAAGTCAAAAAATTAGAAATATGACAAATATTAAAGAATTGAAAAAAAAAATATTATTAATAAATTTTTTAAAAATAGTATCTATTTTATTAAAAATTAATTAAATAAAAAATTAATCATGTTAGTTTAAAATGAATGATTAATACATTAGTTTAATAACTCGTCAGTAAATTAATTGGGAAGCAGGTTGATTGAAAGTACTTTCTGAATTGTTAGTTACTAATCGTGACTCAGCACTATTAAAACACAGGTCCCACTTCATTTATTGTTTAATCCTTTCTTTTATCAACGGCACGTTGAAATTTGATCTGTCCATCCATCAATGATCATAACATTATCATTCATTGTTGCGGGATAGAATTTCAGGTCAGCAGGCATCTTCCTTTTTGTCTTCGAATCGTATCATCGGACCGAGAGGAGCAGTTTTAATTTTCACAGAGAGCGCGACCAGAGGCAGCATGGAAACTGGAATGGCCGGGACACCATGGTTGTCTGAACAAGTTTGGGATCATATATTCTATAATCCACCCCGTGCAGATTGGTATGGCAATACTAATACTCATTCTGCAGCAGCAGCAGAAAAAGAAGAGTTGGAGGTGGATTTGGATGCAGCAGAATGGCCATCGTGGGGTGATTTAATCATCAAGAAATCCAATGGCTGCACCGTGAATAATGATCAAACGTTGGCAACAGACTTGCAGGCAATCGGAGAGTATTTGTTGGATGCAGAGCTGCAAGATTATGACAGTAATATCGAAGAAGATGGGAGAGATGGTATTGACCCAGTTGAGAAATCTGGTCCAAAAGCTGGAGATCAACTGGTTTCTGACACTGGTTTGGTCACAAATAACAGCAGTAAATCAAAATCAAACCAGACAGAAAAAGTGGGCTCGGGCACGGGCTCGGGCTCTGCCTCGTCTTCTGTCGAAGTCGATCATGGCGCCCTAAATGATTCAGAATACAAAGGATTGAGGCTTCTGCATCTCTTGACAGCATGCGCAGAGGCAATGTCATTGGGAGCTCAAGATCTCGTGGAAGTTATACTCTGCAGATTGCGAGGGCTGGTTTCTCCTACAGGGTTCACCATGGAGAGAGTGGCTTACTATCTCTTCGATGCTCTGCTTCACTCTAATGAGAATTCTCTCCCCTATTTGGAGCTCAAAGATAAAATTTCCAAGGACCATTTTTTGGGAGCTCTGAAGTTGCTGCATGTAGCTTATCCATACACACGATTCCCTCACTTCACTGCTAACCAGTGCATTCTGGAAGCAGTAACGGGTGCTGCTAATAATGTGGGAATTCATATTATTGACTTTGATATAATGGATGGCATGCAATGGCCGCCATTAATGGAAGCACTGAGGAACAGTGGAAACAATTATGATGTTGGCCACTTGAGAATCACGGCAATCAGATGGAGAGAGGACGAAGACGACGGGTGTCTGCTCTATTCCGGTCACACCGGCAGAAGACTGGCAGAGTACGCGAGCTCTGTGGGGATCCCATTTTCATTCCAGGAAATTGACTTGAAGGCGCTGAAAGAGGTTGTGCCCCAGGAAACCGAGATTGTGATCGTGAACTGCATATGGCAATTGCCTCATATGCTCAATCTGCGAAATAAATCGCAGTTATTGGAGTTTCTCGTCGGGGCACGCCGCCTGAATCCAAAGACTGTCACCCTCGCTACGGGCCCCCACGGCCCCGAGAGCGGCACCGCCGACTTTTTGGAGAATTTCACTTGTCGTCTGTGGGAACTGTGCACCATTTTCGACTCGCTTGAAGCTGGACTGCCGGAACATGGGCTTGCCAGAGCTATGGTGGAACGCGTATTCTTTGGGCCGGCCATGTCTAGGAGAGTTACGAGCAGTACTCATGCGTGTGGCGATCATGGCGCAGATGATACCAGAAAATCCAACGTTGTGGAGCTTCCGCTCAAGTGTGGTTATGGCGAAGGTAGTATAAGCAAGGACACCATAATGTATGCGAAATGCACTCTGCTGTGTAGTGGAGGCAGCGCATCTTATGATGTAGAATTGGTCGGTCGGCACCGACTGGTTCTCAAGTGGGCTTCAACCCCAGTGGTGTGGGTTTCTACATGGAAATCCACGATAAGGACGTAGCATTTTTTTTCTGGTGCAGTTTAATTTCAATTTGTTGAAATTACAAGTTTGAGATATGGTTCTCAAATGGGTTTCAATTGCTTCAACCTCAGTGGTGTGGATTTTTACAAATCTACTCTAGGGATCTAGCAACTTTGTGTTGTCATTTAAATTTAATTTGTTGAAATCACAAGTTCCTTGTGAATTCTATATAATTCATTTTAGTGTTTAGAAAGAGGAAAGACACATCTTATGAAGTAGAAATGAGAAGTCATCATCTACTAATTCTGAAATAGGCTTCTATCTCATTGATGTGGGGTTCTACATGGAAATCCACAATACCCAAGTATCAAATGGGCTTTTACCTGATTGGTGGGGTTTCTACATGGAAATCTAGCAAGTTGGTGTTGTAGCTTAATTTCATTTTTGTCGAAATTATAAATTTGATTTGTGAACTCTGTACAATTCCAGTGTTCAAAAAATTTTGAACTCTGTACAATTCCAGTATTCAAGAATTTTTTTAGTGTCAATATGTTTTTCAAGTTATTAAATTCATTTATGCATTCAACAATGAATCTAGTGTTCAAAAATTTGCAAACTTTGTACAATTCAATTCCAGTACCAAGAGTTTTTTAGTGTGAAAAAGTTGTTTACGATATTGAATTCATTTATACATTCAACAATAAATTTTAAACAACAAAAAATATAATTTGACCAAAATTAATTTTGACAAAATGATGTGTGTGTGTGTTTTTTAAAGTGTGTGAGCTTGAGAGAGACTAGGTCTTTTAACATGTATTTTTTTTTTTTTTTTATAGATTCTGCATCTACCAACTATTTTTAAAAATCAAAATTTTCAGTGTTTTTTTTCACTATCAAGATAATTTTTATATTTCAAAATTTTGGTGCTTGAATATTAATTTTCTAAAACTTTTAAATTTAAGAAGATTTTAAAAATATTAAATATATTTATGTATTAAAAATCAATTTTAAACCACCAAAAACTCATTCTGACCAAGAATTATGTAACAGAATTACAACCAAAGCCCTTTAAAAAAAATTATATAAATAAAGTCAAATTTGTTTTTTTCACTAGGAAGAGGATTTCTATATTACAAAGATTTGGTGCTTGTATATTGATTTTCCTCTGTATTCTTGCATGCTTGGTGCTAACCTGGTAATAGACCGATGAAATTAATTACGCTGCAAACTCAACATATCAAAT
This sequence comes from Pinus albicaulis, assembly GCA_034641835.2. Lineage (NCBI taxonomy): Eukaryota > Viridiplantae > Streptophyta > Pinopsida > Pinales > Pinaceae > Pinus > Pinus albicaulis. The sequence goes on along the minus strand of CM076575.1, from coordinate 1,889,717,675 downwards.
AGATTCTGCTTATGGTTGTAGATGTTACAGCCCATTTAAGTTTGAATATATTCTCCATCCCATGGCCCTGAGCTTTTTCCCCGCCCATCCTGGGTTGAATTATTTGACACTGATTATCGAATATTTGGGGGAATCAGCCATAACGAATGCAAAATGTACTCTTCTGCGTAGCGAAGGCAGCACATCTTATGATGTAACTGGCTCTCAAATGGGCTTCAACCCCACTGGTGTGCATTTAAACATGGAAATCCACGATAAGGACATAGCAACGTTGTGTTGTAGGTAAATTTTAATTTGTCGATGTGTGAACTTTGTACAATCCATTCGAGTGTTTAGGAAGAGCAGGAGAGCAGCGCATCTTATGAAGTAGAACTGCTCGGTGACTGGTTCTCAAATAGGCTTCCACTTTATTGCTGTGGACTTTTACATGGAAATTCACAATATGTACCGTGCTGTAATTTTATTCTAATTTGTCTAAATGATAAGTTTGATTTATGAACTCGGTACAATTCTACTGTTCAAAAATTTGATTTCTGTACAATTCTATTGTTCAAAAATTTGATTTATGAACTCTGTACAATTCTACTGTTCAAAAATTTGATTTACGAACTCTGTACAGTTTTACATTGTTCAAACATTTGTGAACTGTGTACAATTTCACTGTTTAAAAATTTATAAACTCTGTATTTTTAAGAATTTGTGAATTCTATACAATTTCACTGTTCAAGAATATTTTAGTATCTAGAAACTTTCAAAACATTAAATTTATTTAGACATTCGAGAATAAATTTTAAACAAGAAAAGATGTAATCCAAAATTATTTGACAGAATACAACACAATATAAAAAAATACACCCATATATATATATCACTGTTTTAATATGTGTGTTTTTATAGATGGTGCATCTCAGCTAACTATTAAAAAAAAAAATGTTTTTTTTATTATCCAGGATTTTTATGTTACAATGTTTTGGTGCTTGCATATTAAATTTCCAGAATTTTCTAGTTTTTAGATTGAAATAAATTTTAAATAATAAAAAAAACTTAATCTAATCAAAATTATTTAACAAAATTGCAATCAAAATTTTAAAAACAATAAAGGTTATAAGGCCGAAATCTTAAAAATTGGAGGTCTTGTTCTCATCCCCACATCCACAAGCTTTTCAACCAAACGATCAAGCAAGGGTTCCGTAAACCTTGGACTCAAAGCCTCATTATCCCTATTTTTAAAAGTGGGGATACAAATAACCCCTCTAATTATCGAACAATTATGATCAACCCTCTCTTAGCCAAGTTATATGGTATTATTTTGGAAAAGAAGTTGAGCATTTGGCTTGAAAGTGAAGGTAAGTGGGCTAAAGGCCAAGTGGGTTTTAGAAAGCAGCACTCAACAATGGACCACCTCGTTACACTTACGATCATTGTGGAAGAATGCCGCAACGATAAATCCAATCTCTTTTGTTGCTTTGTGGACTTTAGAAAGGCTGTGTTCCTTTCACGCTAAGAGTGGCCGCTATAAGGTTATACGAGAATGTAATTTCCAAGTTAAAGAGCAATGAGAGGTGGTTGAAAGATATTAAGTGTAATATCGGAGTTAAACAAGGTTGCCCACTCTCCCCTACCCTATTGGCATCTACATTGAGAAGCTAGAAGGTTGTTTAGAGGAAGCAGGATGTGTTGGCACGATCTTAGCTGGGATAGTCGTCATCTTTCTTCTTTATGTTGATGATATTGTTCTTCTCGCAAGGTGCCCATCTGATCTTGATAAGCAACTTAGACTTCTTAAAGATTTCTGCTCTACCATGGGTATGTCTGTTAACACTGACAAAACAAAAGTTATGATTATCAAATCCAAGGACACTTATGCTAATTTTATGTATGACAACAGTAACTTGGAGGAAGTGTCTTCTTACAAGTATCTAGGAATTGATATTCATCATAAGCTTAATTGGAACTATAGCATTCAGAAAAGGATTAATGGAGGGTGGAAAGCTTATTTTGGTCTTGAAAATAATTATAAAACGACAAACCTCATAATGTGGGATAGAAAGAAGTTCCTCTTTGAAACTTTAGTCACTCATGTTATCTTATATGGATGTGAGGTTTGGGGTTGCAGCATCTCTAGAGAACCCTGGAGAAAGATTGACCAAATCCAGAAGCATTTTATAACGTATAACCTTAAAATTAAATGAAATACACCCTATCCTATTCTCCTTATAGAAGTGGGTCTTTCCCCTATTGAGAGCCTAGCTATGACTAGGCTTCTGTTGTACAAGCACAAGCTCAATAGCATAGAAGACCATAGACTTCCTAAGCTAGCTTTAAATTCTAGCGAAAATCACCTAAGGCTTAAATGAGGTTGGTATAAAGACACCAGGGCCTAGTTAAACCATTGGGAGATCGACGAGAATGTTGCATTGCAAAACATCAATAACATTAAAAAATTGTTACTTCTAACTTCAAAGAAAAAATGTGGTGCAAGAAAGATCTAGCAGCTAAAATAAAATTATAGTATTATAAGGAAGTCATCAACCCCACCTTAGAAGATCAAAAGTATCTCTCTGTTTTAACTAGCTCAAAGAAGAAAATTAATATAGCCAAGATTAGAACGAACTCTCATGAGCTCCATAGTGAAACAGGTCGTTGGACAGTTCCTAAAACACCATGGATGGAAAGGATCTGCCATCTCTGTGAGAATATGAATATCAAAGATGAAAATCACTTCCTCTTAGAGCGCCCCACGTACAACCACATTAGAGCTCAATTTCATAATCTTTGTTGCAATAATAATCTTCCTAGCCTTTTAAGATGTCAAAATTATAGTGAGCTAGGGAGGCTTCTCTCCAAGCTTTTTGAGCATAGGAATAAAATCTTAAATCAAATTAAATAACTCTTTTCTTTAGGTCCAGTGGACGTTAACACATCATCATCATCATCTATATGAAATTGTGTATCCACTTGTTTAAAAAAAATCAAATACCTGTTTTTCATTATCAATGATGTGTAGCAAAGGCAGCGCATCTTGTGATGTAGAATTGGTCGGTCATCATCGACTGGTTCTCAAATGGGCTTCGACCCCACTGGTGTGAATTTATACATGGAAAACCATGATAAGGGCATAGCAACTTTGTGTTGTAGCTTAATTTTAATTTGTCTAAATCAAAAGCTTGATGTGTGAATTTTTCACAATTCATTAGAGTCCACCCTAGGAAGAGTAGGAGAGGCAGTGCATCTTATGAAGTAGAATTGGTGGGTGACTGGTTTCTACCTTATTGGTGTGGATTTTTACACGACAATCCACAATATGTACTGTGCTGTAGTTTAATTTTAGTTTGTTTAAATAATAAATTTGATTTATGAACTTTGTATAATTTTATTGTTAAAAAATTTGATTTATGAACTTCGTAAAATTTTATTGTTTAAATATTTGTTAATTCTGTACAATTTTACTGTTAAAAATTTGTGAATTTTGTATAGTTTCACTGTTCAAAAATTTGTGAACTCTGTACTATTGTACTATTCTAATGTTCAAAATTTTTTGAGTGTCTATAAATTTTTCAAGATATTAAATTTATTCATGTATTCAAGAATATATTTTAAATAAAAAATTTCAAAATATTAAATTCATTTGTACATTCAAGAATAATTTTAAATAATAGAAAATATAATTTGACTAAAATTATGTGACAAAATAAAACCAAAATTATATATATATAACTGTTTGAATATATTTGTGTCGATATAGATCCTGCATCTACTAACTATTTACGTTGCCAAATTTGGGTGCTTCCATAAATTAGAATAGAATTGGAAAAATTAGATGAATTATAAAATATTTTAATAATATTATAAGAATAGAATGTAACGATAGTATTAGAAAAATAGAAATGGGAAGCATCAATTTATCTAATAAAAAAGCTAGAAAAATAGAAATGATATTTTTCAATTTATAAAATTAAAATATATTATGATTTATTTATAGAATTGTTTTTTTTTTTAATTTAATTTTAATAAAATATAATCACATAAATTATCATAGATTTTTTTAATCTATTTCATTAATAAAATGAAGTTAATATATTTATCTTCATTATAATGAGGTTAACATGTGAACTCTTATCTCCATTCAATTTACCTTTTACACTTAATGGGTGGGATGTATTTATGCCTCCAAATTTGCTTAAGATATGCCCTTGGGTTTAACTATTAATATATGCATTTGTATGAATGCACAAAACTAAATCCTCGTGGTGCTAAATGAGAAAAGTATATATTCACTTACATAGCAATAATAGAATAATGTAATTTGGTGTATATTTTTATTTATTACATATATTTATATTATTTTTTCTAAATCTTCAATTTTATATAACTTTACTTTATTCTACCATGCATGATTTAGAAGTTTTGGAATTCAATCTCTTTCTTCCACTCAAACTAATAAAAAGGGAAACTAACTAGATTTATTTAATTTTAAGAGGGAATTTGTTGTATGCTAAGTTGACACAATCTTATTTTTATCAAAGACAAATCAATTATCTAGGAAACATAATTTTGAAGAAATAGTAAGATAAGGTTCGTGACATTTTCCAAATTTCAAGATTTTTCATTGCACTGCTCATGTGTATCAGGGAAAATGGATTCCATACATTCAAAGCTATGCCTTTTTAGGGCTTGTTGTAAGGTTGGAAGCTTCTCTTCACCTTTGATACAAACTATTGTTACCGACCCCTTTAAAAGTAAATTTAGTGTTATTTAAGAAATGAGAATTATTAACATTCATCATTATTGCTCAAGATAAATCATGTACTCTGAAATAATCTGGAAATTTAAAAAATATCACATATTTAAAAAAAAATCATTATTAATTTTTTTTTAAATATCTTAAGAAATAATACTAATGAATTATAAAACAGTTGTAACATAAATAATATTTAAAAAAAAACCATGTATTTTTGGAATAATAAAATAGTTGTAACAAAAAGATCACATATTTTTAAAAAATTCATTATTAATTTATTTTTTTATATATTAAAAAATAATACTCATGAATTATAAAACAGTTCCCCCATATAAAGAAACTACATTCCACATGAATACCATGGGTCAATACCATGGGCTGTATTTATAGTTTATCATTATTTTATTTTATTATTTTATTTTGACTTAGTTAAAATGTTCATTACATTATGTCAATATTTTAATAAACTAACATTATAAAAACATATATATAAATATTTACTTGATCTAATGGCCTAAAACATTTCAATTGTCTAACATTTGATCCATTGGCCCAAACATGGACACAGTGGCAGCTAGGGGAGTTGTTTTCAAATAATGTATTTATAGTTTATCATTATTTTATTTTATTATTTTTATTTTTTACTGTTTTTTGACCTAGTTAAAATGTTCATTACATTATGTCAATATTTTTGTTTAACATTATAAAAAACATATATAATAAAATTATAGTTTATCATTATTTTATTTTATTATTTTTATTTTTTATTGTATTTTGACCTAGTTAAAATGTTCATTACATTATGTCAATATTTTTATTTAATAAACTAACATTATAAAAAACATATATAATAAAAATATTTACTTGATCTAATAGTCTAAAACATTTCAATCATCTAACATTTGATCCAATGGCTCAAACATTGACAGAGTTTCAACAAGGGGAGTTGTTTTCAAATAGTGACGCCTTATAGCTTAAATATGGATTTCACAACATTACATATCCCATTACCTCTTTACATAAGAAGGGAATCAAATTTGAGTAATGCACATATTCTAAAGATCGGTGATCCAAATGAAGATTTTATGGTATGTATATATGGTCGCAAAGGGGGATTTAGTGAATTTTTTATTAATAATAGACATGTTATTTGTTATCAATCCAAAATGATTAACTAAATGATAAGAGTTATGTAGCACATGATTTAGATATTTTTGGCATAATTCATGTAACAAAAGTATGGAGAAACTACTTATTCAGGAGGAATAGTTAACGATATGCCACAAAAAGAAAAACCTATTGTATTACATTTTATCATCCATAAATAAATGGGAAAATACAAAGAGTTATGCTAAGAATGCATTTTATGGATAAATTTCCCAAATGCAAGGACTGCTTGGATGTAGTTAAATTTGGCTGTAATAATGGATATGAAGCTTCGCTAACAATGATTCCATTTAAAGCTTTGTATGACAATAAGTGAAACGTTCGAGTTAGTTGGGACAATACATTGGACATAATAATGCTTAGGCTAAAGTTTCTCAGGGAAATGTAAGAGAAAATGGTCAAGATGAAGTCAAATTTAAAAGTGGCATAGGATATGAAAATGAGTTATGTGATTAAACGAATGACCTTAAGGTAATTTAAAGTTGGGGAGCATGTATTTTTTAAAATGAAACTAAGGAAAATTTCTTCGAAGTTGGGAAGATGAAATAAGTTAGCAAGTCTATATCATGGTCCATATCATATATTATATAGGATTGGACTTGTTATATACATGATTTCATTGCATCTTTCCATAAAAGTGCATAATGTGTTTCATATGTCATTACTAAAAAAATATGTGCATGGTCCTAACCATTCCATTTACTAGGTTTTGATTCAAGTGGAATGGATAGGATACATCAAGGTGTAGCCAATATGTATTTGGACATTAAGGTCACTAGCTCTCAAGAATAACATCATGGAGCAATTATAGGTCTAACAGACCCACTATAACCCTAAAGAAGCAATATCAGTGTTAGAAGTTGTAATGCAAGAGGCATACACACAATTTCTTTGAATGTTTTATGTAAAACCTATTGCATATAAAGGTGATGTTCATTAAGGATAATGAAAAGTATCATGGAGGGGAATGTAATACCACAGTTTTGATCCTTATACTAGTAAGGAATATGTATACATAATGATTGTGTAAAATATAGAAAAATAAATATCTAAAATGGTACTCATGAACACCCATATTGGCATCTTTTTAACACCTATCCAAAACCTTTTAATTTCCCTTTTTCCATTTTCATACTACACTATCACAACTTTTTTCCATATTGATTCATTTTTATCAAGGTACAATTACATTATAGTTATGTCACTTTAATGTTAATTCATATGTATTTAGAAAGGAATTTACCTTTCATGTTAACCTATGATAATCCATGATAATTGCTTCAAGATTGTTCAGGAATACACTCTTGAAGAAACAGTAAAGGAAAAATGTCACAATAGCCTCTTGTGTTGTTGCAACACTTTCAGGTTGCATCAACACCCTTGGTACCTTTATGTTTCAACTCTCTCTACTACACTACAACTAAAGATAAGGTAACACAAATCTCATTGTTGCAATAAGACTATAGGGTAGGAGTTACAATTCTAGCTACTACAACATGAATAGGGTTCAATATTGCAACATGAAAGAGCATCGTGTTGCAACTTAATTATTGCAACATGAAAAAATGGTGTGATAGCACACCTAAGCCTAATGTTATAACATGCTTAGAGTTAACCATTGAGGATAACTAATTCCACTCATGGATTTTTGGTACAATGCACCTCTAACCAACCTCCATCCACACAGTTGTCATTAACAAATTTCAAATTGACAATTTGACCACCTAATGAAGAAAGTGACAAAGAGGTAGTTGGTTTCCAACAAGTAAATTATGACTACAATATAATATCAACCAATGCCTACCATCACAATCGCTGGATGAGTCATGCATTTTTTTATCATTTCTACCTTTTGATAAATTGTTGTAACTGTTAAGTCCCTATATTAATAGTGTAGTCCCTTATTATGTTAGTGTAGCCCCCCTTATTTTTATTTTTATACCCCTATAACCCCTATATTGTTGTTATTGTGCCCTTACATTATTATTGTTAGGTCGGCTAGGGTTACATTGTGGCCCCACTAGGATTACAATGTGGCCCCATGGACTCCTATATATAGAAAGGAGGTTTTTTCATTTCGATCATCCAAGAATTGTTCATTAATGTAATGTATTGGAGGTTTCCCCCTCGAAGTGGCTTATTTATAAGGCATTGGTATCTATTTTCTTGTATTTTCGGAGTTGTTTTCACAACATTTGGTATCAGAGCTTTGGATTCTAGGGTTTCACTGCTCCAAACAGGTCATCGTGGCATTTTCGCTATAACTGTTTTTATACAAAGGTTCGAATTTTGAAATTTTTAGAGTGCGAAGCAGAAATCCTAAGCAACATCGTCGCAAAATTTCATAGATTGGTTTGCAATATTTTCGGAGATATGATCTGTGGAAGTTAGGGCTTTTTGTAGGCTCCTAAATTTAACCTAAACAGGTCATCGCGACATTTGCGCTATAACTTTTTTTCTACGAAGTTTCAAAAGAAAAAAAATTTAGAGAGAAAAACCGAAATCCTGAGGAACATCGTCGCAAAATTTCAGAGCTTGGTTCACAATATTTTGCGAGATATGATCTGTGGAAGTTAGGTCTTTTTCAGGTTCCCAAATTTCATCTCAAAGAGGTTATCGTGGGAAAATATTCATAACTCTCTCTCTGAGCATCAGATTAGAATGCTATAAAAAGCGGACGCAAGTACACGGACTGTAGTTTCTTGTCTATCCATTTAAGAGCCACAAGAGGAAATAGGGACATGTGGAAAGTTGTATAAGTTCGCTCTACTAAACTAGTTCATAATTGGGTCATTGTGGGAGATTGGACATAACGTTGCCTTGAAGAATCCAAATCAAGTCAGACCTGTGACATTTGAAAGAAGCTGCAGAGGGATACTACAAGGCCGAATTTAGATATTGAGGATCTATAATTACAGAGATAATTCAATTTCAATATAGAGCTCCTCAAAAGCAAGTAAAATGTGTGTATATTTTTTTCCCGAATTGCATAAGTCTTGTTTGAAGAAGTTTGAAGTGATTCCAAGGGAATATTTTAGAATTTTTATCAGCATTGGGTTCCATAATGCCTCCAAAAAAATAATTCCATACCCAATAAGCCCTCAAAAATCTATACTATGATGCATGAAGAGGAAGAATCGCAGTATGAGATATCAAAATTACGGTACCAAGTGCAACAAATTTCGATCTTACGAAGAGAAACTGAAGACGACATATATGGTTTAAAACAAGAAATGGAGGATAATTTGGATGGTTTGAAGGATCAAATAATAGCTAATATGGATGATAGATTAGTGGAAGATCACATCGAGTATCAACAACAAGTTCTCCAACTCTCAAAGGATAACCTAACTTTGGTGCAAAATCTAATGAAACAACAGGAAGATCAACATCAGATCGAAAGAAGTTTGGAAGCAGTCACAAAAGCAAGAAATAGACAATTACGATCAATTTCAGTGTATCTTAGCAAGTAGAATAACTTTTCTATAGAAGTTCCACATGGGAGGATGAGAATTTTATACAGAAGCATCAAGAAATAATCAAGTGTTGAGGACAACACTTGTTTGAAGGAGAGGGGCATGTTAAGTCCCTATATTAATAGTGTAGTCCCTTATTATGTTAGTGTAGCCCCCCTTATTTTTATTGTTGTACCCTTGTAACCCCCATATTGTTATTATTGTGCCCTTACATTATTATTGTTAGGTCGGCTAGGGTTACATTGTGGCCCCACTAGGATTACATTGTGGCCCCATGGACTCCTATCTGTAGAAAGGAGATTTTGTCATTTGGTTCATCCAAGAATTATTTTCATGTAATGTATTGGAGGATGCCCCCTCGAAGTGGCTTCTTTCTAAGGCGTTGATATATCTTTTCTTCTATTTTCGGAGCTCGTTTCACAACAGTAACTAAGAAGGAAGATCTTGAGAATTTGATATTCCTATAACTACCCTTCAATCTCTTAATCCAATCAAGACTGTAATGTGGGGAGGAGGGGGTGAGAGACAAAATAATTGAATTTTGAATTTTGAATTTTTGTTAATACACAATTCTTTATGGAAATGTGTGCTTGTAACTTAGGTGATTTGATTTTATAAATATTCCCTCACCCATGGAGGTAACCCCCATTCCTTAGACATCTACTACTTTTAACCACATAGATTAGCTCCAAGTTTCATTTATATTCTTCTAAGTTAGTTTCTTTATATTGTTGCAACTTGCTACTCTAATAAATTACTTTGTTTATGTATGATGTTGCTAATAAATTACACTATTGCAACTCACTAATTGGATAAATAATTTTTTCCTCTATGTTTTTTATTGATCTGTTAAGTAATTCTATTTCTTTCAATTGTCGCAACTCATAATTTTGAATAGGTGGCTTACCTTGTTTTCTAAAGACTATACTTCACAACTTTGTTTTCTAGATTTATACTACTGTCTTTACTACATTTGGTTAGATTGGATTTTGTATACTATATTTTATCAACATTTTACCATTGCATATGGATATTTCTTCCGGGATCAAGATCCTACTTTTGTGATTTGCTTATGTCTATGTGGATTGTTTTACCCGGGTTGGAGGTTACAATGTTATGCTTCCTAGGACCACTCAGTAATAGTGTGCCATTTCAATATGTAAATGTGACCTTTGATTTCCTAGAAGTGTGATTTTATTTCCTCGGTGACATATAAAAGGCATTAATATCTTGCTCTGAAACACTCATCTAGAATACTACAATCTCACTAACACTTGGAAGTATTGTATTGGTTCTCAAACGGGCTTCAACCCCATTGGTATGAGTTTCTACATGGAAATCGTCCATATAAACATACAAATGTTGTGTTTTAATACAATTTTTCTACATTTCAAAAGTTTTTCAAGTATTGTTTTGGTCATATTCGTTCAAATTTTGTAAGAATTTGTTGGAATCAAAAGTGCTCAAAAGCTTTTCAAGGTGTTGAATTTATTTTTGTATTAAAAAATTAATTTTAAATAATAAAAAACATAATATAATAAAAAAACTGTTTCAGCTGATTCAATTCTACTCAAAAACACCAAAACCACACATATATTGAGTTTTAAGGTTAAGAGAAAATATTTAAGCTCCCATGGTTTATTGAAATTGTAATTTGAAAATTGGAAATGGTAAATTGAGTTTATGAACCAATTAAGTTCATCTAGAAAATAAGCAAAATAAGAAACATAGTATGCACGAAAGAATATAGAAGAGAATGAGACGCAAATCAATATACAAGGGTTGAAACTTTGTAACATTCAGATCCTTTTATAACGAAAAAAGCGAAAGGATTTGAGTTTTAAACTACTACTATTCTATATTCTTTCGTTCATACTATGTTTCTAATTTTGCTCATATGCTAGATGAACTTAATTGCGTTATAAATTCAATTTACTATTCCCTATTTTCAAACTATAATTTCAATAAACCGTGGGCACTTGAATATTTTCTCATAACCTGCAAACTCAACACATCAAATGGACTGTACTGATGGTTGTACATATTACAAGTCTGAATATATCTCGTCCATCCAATAGAAGAAATGTTTCCAACAATAGAAGACGAGCTCAGATGGGTTCAGTCGTCTCGTACTGCGTGATTAGTGACTTGTTCCTTAGATAAATTCATCATAAAACAGCTATAAGCTATAGTATTCTATCAAGGTCCTTTGAATGTTTAGAGAACCCAGAAAAGAGGACATGTATTAATGGATTCCTAGCCGGTTCATGTTGTGATAACTATATTGATACTCATTTCTTTTTATGCTGTAATAAAATTTTATTGATAACTATCAAATTGGGTTTCAAATCCATTTTTACCTAATATTTTCTATCTCCAACATTTACACTATGGTTTAGAATTTTCTAGATGGAAATAAAAAAGGTAAATGAGAACAAAGAGGCAGGTATCTAAATGAGAACAAAGAGGTAGGGGAAATTGTGAACGTGTATGAGTGCTTCAACATGCTTTTTGTTTCTTAGGGACATAGAATTGCAAAAATTAGAGATAGAAGATGATAATAAAATATTTTAAAATATTATAGGAATAGAAAGTAATGATGGTATTAAAGAAATAGAAATAACAAGTATCATTAATTTATCTAATGAAAGTATTATAGAAATAGAAATGTCTATTACCAATTCATTAAAATATAAAAATAAAATATATTATTTATTATTTATAAAATTGTGTTTTCTTGATTGGGATTGTTGAGTTAGCCAACTTCGGTTGGAAAGAGATAATTCAAAATTTTAAAAAAGGGACTTCCTCTTGGGGGTAACCAGCCCATAAAGCATTCCACAAAACATAGAGAGAGTTTCTCCTAATGGGAAAACCAGCATTTAACAGAAGATCCAAGAAACTAAGTTTGTTGTGCAGAAGAAAAGTAAACATAAATACTATAGTAAAGCATGAAAAAACTGGAGAAAGAGGAGCCATGGCTCTACAAGTTCTAGTCCTTTGCATCCTAGAGCTGCAGACGGGTAGGTTATTCCACTATGTAGAACCTATAGTCAGAGACGTCATCCTCCTTCTTGGAGAGTTGAGGGTCCAGCTCTAGCATGGAGGTGGAGTGAGCGCCTATGTCTTTTGCCTTGTCTGGTTGCCTGGCGCCTTCGGCTCAGCTATTGCCCCAAATGTCAGAGGTTTCCTCCATGCATTTGACGGGGAGAGCCACCAATTTTCTAGGAAGAGGGGAGGAAGAATGAGAGAGAGTGGATTTTCGCGGCCTCTCCCTTCACTCAAAGGTGGAATTTCTTTACAGAGCTTTCAAAATTTGAATTAAGAGATGGGCTGAGAGGAGATGAGGGTGAGAGACCTTCGGTGCGTCCATGGCCATCTAGAAAGCCACTGTGCACTCCGCCATGGCTAGAATCGGAGGACAGACGGTGAACCTCTGCCTCCTCCCCTATGGTAGTTCATTCGGTGGTAGCGAGGCATGGAATCAGTAGAATTATGGGGATGCATAGGAGGTAGATGAGCAGATGGAGACGGACGAGCAGTGGACTGATGGGAAACAATGTGAAATGAATGAGCAGAGGGCGACTGAACAATGGCTTGAGGGGCGGAAGCACAATAGGGACCAACAGAGCAGAGAGAAGGAGCTTGCAGAGCAACCCTGAGGAAAAAATAGAGGGAGGCGTAGGAAAAATGCGAGCAGGAGTTGGTGCCATTGCCCATAAAAGGCCAAAGAACTCCACAATTCAGACGAGGCAGGATAGAATGTGTAGTATGTGGAATTGAATGTTGAGGAATGCATGAGGCCGGGAACCAACAAGGCCAATTTATGGCTCTCACACCGGAGGCAGGTGCAACCTCATGGAGAGGCCAGTTGTGAGGTAGTGAAGAGGCCATGTGTCTTGCTAGTAGAGTGCATCTATTAACCCACATCCGGGGATTGGATATCTTTGAGCACCAGCTGAGTGCATGATGTGTGAAGAGATTCATCATCGATTTTATGAAGTCTGTAGGAGAGAAGGGGGGAATCATGGTCCACCCCCTTGTTCGCTATGAGGTCTGCAAAAGCATTGGCTAATATGTGAACATGCCTGAATGAGATGGATTTGTGGGAATGTATCCATTGCTCTAGGTGCTCTATCCGAGAAATTAATCTCCAGCTCTTTTACAGTCTAGAGGTAGAGGAGCGATGAATAAGTCGATGAGAAGTATTAATGATGATCTGGAAGTCCCCTTCTACTTCTAGAGGGAAGAAGTTGTTCTCATGAGCAAGGTGAATGCCTTGCAAAAGACCTTTCAGCTCCGCTGAGTTGTTGGTGTCCCATCTAATGGATCCAAAGTATAGGATCAAGGGATCCCCTTCCGTGTTTCTGAAAATTCCTCCAAAGCCTGCCTCGCCTAGATTTCCTTTGGAGGCTCCATCAAATTTGAGTTTGTAGATGTCCGGAGGAGGAGGGCTCCAAGAGCTAGGAGATTCTGGTGGACGGTTGGATGAGGGAGATCCTATAGAGTGGCAAGGAATTGAGAGATTCTAGTTGAACCATATGATGCGCTCCGAGGGCTAAGATGGGAGATCTATATCCTTCCATTTTTGTAGGGCTAAATTCTTTTTTAGATTGTTGAAGAGAGTGGTCCATATTATATCTTGCGCAGTTACTTGATCCTTGAAAATTCGATTGTTTCTCTCCTTCTAGATAGTCCATAGGAGGAGCCCCAAGATGAGAACCCATATAGAATTGACAAGATTGTTGCTAAAGGGAGTCTTCTGCCATAGGTGGATAGATTTTATGACATCCCCTCATTTTATATATGTTCTGCGGTAAAGAATGGCCACTCTGTCCCAAAGAGAACTTGCGAAGGGGAAAATGCCCAACAAAATATTTATAGTTTCCTCCTGTCTTTGAAAATTCGGGCAGCTTGAGGGGCCTATGAATCCTTTTTTCAAAATATTATCCCAAGTTAAGATGCGACATTTTTTGAGTAGCCATGGAAAGGTGGATACTTTTGGCCAAATGTTGGCATTCCATATTTGCGTCCAAATTCTGTCAGATTGATTGGGATCACTTGGGTGAAACAGGTAATAGGCCTCCTTGGTGATGAAAGTACCTTGGGTGGTGCAACCCCATCTGAGGATGTTCATTCCTTCTAGAAATTTAATTTTCCTTTTACTTAGTTCTCTATCAATGTCATCATGGGTTTCCCCGTTCCAACTTTCCTGCCACTGAGTTGTAGGAAACCATTGGCAGAAACCATTGATGTTTAGAAATGCCCAAAAATGTTTTACTTGATTGTTCTCTCTACCCTGGAGAATGGATTTCCATCTCGGTTTTTGAAATAGAATATCCAACTTAGGCTATTGTTGCCAAGAGTCTTTCTAGAGACAAGCTCGAGAACCTGAGCATATTTCCCAGAAAATAAGCGATTGGATGAGATATTTGTGTTGCTTGGATGCTTTCCAGATTTAAGATCCCATGCAATCTGAATTGTATCAAATGAGATCTTCCTGAGGCTAGTTTCTAGCATATTTGGATGCCCAAAGATGAGCCCACAGAGTTCTGGGATTGGAAACCCATTTCCACCAGATGCACACTCCCATGATGGTGTTACTTTGGCCAGGATCCCTTTGCCCCAAGCCTCCAGAGTGTTTGGGGGAGCAAACCTTGGACCACTTGACTAGGGCCCATTTCTTATTGTCTTTTTTTCTTCCCCATAGGAAAGTGCGTTGCAAGTTTCGAATAGATTTGAGAACCCATTTAGGAGCGGCTAACACTAAGAAGAGATACAAAGGCATATATTGAAGGACAGATTTGATAAATACAAGAAGACCAACAATATTAAGAGCTCTGTGGGTCTAGGAAGAGAGTCTGACTTCTAGCTTATCTAAAATTTCATTCTAAGAGGAGTGCTTGATGGCAGAGTCTATGAGTGGTGCTCCAAGGTATTTGGAGAGAAGAGAAGTGATGGACAAGCCAAGGATCCTAAATGTTTTATGTTGAGTGATATCTAAGGTGTTAAAGAAGAAGAGCTGCGATTTTTCAGCATTGATGGTGGTTCCGGATGCTTCAGAGAAGCAATCTAGAAAATATTTGAAAGATCGGGCTTCTTGGACTGAAGGATGGCCGATCAACATGTTTTCGTCCACTAATTTCTGATGGGAGAGGGGGGGGGGTTGTTATGAATGGATACTCCTTTGAGGGACTAGGAGTTGATGGCATGGTGGATAAGATGTCCCAAACCTTCTGCCATGAGGAAAAATAGGAAAGGAGAGGGGGGGTCACCTTGACGGATACCTCTTGATGGAGTGAACGGGGGAGAGGGTGAGCCATTGACAATAATGGAGAAGAAGGGGGAGGAGATCAATCTCATAATCCATCTAATCCAAGCAGAGCTTAATCCAAATGCCTGGAGCATGTGTCTGATATAGTCCAAACTAAGCTTATCAAAGGCTTTAGAAAGATATATTTTGAGGAGCATAACTAGATTTTTTCTGGATTTCAGCAAGTGAATGACTTCATGCATTAGGATTATGCCATCCAAGATTTGATGTCCTTCCACATATCTTGTCTGTTTTGGAGATACAAGCAGCGAGAGAATCATTTTGAGCCTGTTGGCGATCACTTTGGAGATGAGTTTGTAGATAACGTTGCAGAGGGAAATAGGTCTATACTTTCCTGGAGTAGACACTTGTTCTTCTTTTGGAATTAGAGTTAGGAAGGTTGCGTTGAGGGCTAGAAGGATCAAGTGGATACTTCTAGAATCCTCAACCAAATCCAAGATTTCTTGCTTGATGTCCGCCCAAAATAAGTGAAATAATTTTGAGGTGAATCCATCCGACCCAGGGGCCTTCTCGTATTTGAGCTGCGACATTGCCTTATCCACCTCTTGCAATGTAATCGGTCGTAAAAAAATTTGATTATGATCCTCTATGATGATTTGAGGGATATGCTGAGTAAGTTTGTTGATGGTTGGTTGGTGCTCCGTGTTAGTCTCTTTGAGAGCGCCCTTGAAGTAGTTTAATAATTATCATTCAATTTCTGTGTATGTCTCAAGCTTGTATCCCTATTCATTTTTTAGGACTGTGACACGGTTGAGCATTCGGTGTTGGATAATGGAACGGTGGAAGAATTTTGTATTTTCCACCCTTCTTTGAGCCATCGGATTCTAGATTTCTTTTTCCAGAGAATTTCTTCCTATAATCTTTGATCTTCTAAGTGGCCCATTAGCTCCTACTCCTGGAGCGCATGATCAGTAATGCGCCCTTATTGGATGATGTGTTGTTGAAGATCAGCCATCTATTTTTCTATTTCCTTTTGATTTTTGAATATATAGCCAAAGGATGAGTGATTCCATCACTTGAGTAGGTTTTTGAGAGTCTTTAGTTTCTGCTGGAATTGGAACATTTTGGAGCCCTCCAGTGGGACTATACTGCTCCACCAAGCAGTGAGCATCTCCTTGAAACCAGGATGATTGAGCCAGAATTTCTCAAATCGAAAATTTTTGTTGCTTGGTACGCCGAGATGTGACCATTGCAATTTAATGGGCCACTAATTAGAGCCTAAGGCTTGAAGGATGGTGGAGATTATATTGCCTCCGAGATGGATGGAGTTTTCTGAGATGAGGAATATGTCAAGGTGTGAAGCAATGTGATTGGATCCTCCTTTGCGATTGTTCCAAGTATGGATTCCATTGGAAGTCTAGAGATAAATCAGTTGGTTTTTCTGTATGAATTTTTTGAATCTGTGGCTATTTGTCTTGATATTGAGGCACCCTCCTCTTTTCTCCTTCGTATTGGTGATCATATTGAAATCGCCTCCTAGTACCCAAAGAGGGTGGGTATGATGAGAATCAAGATTATCTATGGAGTTCATAATTTCAATTTTTTGGGCTATAGGTTGGGGGAAGTATACATTGGTGAGAAGGTCGTGAATGTTGGTTCCAAGTAGATGGAAAGAAGCTTGAATGAAGTTTTCAGAGGCATGGACATTGGTTAGGGTGACTAAGAGAGGCTTCCATGAAATTGCTAGACCTCTTGAGGCCCCAATAGCATCAACAGAAATGTTGTTGCAACCATTCCATAATCGAGATATAATGGAGTTCAGAGTAGTGCTCGAGAATTTGGTTTCTTGCATAAAGAAAATAGTGGCTTTTTCTTGTGCGATTCTATTCTTTATCAGTCAATGCTTTGATGGGCTATTGAGCCCTCTAATGTTCCATGATATGAGCTTCATTAAGAACAGTGTGCAATGAAGGTATAGAATCGGGTTAGCTTGGGATATCATCCCGATTCAATGAGTTGGCCTCAGCATGATAACGCATTGTACATCTATGTGTTGCCCTCTTTTTTTGGACTCCTTCATGATATTTTTAGTGTCTAGTACAGTGCCCCCTTGGATGGCAAGAGTTGGAAGTTGTTGGGCTCTGGTGAGGACTTATTCAAGGCATTGGATCTACTGAGAGGGGATCATGTGATATTCTAGGTGTTTACATGCTTCCTCCAAGTCTATGATATCAAGCTCGCTGAAGTCAATGATTTCTAGTTCTTCATCCATGGTGGATGGTTTCTCCTGTTCATCCTTCTTCCATTTGTTGGCTTTATTCCATGCAAGTCCCAGGTCAGATTAGTGTCAGGGGGAGGGGAGGTAGATGGATGAAGGGGTGCAGATTGGGCCTGGTTTGAATCGAGAGTGGGATTGATGGGATTTAAGGCCTGCTCAGGGAGATCTAAGGTTGGCTAGAGTATCAAAATTGTTATTGGTGGTAGGGCACGAGGCCTCGAGAGTTGAGGTGGATTTTATTGCATGTCGCTTGCGATTTGTAATCTTGGTGAAACCGTCGGGATCTATGTTGTCCGAAGATGGGCAGGGTTTCGAAGGTTGATTGAGAGGGAAATCTCTGAAGAGGTGCCCATGCTCATGATATTTACAACAACAAAAAGGCACATATTCATAATAAATAGTTTGAACCCATTCATAATCGTCATGGAAGAGACTTACCGAATATGGGAGGGATTTAGCTAAGTGCATGTACATGCAGATCCTAGCATAAGCTATGTATCGATTGAGCTTGGTTTCTTCTACAATTTTGATGAACTCTCCTAGATGATTGCCAGTGTCTTTGAGGGATATTTCATCCCAGTAATCCTGAGGGATTGAATATAGTCTGATCCATACTGGAGCCCAGTTAAAGTCGTATTTGTCTGGGTTGAATATTTCCACTCAGTTCCTGAGGAAGAGGGTGACAAAGTTGAAGAAGTATGGTCCTCCATCCATGATTTGGTTCTTTTCCTCTAGGAATGTAAAAATGATATTGAAGAATCCTTTTGGGCCTATTTGGAGGAATATTTTCTCTTTGGTATTCCATTTTTAGGCGATCCAACCTAGGAGGCCTTTCTCTATGGGCTAGAAACCAATGAATCTGCCAATGCTTTCCTCTACCCTTTTTTGTCTTTTTTCTCTTCTGTCAGGGGTTATGGTGTTCCTGCAAGGTCAGAATGCTCTGCCTTATCATTTTGAGGGGTGGAGTCAGGGCCCTCGGAATCTTTGCTAGAAGGTGATCTGCCAGAAGGGGGGGTTACGTCTGCCCCCCCATCATTATCCACCATGAATGTCATCCTATTCTCTACTTGCAGCGTGGCGACGACGCCGCAAGAGAGAGGAGAGGGAGCCTGTTTGGCTCCTGTCACTGGGTAGAGAGAAAACCTAAGTTTCCATGGACAGTCGTCTGCGCTCGCTCTTCTCCATGCTTCCATTCGCAAATTAAATGAGATATATTATTTTTTTAATTAACATTTTTTATTATAATGAAGTTAATATATTTATTTTTATTATAATGAATAACAAAGCTATCATGTGAGCTATAATCTCTATTTAATTGACTTTTTAAAAAGGCACGGGAGGGAGGTATGTATGCCTCAAAAGTCACTCAAGTTATGCACTTGGGTATAACTATTGATATATATATTTTCATAAATGCACAAAAGTGATGACAAAAAAACCATGCATTCACTATCAAAAAACATTCTCTTACTTAGTAATAATAGATTAATTTCTTTTGTGCTATAACAAAAAAAACATGCATTCACTTACCTAGTAATAATATATTAATGTATTTTAATACACAATACACTCTTAAAAATAAACCACATAAAATGTTTTCTTTGAATGGAAATGTTACGGATATCCTTGGCTACAATAGCTAGGGTTTGGCCCTAACTGGTCGCTCTTCTTTCCTTTCCTATTTGTCTATTGAAGGTTGATTTCATGCCTTCCATGGAATCTATAATCTCAACCTCCTCTGCGACTTCATCTCTCATTGTGCCCTTTGTCCTACATTACTCATCAACTCGAAACAAAATCTTTGTATAGGGGATGAGCCGACCTTTCTCCATGGTGGTTGGCACATTTTCAACGTTTTCTCCATATCATCTTATTGATAAGCATTCTCCTTTACCCATCGTGTTCATGTTGTCTATGTTGGAAAATCTAAAAATGAGAAGCTCAAAAGAATAGGGGAAATGATTTTCCCTCAATAACCAGTTTACACAGAGATATATGCGAAAATTAAATAAAACAATGACAACATAGTTTTGCAAAGAATTTATAGAGCCACGCACTAAGATAAAACTAGAGAAATTTTCTATTTCATTCTACTTCTTCAACAGGTTCTTCTCCTTACAAAAACATATGAAAAACATCTTTTTAACTAGAGAGATGGGAGATATTAAGAATTAATTGCAAGTTCAATATTGGAGCGGACAGGTAACCACCAAACATCCTTCTGCCATGAAAGGCATATTTCTTCATAAAACAACGTTCAGACCACATACACCCGGGCTGTAAAATATTTTAGATTTCAGCTTTGAATGATAGCACATCCATGCTGATATTGCAAATCCTATTTCGGTGAAGTCAATACTTACCTGGGTGATATCCTCCTGAGCTTGCGCAATGTGATATGAGATTGCATTGCATCTCCACTTAAAACATTTAACTCGCAGTCAAATTTACTGGAAAACTTAAAAAACTTGTGATTGCGATATGCAGCAGTGATATCGCATCGCAACTTAAAATAGAAAAATTGCGAAGCGTTAAGAGTTAAACTTATAATTCACCGATTACGATGTGCAAGGGCAATATCGCATCGCACCATCACAACTTTTGGGGTGGGACATAAAGGTAAGTTCTAAATTTTGCGAAGTGCGAAGTGCGATGCGCTAAACCGTTGGTAATGAGAAAAAGGCACAGGTAAAGGAAAAGAAGAAAAAAAAGGTTTGTTGCCGTAATGTGTATATGTAAGATGGGTCCCACCAATATCACATCAACGGAGATTTATGTTCAGCAATGCATTAAGAAGAAAAAGGTAAACATTGTAGGGTGCGCAGTGTGGGCAAGATGTAGGTGATATGGCAGGAAGGAATTTAAATAGAGTGATGGATGGAATTAATTGATGAACATTACAGAGTTGCGTGAAGAAGGTAAGCTTGTGGATTTTCCATGCCTGGAGTTTGTCCTTCCCTGCAAAAAAACATTTATCAAATGTATGGCTACTCCCATTTTATTCAAAGCAGTGGTTGGGAGTAATTTCCAACACTCCCCCCTTAATCACAACTGTCGCCATTGACCATTCCCAAACATTCTTTCAGATAAAAAAAATAAAAATAAATAAATAAATAAATAAATAAATAAATAAAAAATTTGTGTCAATGGCTTTGTGAAGATGGTTGCAAATTGTTCCTCTGACCTGTAATGTTGTAACACAATCTCACCATTGTTAACTAATTATCTTATAAAATGATATTTATCATCAATGTGATTTTTACTCTTTTGGAAAATAGAATTATTTGATAGTGAAATTGTTGAACTGTTATCACAGAAAATTATGGTTGCACCGTCTTTTTCATAACATAAATCCCGCAACATTCTTCTCATTCAAACTGCTTGACACTTTTTTGTTGTTGTGGCGACATACTCAGCTTCTGCTGTTGACAATGAAAATATTGGCTGCATCTTGGAAGCCCATGAAATGGCTCCCGAACCGAAATGAAAAACATATCCTGATGTGCTCTTTCTGTCATCAACACTTCCAACCCAATCACTATGAGTGTAACCAATCAGCCTAAAATCACCAGTTTCAGAGTATAGAAAAACATACTCCTTCGTCCCATTGACATACTTTAAAATTATTTTGGCTACCTACCAATGTGTATCCTTGGGTGTCTCCATGAACCTTGACACCAAACTAATTGCATACATTATATCAGGCCTAGTTGTAGTCAAATACATTAGGTTGCCAACCATGATTTTGTATAATGTCAGATTGACATTGCTATTGCAATCTTCCTTGCTCAACTTCAACCCCATGAAAGTTGGAGTTGGTGATGGCTTGTTTTTCTGCATATTGAACCTTTTTGAAATATCGACAACATACTTTGATTGAGAGATACAAATTCCATTTTTTTTTCCTTCACTTCTATGCCCAAAAAATATCTTAAAAACCCCAAGTCAATCATTTCAAACTCACTCTTCATGACTGCTTTGAAATCAATGATGAGACAATCATCATTGCCTATAAAAATTAAATCATCTACTATAAAACAACAGAAAGAATCTTACCGTCATTTTCTTTGATGTAGAGATTAGGTTCACCATCACATTTGTCGAACCCATTGTCCATCAGGTAAGCATATATCATGTTATACCATGCACGTGATGCTTGCTTCAGCCCATAAAGAGCTTTCTGTAATTTACACACCTTGTGTTCTTGGCCATCTACCTCATAGCCAGGAGTTTGTTGAACATACACCTCCTCTTTTAGCACTCCATTCAAGAATTTCCACTTTACATTCATTTGATACACTTTCCATTTTTGTTGTGCGGCTATTGATAACACTGTATGCACTGTCTCCATCCTTGAGACTGGCGCAAAGGTTTCCTCATAGTCTCTTCCATGCTGCTACTTGTAGCCTTTCACAACTAGCCTTGCTTTATTCCTTTATATCTTGTTTTCAATGTTTCTGTTAGTCTTATAGACCCATTTCAATCAAATAAATTATTTTCCTTGCTGAAGGTCCACTAACTCCCATGTGTCATTCCTTTATATTGGTCCTATCTCTTCATTCATTTCTTCAACCTATTTCTCTTCTTTGACTGCATCTTCAAAATGTATTGGGTCATCTACATGACAATATAATGCAAATAAATAATTCAGACCAATGCTATTATCAACTTCTTCTTGCTCATAAATTTCACTTAAATTTTGAACTTTGGTCTTCTTATATTTGTTGAAGATGATCTTGGTGTTGAGGTTGAAGTAGATGGAGTTGTGGAGCTTTGTGGTGTGCTTGGAGAAGCACTTACTCGATTGCACAAGGCTACCCTATTACTTTCTTGTAGTGTGCTTTGTTGAGCTTGTGTGGGTGTAGGAGCAGTCACTATTGAGGAATTACTTGTTGCAGTCAATTCCTCTTTATCTTCATGTGACATACATGACTTCACATTGACTGTATTCTCCAAACTTCCATCCCATGCTTCCTCTTCTATAAACTGAACATCTCTGTTGATTATTACCTTCTTGGTTGAGGGATTGTAGATCTTGAATGCCTTGGATTCATCACTGTATCCAAGAAATGTAAATTTCTCCCCGTTACTGTCCAACTTCTTCCTCAACTCATCTAGGACATGTGCATATGCCACACATCCGAACACTCTCATGTGAGTTACAAATTTCTTTCTTCCACTCCATGCTTCTATAGGAACTCTATTCATGACTCTTTTAGTTGGACATCTATTAATGATATACACTGCCCAAGGGACAACTTCAACCCAATAATCATTTTGCAAATGCTTTGCCTTCAACATATTCCTTGCCATTTCCACGATGGTCTTATTCTTTCTTTCTGAAACACCATTTTGCTGAGGTGTATACCTTGTTGTAAACTGCTTTTGAATTCCATGCTCCTTGCAAAAACGTAGGAAGTCTTTTGAGATATATTCTCCACCTCTATCAGTCCCCAACACTTTTATGTAGTGTCCACTTTGCTTCTCAACAAGAGCTTTGTAGCGGTGGAAGTGGTCAAACACTTCACTTTTCTGTTTTATAAAATAAACCCATGTCTTCCTTGTGTATTCATCTATGAATGTCAAAATATAGTGGCTGCCACCAAATGATGGTGTTTGCATTTGTCCACATAAATCTGAGTGGACAATCTCCAAAGGTTCTTTTTCCCTTATTGACTTTCTTGCTGGAAATGATTCTCTGTGTTGTTTTGCCAAGGTGCAACCTTCACATAGGCTCTCTAGTTTTTATATGAGTGGAAATCCTTTCACCATACCTTTCGTATGAAAAAAATTCAAACCTCCGAAGTTGAGATGACCAAATATCAAATGCAATAGCCAATTCTCATCTTTGACTTCTTGTTGAACTTTTTCTTGTGTGACAACTACTTTAACACCTTCTTCCTTCAAGTTTGATCTTATCTTGAGAGGAAAAATTATATTGTTTGTCATGTGAATTTTGGCAATGCGCTATCTGCTTGGAGGCTTATCCAAGATTGTGCACACATCATCTTTAAAAAATACATTGTATCCCTTTCGCATGAGATGTCCAATTCTTAGGAGGTTATGTTTCAAACCAGGGACATAATACACATCTAGCATGAACTTCTTCTCTCCATTCTTTGTTAGTATGTCTACTCTTCCTTTTCCCATGACAAAGACCTTGCTATAAGTCCCCAATGTTACTTTAGATTCTACATTTTCATCTAGATTGGAAAAAATTGCTATGTTTCCAGTCATGTGGCTGCCACACCCTGAATCTAAGAACCATACATCTCCTTATTTTTCTTGTGCTACATTACAAACAAAAAAAAAACTATCATGGTTCTGGTTTTACTTTATGAAATTTGCATTTGGTTTCCTACTTGTGTCATATTGCTTATTTCTACATTCATTTGGATAATGACCATACTTCTTACAATAATGACATTGAACCTGAGATTTATCATACCTCTAACCTTGTGCTTGATTCTGGCTTAAGCCATGACTTGGGATTTTGATTGTTGCCCCTTCCGCTTGAGCTTGTAGGGTTGCTTCTTCCACCTATGTGTGTGCTTCTTCCTCTTCCTCGGTAGTTTGATATTCCTCGACCTATACCTTAACCAAAAGACACTTGTGTCTTGAAAGCATTCTCCAATGAGGATTTTTTTTCTTTGTTCAGTTTGTGCTCATGAGACATCAGTGATGCATGAATCTCATCCACTGAAAACTATGAGAGATCCTTTGTTTCTTCTATGGCCACAACTATGGCATCAAACCTTGATGGCAGACTTCTTAAAACCTTCTCAAATATTCCCCTTTCCTCAAGTGTCTCGCCATGAGACCTGATTTGGGTAACCAACCCAATCACATGTGTAAAGAATGAGTCTATATTCTTTGATTCTTTCATACATAATGTTTCAAAATATCTTCTCATAATTTGTAGTTTTGTTGTCTTCACCTTTGCCATGCCTTGGTAGGCTGTCTGGAGGTTATCCCATGCCTCCTTGGACTTTGTTGTTGTTGCAACCCTTGGGAAAATACTTTCATGTACTGCTTGGAAAATATAGAAGAGGGCTTTGGAGTCCTTCTTCTTATTGTCTCTCAACAAATATTTTTCTACTAGCGTCAAAGCAATGTATGCTACTGCATCAACTGGTTCTTGGAAACCATTCTCCACCAGATCCCAAATATCTTGTGAGGAGAACAGGGCCTTCATTGTAATATCCCAATAATCATAATTCTTCCCATTAAGCTGTGGTATTTGTGGATTAGTCAAGGTTGTACTTGATGCTGCCATTTTTAATGTGTAAACAAAAACCTTCTCACTACTGGAGAAACCTCTTCTCAAAACAAACTTTCAGCTCTTCTAGTAAATAACACTTTCTTTCACTGAGATATTAAACCTGCTCTGATACCATGTTGAAAAATCTGGTATGCTCTGATACCATGTTGGAAAATCTAAAAACGAGAAGGTCAAAAGAACAGGGGAAATTTTTTTCCCTAAATAACCAATTTACATAGAGATATATGCAGAAATTAAATAAAGTAATGACAACACAGTTTTGAAAAGTATTTACAGAGCCACGCATTGAGATAAAATCAGAGAAATTTTCTATTTCATTCTACTGCTTCAGTAGGTTCTTCTCCTTACGACAACATATGAAAAACATTTTTTTAAGTACATAGATGGTGAAGCTTGAGAATTCAATGCAAAATCAATACTGGAGTGGACGAGTAACCACCAAACGTCCTTTTGCCGTGAAAGGCTTGTTTCTTCATAAAACAACATTCAGACCATGTACGCCTAGACTTGAAAATATTTTAGGTTTCCTATTTGAACAATATTGCATACATGCTGATATCGCAAATCCTATTTTGGTGAAGTCAATACTTACCTGGGCGTTATCCTCATGAGATTGCGCAATGGGAATTGCGATCACATCGCAACACAACTTAAAAAATTTAACTAGCGGTCAAGCTAACTGGAAAACTTAAAAACTTGTGATTGCGATATGTGGTGATGATATGACATCGCGACTTAAAACGGACAACTTGCGAAGCGTTAAGACTTAAAATTATAATTCGTTGATTGTGATGTGTGATGGCAATATCACATCGCACCATCGCAAGGTTTGGGGCGGGGCATAAAGGTAAGTTATAAATTGTGTGAAGTGTGAAGTGTGATGTGCTAAACCATGGGTAATGCGAAAAAAAGCATGGGTAAAGGAAAGGCGGAAAATAAAGGTTTGTTGCGGTGATGGGTATAAGTAATATGGGTCCCATGAATATCGCATCGGCGGAGATTTATGTTTGGAAATGCGTTAAGAAGAAAAAGGTAAACATTGCAGGGTGCGCAGTGCGGGCAGATATGACAGGAAGGAATTTAAACAAAGTGATGGCCGGACTTAATTTCTGAACATTACAAAGTTGTGTGAAGAAGGTAAGCTTGCAGATTTTTCATACCTAGAGTTTTTCCTTCCCTGCAAAATTTTTTTTATCAGATGTATGGTTGCTGCTAGTTTATTCAAAATGGTGGTTGGGAGTAATTTCCAACAGTCTGGAATATGTAACCCCTCTACTTCAGAAATTGATGAAAAAAACAGTGTTCCTCCTTCAAGCACGGTAGGATCTTGACAAGTGGTTCCCATTAGTCTCCTCGTAATAATGTGAAATTGGCAGCTTCCAAGCATTCCTCTAGGACATTTCCTTCCCCCTTTCATGACATTATGAAGTCATACCCGAGTACCTCTTCCTCTGGAATTATTGTTCATGAAGCCCCCTTGATAGAGGTTCCATTAGTGGCTAAGGATTTTGAATGAGCCAAAATTATTTTTAGAAGTTGACTTGATTTTTAAGTTAAATGGTCAATGGCCAAGGCTAGTTGATCACCACCCCTAGATTTCTCAGCAGTGGAAACCCTTAATATCCGATAATTTTAATAGCTACCTTATGGAATGAGGTTTTTTTTTTTATTTCATTCTTCGAGAAAGTTGAGGGTCATGATATGATTTTGGAATCTGGTCAGTGGTTCTAGGGAAGATCGAGGCTCTCTTTGTAGCCATGGTTTCCCTCATTTGACCCTCTTACGGCTTCAATTTCATCTGTTCTAGTTTGGGTAAGGCTTCCCAAACTCGCTTTTCATATGTTGAATCTTTCTTCATTCATTACAATTGGTAATGCTCTAGGTATATTCTACTGTTGATGTAATGACACAAAATTCTACTTGAAGCCCACATATGCTCCCATTTGTGTGGAAATGGATTTCAATGAAGGATTTCCCATAGGAATTAAATTAATAGGTCCTGATTATTTATGGATGCCAAATTTGGACTACAAAAATATTTCTTTTCATTGTGAGTTTGTTATGACACTATACATTCCCTTAAAAACTACCCCAAAGCAAAGAAGGCCAATGCAAATTAAAAAAATAGAAAAACCAAGGTCGTGGGAGGGTGAAAATTCATATCATTATACAATATCTAAGGAGGATCCTCCTTCATCTTCTTGTAATTAGGTAAATTCACAAAAGGAAAAAAAAATCCCAAATTTGAGATTCATCCTTCTAATGATCAAGCATCTTCTGCAGTAAATCAAGTGAAAACAGGTAGCGGCGTGAAGTTTTCTTATGCCACATTGAAATATTGTAAACTAAATGTTTCTTCAGGAAATCTTGTTGGAAAGAAGAATTTTGAGGTTGAACATTCAATATTGGACAAGGGAAAAAAAAATCCTCAAAGTCCAAATTCTCTGTGTGTTTCTCTAGAAAACAATTTCGAAAAGGCAGGACTTGGGCTTATTAGGTTGAAGTGCAAGAATGTCCATTGGGTCAAAATAATGAATCTACCATTAGAATTCATTCAAAGAATGGCTACATTTTATATTTTTCAGAAAACATTTATTGGACTAAGGTTGGAAAAAATACGAAAATCAATTCTCCAAGGATAATGAGAAGCCATACAAGAGCTAAAATGGCATGAATTGGATGAAAATATATATGGATTTTAGAGGTGTTTTGGAAAGTTTTTAGTTGGAATGGAACAAAAAATTTGTATTGAGGAGTTTTGTGTAAGGATTTGGGTTGGTCCTATGTGTTCAAACCCAAATATTCATGGAATTTTAGTAGCTCTTTCTCTCTGAAGAATTATAATGGCTTTTGGATTGCATCCCATCTTTATTTAAATAATATTATCTATCAATTTATTTAAAATAATAATAATAATAAATTAATGTATTTTGGTGTATGCTCTTATTTAAACCCCACCAAACCAAACACACACGTTCCTTCTTCTAAAATATTCGTTGATATAAAATCTTACTTCACTGTATCTATCATAATCTAAAAGTTTTCAAAATTAATCTTTTTTTTTCCATTCAAACTAATTGAAAGGGAAATTAATTATATCGATGGAATTTTAAGAGGGAATCGGTTGTATTCTAAGTTGAGAAAATATTATTTTATCAAAGCAAAATCGATTACTTAGGAAATATAATTTTGGAGGAAGGAATAGTACTATATTCAGAGAAGAATGGAGTTATTATGGGATGGCCTACCCCTAAGAACACAATAGAGGTAAGGTCATTCATGTGGAGCAATAGATACTATGAAATATTTATAGATGGATTTACCCAATATTTCTCGTCCCATTGCATATTTACATAAGAAGGGAAGAAAATTCGAACGGAAATCAAACAACGATGAGAGCTTCAGTAGTTGAATGAATTTCTTACTAGTGCACATATTATCAATGTTGGTGATAAAAATGAAGGTTTTATAATATGTCTAGATTATTTCCGAGAGAGGATTATTGGAGTTATGTTGTAGCTACTATAAAAACCACCAAATTTTAGACATTTTAAATATTGGACTCCCGCATTGTGAAATTTTAAGGAAATAAGTCCTTTAAATTTTTATAATTCTCTTTCACTTGGAAAAAATTGCATAGAGATTTATCACATCTTACCTTATAAATTTGTGACTTGATGTGATCACACAGTACACTAACCGTATGCTTTGAGTATTTTGGCAAATTATCCCGTGCAATTTCATTCTGCACGACTAACCTATGTTGAAAAAATTTCTCACGCCACCTTAATCCAAGGCACATTTCCTCCCACAAGAGAACGTTTATTACACCTATCAGCACACATGCAAGAAAAAACTTATAAATATTGTTGAACCCCAATTTCATTTTCACCATTCCATTTACTCTGCAGCCTCTAAATGCTCAATGAAAAATTTCTCCACAGACCATCCTATGTTATTGCGACTTGCGATTGCTACTGTGTTGGACCGAGGTAGGTGAAACATATTTTTTCATTCCTATGATTTTGTATTTCGTGTTTGTGTCTTTTCAAATTCCATTGAACTTTGCATTTTTTATACCCAATGCTATATATACATACATTTAGGCATTATTTTAAACTTTTTCCTCATGTTTCCCAAGATCGACCTCGTTGAATACTTAACCATATTTTTACTTAATTGCATTAGTGAAATCTAATGTCCTAGGGTTCTACCCCTCATTTGCTACTATTTTTCCATATGTCGATAAATGGCCTTCTGACCACTCTCCCTGGTAACTCGCAACTACAATTGACCTTAAGTAATCCTACCTCTATCATTCTTACTCACTAAAATTTTTTATTGTGATTAACACTGGAAACTTGTTTCCTTCAATCACAATCCACTCATGAGAGTCACATTCATGCAACATATTTTGTAGATCCCTTTTGAACACATTCTATCAATGTAGATCATTATTACGCTTAAAATAGTTCTATCAATGTAGATCATTATTACGCTTAAGATATTTAACTGGGCTTGTAATTCCTGATTGTGATTAATACTAATTATTATGTCTTATCCTGACACTACTGCAATTTAGTCTTTGAACCCTTTTCATTGCATTTTTCTATTATCAATCCCGACTATGCTCAAAGTAGTTAGCCTCAACCTGTGAATCATGAATGAATCTATAAACTACCTTATTATTTCCTTAATTGTATCTTGACATCCTAAACTACAACTAAGGCAAGCACAATTTTTTTTATAGATTTCACCACTAAATAAAATAGTAAATAAATTTATGTTTCTTTTCCTAACAATGAGTGTTGAAATGCATTTTTTTTAAATATCAGGCACAATTGATCTCCAGTGTTTCAATATATCATCATTCACATGAGATATAGAACCAACTATAAGGAAAATACTTGTCACAAATGTGGTAGATAATAGTATTGAGGAGGTGGTTGACAGTCCAAGAAATAGAGTACCTACATTCAAGGATATTGCCTATTACATAGACAAATCAATACCTCTATCATGGTCAGAAGTATACATAGAATTCTCAAGAAAGGAGAATCTAGAAGATGAAGAGGATCATTATTTTTATATTAATATAAAAAAATCATGTTTTCATAAGTTGGTTGCTCATACACTTGTCTTTCCATGCACTAAGATTGTTGAATGAATCCTACAACTAACTGATTATGAAAACATAATAGTCAGAAGCATCCATGGTGCACCATTAGCATCATACTAGCCAAGGGACACTTTTGTATATTATAAAATTCCTGCACCTCAATATTATATCAACCCAAGATAGTATTGTGGTTTCAGGACTCCCACTAAGGATGTTATCAAAACATTGTGGCAAGAGCTCGACAAGTTTAGGTAGAAGATCGACCAGATATACAAAACCAAATCACTTGGAAAGTGTATCAATTGATGTTGTAAATGTATTGCAGTCTAGGGAAGAGAAGATGTTAAATACTTTAAATAGACATGGCTTCCAATTGATCACATATGCTAACAAAGGAACCAGATTTAATTTGGAATATTTTATTGCATCCTCACTCAAGACAAGTGTTAAGAGAGTCAAGCACCCAACAAAAGGAAAACAACCTAAATTCTACATGGCCTCGTAATTACTAGATGGATTTTGTGCCAAAATGGAAGTTATATAGTTAGGGTAGAGGTGGAATTTCACTTGTGATATACCACCTATGCACATCTATTGCAAACAACTATGGGAGGTATGTTATAGGGGAGCATATTCTAGAATTGTTGAGTAGTTCATCTAAGTGGTATATCCAAATCCTTTTGAGAGTGATCCACCTTGCAGGTCTGAAATGTGATTCATCATTACTTGAGGTAGCTGATTGGTTTACTCAAGATGATGTTACATGTATAAGAGTGTTTGGCACATATAGAAGTCCTCACCAATTGCCATTTTTTGTCACTCACAAAATAGTGTTGCAAGAGGTGGCATACCAACTTTCTACAGGACTTACCAGTACATTTTTTAATTCAAAGAAGGCTCCTTCAACCACTTCTCCACTGTGCATAGTAATGTATTGCCTTTACAATTTCAATGAAGTGAAAGCTAAGACGCAAGAGTTAGAACACTTGAATTTTTGAGGGTTGGGCTATCATCGATATGATTTAAGAGGTGTTACAAATTAACATTATGGAAGAATAAAGTATTGTTCGATGTACACTCCAGTCTTTTGGCGAGAATAAGAGAGGATAAAGGATTTATCATTGTAAAATCAATTGAAGCATCTAAAGAGGTAGGTACTTCCAAGAACAAAAATAATCATGAGCATTCATAAGAGGAATCCAAAGGGAGAATGTATTTGGAAGAGTAAAGGCCTTAGCTCAAAATAAAACACGAGTAGGAGGAAGGAAAATAAAATATAAATAAACTAAGGGTGGAGAAGGAAGTTTAAAGGAAAGTGGAGGAAGAATCCAAGAATAAGTAAGAAGAGGAGGCAAATAAAAAGGAGAAATAGGAGGGGAACAAGAAAGAAGAACAAGGAAACAAAAATAAGAAGCAATTAGAAAGAGGAAAGAAATGGCCAAGAAGAAAAAATAATAAGAAAAAAAAAGGAATAAGGAGGAAGAGCATAAAATGATACGAGAAGAAGAAACCAAAATAAAACAAGTTTAAGAATCAAAACAAAAAAATAAGGAAGAAGAGACATTGGAAAGAAACTAGAAGAAGAATTACTTTCCAAGGATCTAGTTGATAAAGAAGAAAAGCCTAAATTGAATAATCCAAAATGGAAAACAATATTTCCTACCTTGAATATCCAACCTCCCACACCCATCACTGGAGGGAAATTTCATACTAATGAGATGGGGGTCACATTTGAAGAGGAAGATAAGATACTCAATCATTCAAACTTGAAATTTGATCAATTCAAGTTCAAAATTTCCCAAGAAAGGTGAAAGTATTTACTCAAGAATCCAAACAAACATGTAGCAGCTACCTTGGAGGTGTTGGAAAATCTAATTCCAACCACCTGCTAGGTGTCGAAACTATCCATCCAAGTGTCCCAGTTCAGTTTCAATTAGTATAGTTTAAGTCAAGTTTCACTCTAGTTATTTATTACTAATGTTTCCAATGTAATCCTATTTAACTAATTTGTAATACTTAGAAGAGAAATCCTCTACTCCAATTCTTTTCAGTTTTCAATTCTTGTCATGGTATCAGAGCTAGTTTTCATAAGACTCCCAGAGAGAGCAGCAATGAGAGCAAAGTCGGAGCAGTAGAGAGAAGAGGCAAGCCTGCATAAGACTCTTTGACATAGCAGCGGAAGTTTGAAGAAGCCTCGTGCGAAGAAGAAACATTGAATGAAGAAGTCAACTACCACGGCGAAGCCAATGAAGGCGCCGAAAAAATGAATTAAAGAAACATCAGTTCTAAATTGATTTTTATTTAAAAAAAAAAATTAGGAGCACTGAACGAAGAAGTCAGATACCACGGCGAAGCCAATGAAGGCGTCGACAAAATGAATTGAAGAAAGGTCCGTTCTAAATTTATTTTTATTAAAAAACAAAATTTAGAAGCATTGAACAGAGAAGTTAGCTACCACGATGAAGCCAATGAAGGCGCCGACAAAATGAATTGAAGAAAGGTCAGTTATAAATCATTTTTTATTTTAAAAAAAAATTCAGCATAATGCATTCCAAGAAATGCAGCGAGAGCATTATACTGGAGGCCCAGATTAATAGATACACATTACTCCATGTGTTAGTAACACTAGATTCCATAGTAACCAGAGTGTTATGAACACACCAATCCATAGCAAATACACGCCTTAGTTCAAGTAACTTACAACATTTTCAAACCCATGCGGGTTCGGGCTGTAGCATCTGCGTTAAGGTGATTTTTTTAGAAATTCAAATCTATGTATTCACTCCTTTGTATTCAAAATTGTGTTAATGAAATAAAGTCTTTTTGAAATGAATTTTTTAAGAGTTGATTCATTCATTAAAAGGTGAAGCGAATTTAAAAACAAGTCAATTGATAAAAGGGAGGAAGCGCAATTGTGGGTACAGATTTGTTCGATTGTTTAAAAGAAGGGGGAGAGTGAATAAAAAGATTTTTTTTTCAAAAGTGAAAAAAAGAGATTAAATTAGTGAGAAAGTGAAAGTGTGAAGGCCGTATGAAAGTGAATGTGTAAAAGGATATTCTTTTGAGAAAAGGAAATTTTTTAGAAGGTATTTGATGAGCATTTGTAGACTCGCCTATTTGTGAAAGCCAAGCAACAACGCCATTTTTATTTTATTTAGTGGTAATGACTACAGTTTGTATTAATTGCTGAGTCGTAGTGAGCCAACACTCAACAAATGGGAAAATCCAAGAGGCTAAAGCAAAAAACATAATTTTTTGAGATCTTTTTAGATCCAGAAGTGAAGAGGAAAAATTATGCCTTTTCATTAAAATTCATAAAAGAATCAGTCGATGTTAGAATTATTCCTCTGATTTCAGATGCCAAGACAAAAAATGAGGCATGGGATACCCTTAAGAGGTGTTTTGGTGTAAGGGAGAGCATTGAAGTTGAAGATGAGCGTGGATCTAAAGTAGTAGATCTACATGAAGATTTTTTTGAATCCCACCGTGCTCAGCCACAAGTGGATGATGTCTGTGAAGAAATTGTAGAAGCAGCAGAGAGATATTCGAAGATTCTTGTGAATCCCACTATACACAGCTGCAAGTGGACGAGTATTTGATGAATCCAACAACAAAGCTTGCTGACGAAAATTTGATGATTCCAGCAATAGAGCTTGTTGATGACGATTTGTTGATTCTAGCAGTAGAGCTTGCTGATGAAGATATGGTGAATCCAACAACAGATCTTGCTGATGAAGATTTGATGAATCGAGCAACACAACTTGATGATGAGAGTGAAATGCATATTTAAGCAGTGAATGCTATGGTAAATCCAACGATTAATATTGTTGATGAAAAATTTGATTAATATTTGTTGGCTAATGATGACTAGTTGTAGATGATGCAACAAAAACATGATATCAAAATGATGCTATTTGGTGAGATAATCCCACTTCAATCAGTGGAATACAACCTGTTTGTAGAAACACAGGTTAGAGAAGAAGATACAAATATAGAGATAGGGATAAAGGAAAAGACAGAAAAAAAGATAAAGACAAATGCAAAGAAAGAAGTCTGCAAAGGGAAAGAAGAAACATAGATAGAGGCAAAAGCATAAAATGAAGCGCAACAGGACAAAGTTCCATTGCAGAGCAGAAGGAACAAAATCAATGTGGTTTTGGAGATTTTTTTACACTTACCATTGATGAGGTCTACACGTAAGCTGTAGATATGAATGTTGAAGAAAATATGCATGATGAAAATGCCACTGAAATTTTCAGGTTATTGGAGTTTTGAAGAGATAAAATTTTATTCTCATCTTATGTTGCAACAGATTGATGATGAAAAGCACAATACATAAGACAATATGTGGCAGCAACCCACATACAAGTATTTTCTTGAAGAAGTCTAGGACATGCTTAGGCAGTTTGGAACAATAGAAGACCAGCATGAGAAAATGGAGAAACTAAGGTTTGAAGAATACAACAAGAAGAAAATGCTAAAACAATTTAGAGTCTACAGAATCTGGAAGAAGAGAAGAAGAAACTAAATCTAATTTTTAAATTGTAAGCCTCGTTGAGACATAGACCGCAAGTATGATAATTACTTTTTATGTGGTTGTAATTAAGGGGGAGTGTTGGAGAATCTAATTCCAACCACCTATTAGGTGTCGAAACCATCCATCCAAGTGTCCCAGTTTCATTTCAGTTAGTACATTTTAAGTCGAGTTCCACTCCAGTTATTTATTACTTATGTTTCCAATGTAATCCTATTTAACTAATTCGTAATACTCAGAAGAGAAATCCTCTGCTCCACTTCTTTTTAGTTTTCAATTCTTGTCAGGAGACAGAAATTTTGATGGACACCAGAATCAATCCTACAACAATAACGCATGTCAGCACTGCATTTGTAGCTCGAAATCAGAAGAATGTAGATCATTTAATAAACGAAGTTGATAAATTGAAGGGTGAATTGTCCATTTTAAAGTAGAAAAATGATTAGTTTCATGTGAATAATTAGGTCTTGTCAGCTACAAAATCTTGAAAGCAAGGTCTACAATCATAAATCCTTGAGGAGGTTAAGGAATTGGAAGAATTCATAAGGCATGTGTAGGATGAAATCATGATCTTGCACAAAGTAATAGATACATTGTCTGAGATGCAAATATACTTAGAAGGGAGGGGAGTGTCAATAATATTGATATTATCAACTATGGATCACATCCAGGGATGGATCAACAAATATCTTATTGCACCAGTTGAACTAGCCATAAAATATAGATTGACAACTGAATTGGACAAGGTGGAAGTGAAAATGTTCATGCAGTCACATGGAAATCTAGTAAAAAACATGGTTATGGAAATATATTCCTATCAAAATCTTCATGATGGATTGAAATGTCCCATCAAAGTGAAAAAAATACCTTCTATCAATGCACAGGGAAAAACAAGGCCAGAAGAGGAGGTTAGACGAAAGATTCAAGACTAGGTGATAGATTCTATGAAGCAGGTTGTTGTGCAAGATGAATTAGAAGTTACAAATGATGCAATCACACAGTATATTGTAGAGCCAAAAAAACTACTTACTAATATTTCAATTCTTTTGGGTTTACTACAATTGGAATCAAAAGTATTTCTCCTTGATGCTTTGGAATGTCAAGTGATATTTGACAATGAATTGGCATACAAGGTCACGTTGGTCATTGCAGAATAAAAGGCTTGCCACCCATATTTGAAACTAGAGCTACACACTAAGGAACCTAGCATGCCTATTATGCATCTTGTTCCATGAACAAATTTTTATTTCTTGATTTCCATTGTAAATTTGTAAATAAAAGAATTTTGAAATTAGAAGTATAATGCAGAAATGAAAAGTCAAGTGGAAGTTGAAAAGTGACAAGGGTAATTGATAATTCATGTGGTGTGGCGAAGAGTAACCTTACTTTTTATATAAATATACCTTCCTAGCAATATTGAGGGGACTTTTAAATTCGGTATTCAGTTTAAGCACCTTATTTTAGAGAGCTTATACATCATTTTGAGAAATCAAGTGATATCTTAACATCTCCACTGTTGGATTTCATGGATGCTTATTGACATGGTGTAGTATAAATTTTCACATAATACTTATCTCTTATTGATTCGATGGTATGTGTTTGTATTTATATGTGTTAAAGTTAATGAACTATTTCATGGATTATAACATGTATATTATTTGAAGTTGTATGTTTTTTACGATTTTATCATCGTTATTGGCTGCAAAGTAATTTGTAATCAATAAATGAATCATTCTTTATCCATGTAACTTAATTGAAGTATGCTAACATCCTTCCTTTAAATATTTGTGTTAATTACTTTGGTTTTGGAAGTGTCTTTTTTATATTATTTGCATATTATTTCATAAGGCTATTCTAACTTGTGTTTTTCAAGAGTTATATCAGTTTTATCATGTGCTACTCATTCCACCCAAAAAAAATCTTGAATCAACATGGTGGTAGTCAACCCCACATACCGGATGGGAATCCTACTCCAAGCAGTTTAGAGTCTAATTGGGATGTTTCACCATGGAGATCCCCTTACTGTTGGTAGGAAATTTTGGCCCATCAACATATTTGGAGAAAGAAGGATGGTTTCCATTATATAGCTGGTGAATTCCACATTCTTTCCTTGAAACAGTTGAACAGGCTAGTCATCAACTGAATTCCCCTCCACCGAATCCCCCTTTCTGGGAATGTCCTAAAATCAAAGAACCCCATTCACATAGTCTTGAGCAGGTATATAAAGTAACTCATGATCAATTAAGAGTTATCCATCCTTTTACTTGTGAATAAACAAGAAAGCTTGGATTATTTCCAGTCGCACCCATATTTTCCCATAAGCATTCAATTAGACCTCAAAAAACCCATCATGGAGTGTTAGTTGTTATAGTGCAAGAATTTCTTGGCAATTATTTGGACTAATTGGAATATTTTGTAGAAATAAACTCATAAGAAGGTGAAAAAGGACAAACTACTTTGGAAAATATGGAAGGTGATAATTTGGAAGCGCAAAAGAATGGTGAGAACCTTGAGATACTAGAGAACAAAGGGAATATTGAGAATGAGAATGAAAACTCAGACTCATAGAGTGATGAAGATAACAATAAAAATATGGTTGACAACCAACAAATAGCATGGATTTCCTAAGGGGCACTAAATATTCCAGGTGTTCTACACCCCTTGCCTCACTATCCAAAGAAGTTCCTTACGAAGTTCAATCCGGAGAAGCCTACCATTAGAGAAGATCGTGTCAATAAATTTTACTTGTCACTAAGATTATTGGATGTAAAATATGATGATGTTACTTTCAATATTTTCACCTATACACTTGAAAACAAAGTCATAAATTGGTGTCATGTTCACCTGGTAGAATTTATTACTAATAGGGGAGGCTTTAATAAATATTTCGTAGAGATGTTTGTTAGAGATAATGTAATAGATATGACAAGAAAATGTATAAAAATGGAAAATATTCCCAAGAAATAACACCATAGAAGATAAAAATTCAGATCTTCATTAATATAGAAACCCTTGAGGTAGGGCAACACCATACATCCACTCCTTAACGAAGGAGATCACTCCACAATCCATATGCTTTCCAATACAATAATCCTTGACCTCTCTCAATGGAGAGTATTTAGCCTCTATATAGGTTTCATACATGAAATACCATGGGTCTCTTAATACCATACATCCAATACAATGGCCTTATCCCTTTATTCCCTAGCTATATGTGGTCCCTAACATAATGTGGGTTAACCACTTTATTTATTAACTATGGCCATTTATTTATGATTCTTACATTATTACATCATATTATTCCCTTCGTTACCTCCCTGATAATTTCAACATGTTCTATGCCATTTAAGATTAGGGCACAAAACACTGAAGCAGATAGAACATACCAATAGATCGATGGAAGACAAGCCAAAACAGAGATGATGAATGGTGGTGTTACGACGATCAGCAAGATGCTTCAACAAGCAAACTCTCCAATAGTTCATTTATCCAAGTGTGTCACACACAACCCCAAGACAACCCAGATAAAGAAGACTCCACAAATACGCAGCACCAAGAACACAACTCCATCGCCCTCAAGAGAGAAGAAAATCCTCCACACATTGTGTGTAAAATGAGCTCCAAGTCTCTCCAATATATAGGAATTTTTGGGGGTGTGTGACACGTCCTTTAAGATATTTAAGTCTATGTTATATTCTAGACCAACCTAGCACATAAGTGGAATAAATTCAAAGTACATGTTCTGCTCATCCAATTGAGATGATCTTTAGATCAATATTACACGTCTCTAAAAGAGGAATCCAATAAAAATATTTGGATCGTCATCTGAGTAGCACAACTTGGAGTTTGGACCTAGTTGTCCAATTTTAACACTCCCTCTCAACTAGGGAGAACTCTGATCACTAGTGCAATCCAAACATCGTGCGTCATATTGCCGTAACTTGCTTCACTAGCTTCTTTATTTCAGAACAGAAGTGGGTCATTCAACAAGACATCATTCCCGGCTGAAAAATTCAGCCCAAAGGTCTGAAACCTCTATAGAACACACAAAGAGTCTCATACCAACTTGAATTTGGCTTACCTGACCCAAAGTAAGTTGCAGGTCTGAAACCTCATTAGGACTCAAGGGAGTCATAAACTAACACAAAGTTAGTTTCACTGACCCGAAGTGAGTTGGAGGTCCGAAACCTTGCTAAACTTGATCCTAGATCAAGTGGTTGGACACATGCCATCCTAGACATAGAGAGTACAACAATCTTCAAAGCATCCATCGGTCTTGATATGGTCTCTATTCTCATTTCCCACCTCATTGGCCAAATGAGAGGTACTTCCCATGAGTCTAGAACTCAAATGGGTAGGATGCATACGGGGCACAGATCGTGAGAGGTGAACCAACTCAATTAGCATAACGCTGGGGCATAAGAACACCAACAAGGTTCGGCAAGCCTAGCCCTATGGTTGCTTATAGCTCTGAGGAACTATCCCCAAGGCCCCTCCGAGCTCCTAAAGCTCATCGTCTAATAGGACCCTCCCAATATGGCCGATCCACAATTCCAAGAATCTCATGGAAGATTAGGAACATGACCTTCCCTAAAGGGCATTGTGAGAATATCCATGACCTACTCATCAGTTCCTATATGATCGAACCTTACGACGCCTCATTATACCATATCCCGGATAAAGTGGTGCTAGCCATCAACATGCTTGGATCAATTGTGGAACACGAGATTCTCTGACAAACGAATCCCCCTTTGGTTATCACAAAGGATAACAGTGGCATCTAGCACATGCTTGAATAGCTCACTGAAGAGCTTTCACAACCAACTGAATTCACAATGGGTCATACATGCTACAAATTATTCGGCCTCAGTAGTGCTCAAGGCTAACGACTTATGTTTCCTACTCGAAGCAGATCTAATTGTGAAGTAGCATCCAAATGTGCTCTTACGATCCACCACACTGCCAACCTAATCGGCATCAGTATATCAAAGGAGTGTCATGCTCCCGGAAGTGTATCTCAGCCCATGGTTTATCGTGCCCCAGAGATATCTCAAGAGTTTCTTGGCACCAACCCAGTGAATGTCATGATCAACCATGTGTTGACTCAAAGTGTTCACTGCACAACATACATCTGGACGGGTGTTCACTAAGAACATCAGGGCCCCTACGAGTTGACGATACTCAGTAGGATTAGCTAACATGGGCCCA
This sequence comes from Pinus albicaulis, assembly GCA_034641835.2. Taxonomy (NCBI): domain Eukaryota; kingdom Viridiplantae; phylum Streptophyta; class Pinopsida; order Pinales; family Pinaceae; genus Pinus; species Pinus albicaulis. The sequence goes on along the minus strand of CM076575.1, from coordinate 1,889,677,596 downwards.
GCAACACTGCCACTCAACTTCTTAAAGTTGAGCTCTATCAGTGTCGACACAAACTTACAGTCCACCATACCAGAAGCTTCATAATGTATTTTCCTTGATAAAGGAAAATCACGCCAGGTCTCTGCTAGACCTCCAGGCCTAGGAAGTAATACATCAGTCCTAGGTCCTTCTTCTCGAACTCAGCATTAAGCTCCCTCTTGCATTGATGAATGAGAGGGTCAACACCTGTCAGGAAGAGGTCATCCACATGTAGTACCAGAATGAGAGGCTTCTCTCTATCAACCTTGAAGTAAAGTTTTGGATCAGCATTACTACAAGGGAAGCCAGCTTCATCAGGTAACTATATATCCTCTCGTACTAAGCTTTCGGTGCTTGCTTCAACCCATAGAGGTTTTTCTTCAACCTGCAGACATGGGTGTCCTGATCCTAGTCTTCGAACCCTATAGGTTTCTCTACATACACCTCTTTTTTTATCGCACCATGCCAAAAGGTGGTCTACACATCCATCTGATGAAGATTTCGGCCTTGCGTATCAGCAAGGTTAATAATAGTTCATAGGTGTAACAATACTCAGTGCCTTCCTAGAGAAGTCTCAGGCAACACATTTTCCCATCAAATCCATGCTTGATCTTATAACGATGTGACAATAGCTTTGTTCCGTGGTCTAGGGAACGTATCCCAGACATCATCTTTGCATCCTTCCTGACTTGATGCTTTACAACATCATATTGTACTCATGGCAGCTAGATACCCCTAGTATCTATATGGCTTCTTGTTTTTCTATTGGAATTTCCCCCTTGAAGCCATATATCTTTGAGCCATGAGGGTCTTCTTTCAACAATGATATTAACTTAGGAGCATATACAGTTTTATTCTCCTTCTTAATGCCAGCTTCTCTTGTGAGAGAAGACATCTATTCCAAATGAGGGCATCCTAGACACCAACTTGGAAAAGGAGTCTTATTGTCCCACAGTCAAAGCCATTGAAGGCTCCAACAATGTGACTGAAGACTGCAAAAACTTTTCAGATCACACTTCCAAGTTTATCATTACGCTCCAATGTAAGACTGATAAAAATTACTGCTATTATGAATTTCATAAACATGGGTGACTGTCTATGTCACTGTCATAATGAGAGTGACATAGAATGACAGATTTAACTCCTCAATATTTCAGCTACAAAACTGTCATCACTGTCATATTGTTGATTACAATGTTGCCATAATTTTATCGTACCCATCACTATCTTCTTCATCATGGTCATACTTCCATATAGTATTGAAGATTAAAAATTTCATGGTCATATGTATTCTGCCATATTTCACTGTCAAGCAGGGATAATATATCATGATTCTTCCTCTCATGATCCTGCACTGCTTATTATTTCCCAGATCTACCCATTTGTCATTCTTTTTGGTCATTTTAGAAGACTACTCCTAAGGTCACCAAAATTGGCCTAACTCTATGAAAAATATACTTCTCTTGTCACTCTCCCTAGGGCTTACAGATTTTCCCATTTTGACAACAATATGACCGTTTCATAAAATTGCACCAAGGGATTCTACAGTCGACCCTTTAAAAATCCTTCGAATTCCATTTAAAAAAAACTGCTTCTTAGGGCTTCCAGATCTGCCCAACTATAGTTAATGGTTGATTGATCTAGGGCTTCAAATCTTTAGATCTCAGTTCTTCAATTTGTCTCGTAAATTGTACAGATCTAGGAACCAATCATATAGATGTTCCAAAAACTGAATTGACTTTTCTACATGCCAGTCCATACCTTATATGGTACCTTTCTGTTACACAGATCTAGCACAGTCATAAGTGCACATCAATCATTGTTGTTAATCACCTATGAAAATACCTCATTTTTATTTCTCCTCTTCAAGGTGACCCGTATACATCTACTCTCTTGGCCCCTCTAATTATAGTGCACAGCTCCTAAACATGTGGTCTTAAATGACATAGTGTGTCATCCTCTAGATGTCACTGTATTGCTACTAGGCCCAGGAAAGCTTGGTTCCTAGTGATCTTCCTTTCAACTCTTTCTTGAATTGTCCTCTGCCTCCTAGATATCCCTTCTTGGCCCTTATTTGTACACACTTGAAGCACAATTTCAAGGTTTCTTTCTTACTACGAGATCCTTTCTTCACATTGTTTATTTTCGGTCACTTTCTGAAAATATCTGAGATCAAGACAGAGACTAGTTTAGTCTCTCTTTTGCACACTTGGAGATTTCTTACTCCTTTTTGTATGGTCCCTTCAACTCTATATAGCATACCCTTTATGTGACTGTTCTTTTCATTAAATATCTTTGGCCTACCTCAGAGATTCTAGGCCCAAAACAAAGAAACTTTCTTATTACATTATACTCCTGTCTTCATTGAAGAGTGTTAATTAATTGTGGCCTAACTTGAGCATGATTTTATAATTTACGTCATACCCAAACATATACTCATCCTAGAGGGAAGGGATTCTTCAATTCCTGACGTCTTCAAATTGAAATCCCATACTGCTGCTATAGCAGCCTTCTTTCTGCAACCCGTTATAGATAATTTTCATACAAAAATAGCACAAAAAACATACCTTATTTGCTCACTGTTTGGTCTGCTTCTCTGCTGTTGATTTCAGACTGGTTAGGGCACACATCATAGTCCCTAACAACCCTCAAATATAGCCCATAATTTCTTCCCTTTGCTGCGACTGCTCTTCAATGTGAGGCTTCCCCTCCGTGCTGCTACTTGAGGGAAGTTACAAAGCTTTATACACATAGTTTCCCTCCTAAATGATAGCAGAAACCTACAGGTATACAAATAGACCTTTAACAGCCTCTGTAACAGGCTATCCACCCATCAAACATCCCTTAAAATAGTCCCTTTTTCTCTGGTCTTCTTCCAAGGGACCTCAACCTTTCTTCCTGCACTCGGACACCCAAAACAAACTTTAAAAAAGCTTCCTTAATTCTTTGCGGCAAGCATTTGTGAGGCTTCATAGGCCTATGGAATTTTAGAGACAGACCACCCATAAATTGCTGTGGTCTAGGAAAAGAGAGATGGTCACAATATAGGCTGAAGTTATGGGCACTTTTCAGCCCCAAACACTCCCACGATGCCCCTATTTTAGGTTGATAAGGCCTGTGGCCTATCACAACAATATGTTGTCACTTCCAACCAACCCAAAACAACTTTCTCCTTACCTCTTTACAGCCCAAACAGATCTGTGTAGCCCCTGAGGTTACTCGACCTCCTTGCTAGATGAAACAACCCCACAAACAAGTGCTGGAAGGCCCCACTCAACCTTATCCTCCTCGTTGTGGTAGCCTATCTCCTTCAGCCTCAACAGAAATGCCCTAGCTACCCAACCGTCTGTTTAACAAAAACAAAGTTGCGGCCCTAGCTGTAGTTTCTCGGCCGCAAGGAAATATAGGCCTCTGACCTAGCTGTAGGTGCTCTTCATCAATGCAGCCAGCTGTAGGAGAGTTCCACCAAAAAAAAAATTTCAAAACTCCATGCAATATTCCCTTAAACATAGCGGCAGCCTCCTGTAGCTTCTACTACCCTGAAAGAGATAAAACTAGTTCTCCTCTTCCACGTCTAGCCTCTGCTCCAATTCGGATGCCTCTGAAATGTTTTATATATGAATGATGCTCTTGTGGATAAGTTGCACTTGTTGGATCAATAGATCGGAGATTTCTTTCCAACAAAGATTGGGCTTTTCCTTCACCTCAACTCCAATTCCATGTTAATTTCAACATGTTCTATGCCATTTCAGATTAGGGCACAAAACACTAAAGCAGATAGAACATACCAATAGATCGATGGAATACAAGCCAAAACAAAGATGAGGAGTGGTGGCGTTACAATGATCAGCAGGATGCTTCAACTAGCAAAGTCTCCAATAGGTCATTCACCGAAGTGTGTCGCACACAACCCGAAGACAACCCAAACAAAGAATACTCCACAAATAGGCAGTGCCAGGAATGCAGCTCCATCACTCTCAAGAGAGAAGAAAATACTCTACACATTGTGTGTAAAATAAACTCCAAGTCTCTCCAATATATAGGCATCTTTGGGTGTGTGTGACACATCCTTTAAGACATTTAAGTCGATATTATATTCCAGGCTGACCTAGAAAATAAGTGGAATAAATTCAAAGCACATTTTCTGCTCATTCGGTTGAGATTATCTTTAGATCAATCTTACACCTCTCCGAAAGAGGAATCTGATAAAAATACTGGGATCGTCATTTTAGTAGCACAACCCGGAGTTTGGACCTAGTTGTCCAATTTTAACACTGCCTTTGTACCCTATATTATCCCCCCTAGGTATACTACATTACACTCCCCTTAAACATGTTTCATCCCCGAAACATGAGAGGAACACAAATAATAAGATCTACTCAAAAGCATATTCCATTGGTACCATTCACGTGCATCTAGCCATCCAAGATAAAGGTGAACACTCGATCTAGTCGGTTCCTCACTCGCTTGAGATGGAAGTGGGTTCTGGTGGTTCTTCTATGTTGACGTGTTGTGGGTGGATCGTCGCACCTCTCTATGTGTCATCCAGGGGTTTTGTTTCTTTGTTTCTAATTCGTGGCCGCCTTGATTGTTGTTTTCTTGCTGGGTGATGTGGGTGGTGATATGTTGAAGCTTTAACTGATGGAATATATTTCATTAATTCCTCCATTATTGGTGATGGAGTGGTGCCTGGTTATTTTGTTGGTACTTGATTTGATGTTTGTGTTTGGCTCTCTACCATCAAAATATCATCATCTGATGTGTCTGTGTCATTAGATATTTGTGCTTCTTCCTCCCTAGTCTCTGCATGGTTCATAATGCAAATATTGTGCAATGTAATTTTCTTCTTTTTATACCAGAGATTCATGAATTTCTTTTGCACATTAAAATTGACAGTACCGACGGATTCCATCCAAGGGTGTTCCAAAACAATATCCACAAAAACCATATCTGAAGCATAAAAATCAGAATGCAACACATACTTCTCCAAAGAAATCTTCAAATCTTTATAAATTTTAACATCTTCATTATCAACCTGTCTATTTTCAATATGTTTTGCTAGAACTTGCAATTTTTTAGCCAAATTATCATTGATACAATTATGCTTGCAACTAGGAATGATAGACACAATGATGTTCTCTTTCTGAATGCTTCCATGAACCTGTAATATGTAAATTGTAGTAGAAAAGAAGTCTGTATGGCTCTTAGTGTCCTTCTTTCCAGCTTGAGACCACTTGTCCAAAATGGCCTTTTCAATTTTTTTCTCGGGAAGTATCCTCACTGACCTGTGAAGCGAGGTCCACCATTTATTTGTCTCATCTTTCATATGAAGCTGTATGGAGCATATCCAAAAATTTCGGTATTGAGCCTTGTAGTATTGTAAAATATCTTCAATAGTAGGGCCATCATTTTTTCCTGTAAACCTCATCTTGCGAGAACCCCTAAAACATAGTAAGGGTTTTGAAGAAAATCACTTAATTTTAAAAAAATTAAAATGGAAATTACTTGGTCAATATAACTCAAAATCCTTCCCTGGATGCCGGTGACAGAATGGACACGAGTGACAATCACATCTCGGCTAATGGAGATCTCCAATGTAGAGCTTCACCTGTTGTGGATCCAAATACCGTTAGCCTCTCACACGAGCCTCACGGAACCATAAATGATGACGAGAGGATGTGTACTACGTCACCATGTCCTGAACATCACCTCGCATCCATCAACATAATTTCCATGATGATTAACCAGTATCGCAGCCATAAATCCTCCCTCAAGCTTGCTAAGGTTCTCAATCATAACTCATAGACACGTGCAAAGGCCACTCATCGCTATCCTCAAAGATCTCATCCCCGCCCCTTTATAATGATAAGCTATCTGCCCTCTTCCTCTTTGAGCCTGTTTCCTTTGCCTTTCGCTCCCCTCTCTCTGCTCCCGCTTCACATCGACTTCAAATGGCTGCGAAGCCCCTTTCCTAGAGTGGAGTTGCGTAGTTTCCCTTGGATTTCCATTCTCCATCCTGCGAATCTACCCCCCAGCTATTTCCTCCCTTGCAGCCCTAGTGTGACTCTTGTCACCTTTTCGAGGTCTTATGTGTTTCTGTTTCCCTTGATCTGCTCACCCCATCCTAGGTGCACAATGGCTCCCAAACTTCACCAATGCAGTATCCATGGTGGATAGAGAGGGGCTCTCCTAGGTCAATATCATCGTGGAGAGGATAACCATCTCGAGTCGATTGATGGCTCCTCTTCTAGTACTTATGTGAGCCATCATCCCGATCCTGAGCAGTGCGCAGAATCCTCCAAGCAAGCTCCGCAGAGAGGTGGTCGTGGTTGAAGGACGTCCACCTCCTCTCCCCATTTTCCCTCTCCACATTGTAATCCTATCCCTCTGACAGCTCCTGAGAAGGGTGATAAGGGCACAGACATTTGGGTCATGGACTCAGATGGCATTTGGACATGGATTCCCGATAGCATAGATCTAGACTCCCCCATCCTTTACGCTCCTGTGAGCATCCCCAAGCGTGTTGTGGCCGATGTGGAAGCAGCTTCTGTGCAGGCTCTATATTGTCCCATCGAGGAAGAGTACCCTAAAAGTAATGATGAAGATGATGAGTAATGTCTGTGCTGTTGCACAATTTTCCTTTGGTTTTTGTCAAGACTGCTCTCAGGGCTTTTATGTTATTATTTACTTTATGTTTTTTAGATACGTCAGCGCTACTGCACATAATGTACTGATCATTTCTAAGTTTTGTCTGGGTTTTTCTCCTCCCTCGAGGCAACCGAGAAACAATGTAACTAAGGCTGGGATTGGTTAAGTGCAGCTTGCCAACCCAGCCTGTAGCATATGTAATTTATGTTTCCGAAATTAATAGAATAGCTCAACTTACCAAAAAAAATATAACTCAGAATCCTTAATATAACCCATTTTTGGAAATTGAAAATTCATTCTTCATCTATTCGTGTGACTGAAATGCTGATCTAGGTACTCTGGAAACACTGATCTGCGCTGCAACTGTCCCCCCGTCACAAAATTTCTGAAAAAAATGACTTATTTTAAATCAGTGATAACTCCCTCATCCGGACTCTGATTTGACTGATTGTTTTTTTTTTAATTGGGTGATTTTTAAAGGGATCTCAGATATATAATTTTTTGTCTAAAATTAGGCACAAAAATTTACAAAAAATGTAAGGATATATGTCGTACACAAATTTCTGTCAGAAACATTTCTACAACACAACTGAATTTAAATCAGCGATATCGCCCTCATCCAGACTTCGATTTGACTGATTCTTTTATTTAAATTGAGTATTTTTTGGCAAGGAATCTAGATCAACTATTTATTTCTGAAAATTTTGTACCAAAATTTTTAGATATGCTCTGCAAACTCGCCGCCCAAAAATTTCCTGCAAAAAATGGAAAAATAAATCTCCCAAACTCTGCCCAAGAAAGTGCTCAGATACTAACTGTAATAGAACTGACAAAAAAATGTATAAAAATGGAAAATATTCCCAATAAATAAAACCATAGAAGATAGAACTTCAGATCTTCATTAATATCACCGCCCTTGAGGTAGGGAAACACCATACATTCACTCCTTAAGGAAGGAGATCACTCCATAAGCCATATGTTTGCCAATACAATAATCCTTGACCTCTCTCAATGGAGAGTCTTTAGCCTCTATATAGTTTTCATACATGCAATACCATGTGTGTTTATCATGGGAATCTCAATACCATACATCCAATACAATGGGCTTATCCCTTTATTCCCTAGCTACATGTGGTCCCTTTCATAATGTGGGTTAACCAATTTATTTATTAACTATGACCATTTATTTATCATTCTTACATTATTACATCATATTATTCCCTTGGGTACCTCCCTCTATACCCTATATTACCCCCCTAGGTATACTACAGAGAAGATTCCAACAATGTTGTTGAAAGTAGGGGAATTTTGAGGTCTAAAATGGGCCTCCTAAGGAGATAATAAAATAATATTTATGAATTGGAAATTCACTTTTGTACCACAATCTATGTAACCATGGTTAAACTCAATTGAAAATTTATATGAAAATAAAATTAATAAACAATTGTATTAATGCGACTATAAATAAAAATGAGTTTTTTAAGAAAAAATAATTTTCATTGAAGAACTAATGCATTTGTCCTTTGTACATAAATTATAAATATAAATTCATAAATTTTTAATTGTGTAATATACTATTAATTAAAATTTATATTATTTAATCTATACAATTAAATTATATAATAACATGTAATTAAGATACTATATAAAAATCAAATAATATAATACAATAAATTTAATATATTATTTTATGTATTAATTTTTTATTATATATTGATTTGATTTGATTTGTAACATGGCAAGAAATAATATATAATATAAAACGGAATATAATATATATTCTATTACATTTAGATTATTAAATCATATAAAACTAATATACATTTTTCTTTAATTTTAATATGTTTGTATTTCTATTAATATTATAATAATATTTTTCATAGATTTGATTTATCCTAAATTACAAGGTTACATTTTCATTTATTTTGATTTCATATGTATGATATATATGTATAAATATTAATTTATAATTAATTTAAAAGTGTAATATTAAATAAAATGAGATGAATCTATAATTTAAAAATAAATATATGAAAATATACAAATATAATATTTATTGAAAAGTTTGTAAAGACATGAAGATTGTATAAGGATATGCATTGTTTCTTTCAAGAAATATGAAATCAAAAAAATAATATTTTATTCAAAAACTCTGAAATGGCTTTTATTATGATTATTTTACTTTATGACTTTAAAAATACTTAGAGCACTACCATGGTTAACCATGAGTTTTTATCTATCATTGAGAATGTGACAAGTACCTTTAACTCAAACAATGCCACCTCAATCATTGAGGATTATGACATCCCATAAAATGTGATTGGTTCTCATAAAGTGAACTTCTATTGTACATTTTCCTTAGGAGGCCCATTTTTTACCTCAAAATTACTCTAATGAATTAACTAACCTGAAGATGGGCTACAAGGAGAAGATAAAGGACTTTAATCAATTCTTTACTACTATCTTAATTAATTTTCCTTTTTATGTTCCATGCCATGAATCAATTACATCTGACTATTATACTACAACCCTCCATCTAACATTGTTATGTTTGTTAAGGGGGATAGCAAGGACACATTAGAAGAAAAATTAATTAAAGCTTTAGCAATTGAGAAACACCGAAAACACATTGAAGTGCTTAACATGAAAAATGATTCAAAGGCTAGTGGTAAGATGTTGGATTAACATGCAAGGTGATTCAAAAAATAGTGCTAAGAATCCCCAAGCTTCTACAATTAAGTCTTCTTAAAAAGAAATTATCGATCTTGAGACTATTGTAAAATCACTTAAGAAATTGACTAATGAAATTTAGAATTTGAGGAGGAGTACAAGTGAAATTTCTTCAATTAATAAACCATTCAAGACATTCTTCAAGTGCAACAACAATTCCCCGACCAAGTTAGCTCAAAGTTTAAATGTCAATCTAAATGTAGAAGATTATGCTTTCCATCAAGCAAGTCATTTAGGAGGGACTTGTCTGCAATGGGTGACTTCAATGACATTAGTGATCAATGTTTTTCTTAACGATTAGGCTACCGAGGACTAATGAAACAATCAAATGAAGGAGAAGAGGTGACCCTAATGAACAATGATACAAATGTTGGTTTGCCTATATTGCTGTTGGAGATGGTCAAAGGTAATGAGGCTCAATCAGTTAGTGAAGTATCAGCTGGAGAATCCCAACCCACAACCCCTCAAAAGTTTTATAATTTGAGGAGTAAAGGAATTGTTGTTCAACCTACTCTTTAGGAGAGTAAAAGATATTTATGAGGAAAACACTTCCTCTAAAAACTATTGTTTAAAGTCCAACTTCTCAATCTATGAGTGGTCAAACTTAAAAAGGCACATCGGGACTATTAAAGGAAGTTCTAAGACACCTAAGGTATCTAATAAGCCCTCTTAGTTAACATCTTCAATTTCTTAAACTCAAGAAAAGAGTGTAGAAAGTAATATGGGATATACTATAATCGAAGATATGAATAAATAATAAGAAAAAGTAAAACTCTTTTATATGGATCAGTTACCCGAGAAAAGGGAGTTGATTATTAATACTTTTTCAACAACTTTGATGAGTAAAGTTTCTTCTAATTTCACAATGTTGCCTACTGCTCAACCCCAAGCTTATGTAAACACTGAAGCTATCATAAATGCACCAACTATGGGAGCTAACTCATGATCTCAAACCTATGGAGTTGTTTCTGTAGATATTGGCCAAGCAATATTCAAGGTTATTTCACTTTAGATTGGTCTCATTTGTGAATTACCTATAAGGGTAAGAATAAGCAACTAAGAGTTAATAATGAGCCACATATGAATCATAAGGTCAGTGAGCTCGAAGGTCCTAGTGAGCCATTATTTTTTCTTAAGAGATATTGGGAGTTTTTTTTAGAATATAGTATTGGTTTCTATTAAGCACAACCATCACAAGTTCCACCAAATACACACCCAGATCCACTTCCATGTAGTTTGATTGGTGAGAATGACACTTGTATTATAGATGTAAATAATATTATTTTAATTAATAATTTTGTAAATACTAATGTTTAGAACCTCTATTATGGTGGACCAATACACAAGATGGAGCTTGTCTAGGTTGAATCCTCATGGAACTGACAAAAACAAGTTTTGGTATCATGTCATTTGGAATCTCAATGATCAAACAACACCACCGACTACGAGGCATTAATTTTAATTTTTTAAAAAGAAATAGACTTGAAAGTAGAGTTCTTGAATGTTATTATTGATTCTGTAACCATCGCAAGGACAGTAAAACCATTATTCATTGTATTTTGCCTCACCTTAAAATATACCAACAAGATGTATGGCATTTAATTTATTCCTTTAAATATTTTAATATCATATCAGTGCCTAGCATCAATAATGTTGCTGCAACACACTTTATCTAATACAACAACTAGGTTTACCCCTCATCGATGGGGTTTTTAATTAAAATTTTATATAATTCTGTCATCCTAAATAATATAACTAACTTACACATTTTTAATTATGGCCAACAGATTTTAGAATTCCTTCAATATTCAAACATGTTTAAGGATGCAACTATAGATGAAAATGAACATGATAAATATTTGGAAAAAAGAATGAACATGCGTGAGCGGAACCCAATTCCCAAAGGTGTTGTATTTTGGAAAAATTATTTGATATACATTTTTTTTTTCAAATGGACACCCAACACAAAGGTACACAGTTCCAAATTATTTCGCGAGAAAATCAACATGGGAATAGATGCATATGCCCAAAGTTTGTCAAAATTGGTACCTATTGTACTTCATATGAACACATGTAATTTATTAAAATGCGTAAGTATTACCAGGATGTTTTTGCATGGACGTATGATGACCTTAAGACATATGACATAAGAATTATTCAACATGAAATTCCTATAATGGAAGGTGTCAAACAATTTTAGCAAAAAATCTGAATCGTGCATCTGAATTTGGAGCCGTTGGTAAAGAAAAAAACTAAATAGATTGTTGGATTCTAGGATTATTTTTAAAGTCAGACATTCTACTTGAATATCCAACCTAGTTCCCATGAGAAAGAAATCGGGAGAAATTTGCTTGTGTGTGGACTTTCAGAATCTAAATTGTGCGTGGCATAAGGATAATTATCATCTCCCATCAATGGAGTATATTTCGCAAATAGTTTTTGGTTATTAAATGTTTTTTTTTTCTCAATGGTTTTTCGAGCTAGAACCAAGTTCTAGTGGTTGAGCCATATAGACTCATGAAAAACTTCAGATCAAACTGGGGCGTCTCTGCATTCAAGAGAATGCCTTTTCGCCTCATTAATGTTGGTGCAAATTTTCAGAGAGCCATGGAAATCACTTTCATTGGAATAATAGGTTAAACTGTGGTTGTATATCTCGATGATGTTATGGTATTTTTTTAAATAAGATCATATCAAATGTGTCATCTTAATAAATATTTAAGCACTGCAAAAAATATGGGGTATCGCTCAATCGAAAGAAGAGTATATTTGTTTTGTATGAACGTAACCTCTAAGAGCATATTATATCCAAGAGAAGTGTAATTGTTGATCTAGGGCGTGTGAAATAAATCATGAAAACCCCATTTCGTAATTAAAATAAGGCTATTCAATTCTTCTTGGGTAAGATCAATTGCGTTCATAAATTTGTATCATGTTCTTCCTAGATTGTAAACCATTTACAGAACATGATAAAAAGGATGTCATTTTTAAATGGAATCGGAAAGAGAAAGAACCCATTTAAAAAATAAAGAAATCTATTCTTGAGGCTCTGGCTCTTTTCAGACCTGGTTTTAATAAAGAATTAATGTTATATACATTTTCTTCAGATTCTCCAATGGCAGTTGTTCTGACTCAAAAGGATGATCAGGAAAATGAACAACCTATTTCATTTATGTGTAGCCGAATGGAAGGGTGAGATTTAAATTATCTAGACATGGACAAGCAGACCTATGCAATCTATAAGGAGGTCAAACATTTTTTTCCATATATCATCAAAAGTCATGTTAATTTAATTTTTCCCCGCCTCGTAGTTAGATCCTTATTTGTGCAGAAATAATTGGGGGAGTGAAGGGAAAATTGGATGACTTCCTTGCAAGAATATGACCTTGATTTCAACCCCACTCACACCATTAAAGGTCATGCTCTATGCAATATTTTTGCTATAGTTTCCGATTATCAAGAAGGATAAATTTTGGGTTGGGAACAAGAGTTGTAAATGTATAACAACGCCTCTATCCATTCACCTGGTCAACCATCGTCATAGTATACATAATTAAGAAAATACTTAGAGAAAGGATATTTTCCATCACACCTAATAGAAAAATAAAAGAGGGCCATTAGATTAAACTCCACTTCATGTAAATTGGTCCATGGAGTGTTATTCCAAAAGAATCATAACAAATTTTCACTGTGATGTCTAGAATCCTTAGATTCAGAGAAGATGTAGAAGGAGGTCCATGATGGTCTAGCCGAAGGACACTCTGCTGGAAAAAACGCGATGTAAAAAAATAATATTTGTAGGATATTATTCACTAAAAATTTTCACATATGCTAATGCATATGCACATAAATGTATAATATGTAAAAAGTTTTCTAGGAGAGAAAGTAGGTCAACCGCCCCATGACAACATATCGCAATATAAGAACCATTTCAACAATGGGGACTCGTTTTTATTAGTGATATCAATCCAAACTCGTTGAATAAGCACAATTACATCCTTACTGCGAAAATTTATCTTACGAGATTGGTTGAGGCCATTTCGTTAAAACAAGTGAACGATATAGTGGTGATATGTTTTCTCAAGAAAAATATTATGACGAGGTTCATCGATCCAACATCACTTTCTTTCTATAATGATGTAGATTTTTTATCCTTTATATTATACAAATTTTCATTGGAAAATGGAACTATTCTTAAACATTATACTAATTACTATCCTCAAGGTAATGGATTTGTTTAATATAGGAACGAAAATATGTTTCATATTATAAATAAATAAAAAATTGACCCAACTGTAAAATTGGCATAATGCTTTACTTAACATTATGTGGTAAAAAAAAGTCACATCTAAGCCTTCCTTGCCACCTCATCAAAATTCCTTGTTTATGGAAAGGAATATATCTTTCCTCAAAACCTCTACCTACCAACACTTCAACCTTCACAGGAATCTAGTGGTTAACATTTTCTCATCATGCAAAGTCAGATTGACACATTTCTTAAGTTAGAAAAAGAGCTACAAAAGGCACATGGAAAATTTTCCTCTCACCAACTGCACATTAAATGATAGTTCAATAATAAGTCTGCAAGCAACAAGAAATTTAGTGTAGGTGACCTTGTTTTGAAATGGGACAAATCCCATGAATACAAGGGTAAACCCACCAAGTTCCAGCCTCTATGACTTGGTCCATATCAAGTGCATGAAAAATTTGGCCTATATACTTATAGAATACAAACCTTCAACGAGAATATTGAGTCACTTCTCTTAAATTTCAAAGACTTGAAATTATACTTCCATTAGAAACTCTCTAAGTTGTTTTCTATATATACTCCTTTTGTTGCATTTTCATTTTCTTTCCGGATTTTGTTTTTGATGCATTTTATTTCAATTCTACTACCATACCACTGTACATAAATAAAAGGCCTTATATATAAATAATTCTTATTTTGGCTCAATAATATTATGTCAAATGTTCAAAAATCTATTGTAGTAACTATTCAACCATTGGATGATATTAGATATCCTTTTCCTCGTTGAGCCTTGAATACCTTATAAGTCAATGACATCTAGATGTAAAATAAAAATCGAATTCATGTGAAAAACTCTAGTCAAATTGTGATAACACTCATCTGTAATAAGATCTTAGTTTCTTAAATTAGTAAATAAATATTGAATGGTATAATAAACCTATCAACCCAATTGTCAGAGAAGCGAGAAGGGGAAAACAAAAAAGAGAGAAAATTCATTTTTTAAAATATTTAAATATTTGACACACAAGAAACAACTTCTTTGGAAGTAAAATAAGTCTGGGTCCTTCATCCACCCTCACGCAATGAATGCCCAAAATATGTCAATGTACATGAAAAAGAAAAATAATAAATAAAAGGGTAAATTATTGAGAATGGATTCCTGCATAGAAAGGTGATGTAAGAAAATTCGTCAGGGCTATGGATGCTCAGTGATAGTTGAGAAACACCAGAGATTTGTATTAAAATTTAGAACATTTTAGTCTCGTATATAAACATTATCCTTATCCCCTATTGAATAAGTTAGTGTTCAACTAGATTCTTATTATGTGAGTTGGGCTAATGAAAGCAGCAAAAGAAATTAAATGTGTCATTGGGGCTGAACATAAAAACTAGTGGGGTTTATAGGCTTGAGTTAGTACTTTATGAAAATTTAAATTCACTTTGAATAAGTCCTAAATAGAAATGTTTAGGTCCTACTTGTGAATCACCAATTGTTGTAGCTACTATAATAGCTCCAAAATTTTTGACAAATTAAAATTTGGATTCCCCCCCATTGAGAAATTTTAAAGT
The DNA here is from genome assembly GCA_034641835.2 of Pinus albicaulis. Classification (NCBI taxonomy): domain Eukaryota; kingdom Viridiplantae; phylum Streptophyta; class Pinopsida; order Pinales; family Pinaceae; genus Pinus; species Pinus albicaulis. The sequence goes on along the minus strand of CM076575.1, from coordinate 1,889,662,382 downwards.
AATAAGTACTTTATTCTAAGTCACTTTCACTTGGAAAAATATTACATAGAAATTTATCACATCTTGCCTCAGATATTTGTGACTAGTTGTTATAGAAAATTACACTTATAGTCTTCTCTGCACATTTTTGTAGCCTATGCCACACAATAACATTCTATAAGGCTAGTTGTGTTTAAGAATCTTCTCGCGTCGCCTTAACCCAAGTCACATTTCCTCCCATGAGAGCGCATTTATTGCACCTATCACCACACCTCTGAGCAATAACTTATAAATATGGGCACCTCCCCCACCCCCAATTTCATTTTCACTATGCCATTTGATTTGAAACCTCTGAATTCTTAATGAAAAATTTATTCATGGATCATCCTCTGTCGTTGCGACTTGAAAATGCTATTAAATGTTGGAACAAGGTAGGTGGCACATCTTTCATTTCGTTTTTGTGATTTTGTCTTCTATTTCTGTGTATTTTTTCATTCCATGGTGCTTCACATTTTTTATAACCAATGGTATATATGCATGCATTTACACATTGTTTTAAACTCATTTCTCACGTTGCTTGAGCCTGAAATTGTTCAATACTTAACCATTTTTCTACTTCGATTAATTGCATCAATGAAATCTAGTGTAGTAAGGTTCTATCCCTTATTTGCTACTATTTTTCCCATCATCAATAACTATCCTTCACACTTCTTTCGCTTGCATATCATGATTGTGATTGATCTTAACCAAAGCTTCCTATATCACTCTTGCTCACTAAAAATTGCAATTGCAATTAACATTGACAAATTGTTTCCTTCAATCGCATTATTCTCCCCAGAGTCACAGCTATTCAACCTATCTGCTGATCCCTTTTTATCACACTATCAATGTAGATCATGATTGCGCTTAAGATATTTCACTTGGGCTTGTAATTATTGATTTTGATTAATACTAATTATCAACTCCCATTATGGCACTTGCAAAATTTAGTATTTAACCTCTCTTTATCACATTTTTCTATTATCAATCCCAACTACTCTAAAAGCGTCTAGCCTCGTCTTGTGAATCATGACTACGAATATAGACCTCTTAATTGTTTCCTTAATCACATCCTTCCATCATAAACGACATCTAAGGCCAGTGCACTATGTTTTTATAGATTGTTCCAGTGAACAGAATAGTAAATAAATTTATGTTTTTTTCCTAAAAATGGGTGTTGCAATGAATATTTTTGAAATGATAGCCACACTTGACCTCCAGTGTTTTTTATATCATCATCCACAGTAGATATGGAAAAAGATAGAAGGAAAATACCTATGAGAAATGTGGCAGATAATAGTATTGAGAAGGTGGTTAATAGTCCATGAAATAGAGAATGGTTGACGATGTTGGAAATCCATCAACCAAGGGGGTCTCCCCTAAGAAAATTCCCAATTAGACTTCACATTCTTTGGTGTGGGATCCCTTTCAGAAATAAGGCCCGAATACCATATATTCTAAGATATTTTACTTGGATACAAATTTTATCACGAGAGAGTGATACACAATTAATTTCATATTAGCAAGTGAATATGCCTCATGGAATGTTCAGCTGTGGAATGTATCAGGTTTCTTCTACCAAAATGGGGGAGAAAAGTTGCCCTTTAAAGAAAAGTAATAATAATTATATAGAAAATACACACGAGAATATACATATGAATGAATCGATGGAAAACCATCAAAATATTTCGCATAGAAGCAACTATTCTTAAAAAACATACAACATACCTTCAACAAGATGTAATATCCCAAATAGGGACTGCCCAGCAAGGCATGCCTGAAAAACACATTTTTCAGGAATGGTTGCTACAGGATTTGAAACCAAGACCTCGATCCCTTAGATCAATTTATCTAAGACCGAATTCCAAGATGAGGCTCCAAAGAAATCACTCTAGGTGGGTTAAACATATCTCCCACAGCTAGTTGTCTTGGAAAAGTGCCTAATGAAGGGACTGCAGCAATGTATGAACATATAATCGAGTAACAACGTTATTTTTGTGAGCCAGAATACATGAAGATATGAATAGCCATCAAATCTATATTTTAGCAGAAATTGTATACAAATCCTTAAGGAAAGAGACACTCAAGCAAGGCACTGCAGCCTCAATGGGACATGTACATAAAAGTAGATAAACACTGCTACACAGGAATTTCTGCAGGCTAAAAGGACATAGTTTATTGGAGACACTACCACAGGCTGAGTAATAATAGAAATATATGACAATATATGGCTCAAGAAATAAGGGGGAGCAAACTCTCAACCCCAGAAAACAATAATACAACAATCCTTAGAAGGATTGGCTGGAATATACAAAAATGGAAAAATGTCGGAGTTGCAGGGTAGCAGTTGCAACTCAATAATTGAAAATGAATAGAGAAGGATGAATATGCTGCATCAGATAAAATAACTCCTCCAATGGATCTTCCTAGTGAAAGGTTGATCCTAACACTTGAAGATCTCACCCTCCAACAATCACTGCAAACCCTCACTACAGATGCACACTGAAAATAACGCAGTCACTGAGGGAATCCACGCTGTAAGTGGAATATAAAGTGTTGGCCAAGTGCCAAGATATACAATATGCTCTGAATCCTTCCTTACTGATCTCTTAAAGGAAAGAAGGCTCCCTCCTCTGAAAAAAAAGCTAAGGAATGGTGTTGTGGAACCTCCACTGCAACACCCTGCAACACAATGTTATACTTCAGCTGAAATAACATTGAAGGAGATGGCTTCGCCTTGAGCCTAGATGTGTAGAAATGAAGTGAAATCCCTCAAGAGGCCTCTCAATAAGGAGAAGGAATCCTAAACAGGAATTCCTTGTGCGAAACAACACTGGAACTCTGTCAAACAGCAGGAGACTGCAAATAGTCTAAGCAAACCAAGAAATATATAATCATAAGCATGAATCACAATGGCTGCCTTGCCCTCATTTTAAACAAATGAAAGCTCCCTCTCCATGGGTCCCACTCATTAGGGTTTACTCCATCAAGGAAACTTCCCTCCTCTTTCACTGGGATGTCCCACAAGATGATCTTCACCTCCTATCACTATGCTATTTGACTTGGTCAAACTTGACCTTGTCTTCATGCAAATGTCCTCTTTTACACATGATGGTGTGAAATATAGCTCCACTGATGATCCCCTTTCATAATAAGAGGGATTTTATTCCTATTTCTGAAATGTATGGGCCTCCTTACCCATTTATCCATTTCCTAAGTGCAAACATAAAAAAATAATATTCCATTTAGCTGCATGCTAAAAGTGGAATATTACACAAGATAAGTGCCAAAACCACCAAAGTAGTTATATTTCCTTAGTACACATGAAACCAACATACATCGAAAAAATTCAATGAATAGTCTTACAATATTTATGGCATACATATGAAAGCGTGATGGCTCAACGAGTTTCTGAATTAAGAAAAAGTTCCAAGATACATCAATATAGTGAAAAACACTATCCCCAATAGTGGAGGATTAGAGAAACCACTTACTCCTCCAAAAGAAACACTTTCCTCTCTAATTCCTCGTAGGAGGAGACAAGGTGAAAATTCCTTTACATGAGAAATGAGGGTGTATATATAAAAAATGAGGCGATCCTTCACCTCCCTTGTGACTCTTGGGCTACCCTCATGATTCTTTGAGTTCTTTATGACCTTTCAAATCCCTACATGAATTTTCACATTACATGGATGACTCTTGGACTTCCAATTTAAATTACATTTCCCCAATATTGAATTTTTGTAATCCACAAAATGATTTCGCAAATGATGACTCACTGACATTAAATGACATGAGACTGATGATATGGACTTCATGATGTCATAGAATTATCAAGAAACTCTTTGTTGTTTCTTTCCTTCTGTATCCTTGAGAGATTGAACATGGTATTATTCTTCCTCCTCTTCATGGCTTGAATACAAGGATTCTTCAAGGTGATCTTGATCTTCAATTGTTATCACAATTTGATGTCCCTTTATCTCTCTTGATTGATCAACTTGATTTCGCAGCTTCAAAGGTGTCTTATAGCAAGGTCTCCTCCTCCATTTTCTTTATCATAATATTATCATAATATGATAGAATCTAGCAACTAAAATCCACTAATGAAAAGCCGATATTAGTTGCATACAACCCATAGTGTAATCAGTTTAACACATTCATGGAGTTTTAAAAATTTCCTTTAACCTTATTTACACCTTCATTTCATGATCAACTTATTACATAGTGTAACGACAAACTTAATATGTGAGCAGAAAGTATTAACAAGATTAGATAAACCATATCAACACATAAACATCATGTACATAGACAACAGATATAAGTGGAAACCCAAACAGGGAGAAAACCACATCTTATTATTGTTGTGATGCAAAGGCAAGCTCCAACTCCCTCTAATCGCTGATTTTCTGTAGGCTCCAACCTACAAGAGGCTCTTACTTCAATTCTGCAAGCTAAAACTTGCAAGGAAGCTCCAACTCCCATATATTTTCTGCAGGCTAAAACCTACAAGAGGCTCCTACCTCAGCCAGCTACAACTGACATCTATCAAGCTACAACTTGATATGGAAGCACCAAATTCCTCACTCTTTCATAAAAAACACATGCTCATTTACCTAGATATCAACTTTGTTCTGTTCTTTCTTCACTGCTATCCACCAGCCTTCATATCTGCCATATATTATCTCTGAATCTTCATAGCTTCGCTATCTGCTCCTCCTTCTTCTTACCCTCTCTGCCTCATTTTTCCATTCTCTAACCTCTCTACGCATATCTATGTGATATCATTTATAGAGTTCACCTCATGACTATTTTCATTCCACAGGGAATTCGAAGTGAACAACCATGACTCTTTGCCTTCCACCTTCTTGTTTTCTTGCCTAACACATTCAGAAAAATATAACAATATGTATACATTTCAATATTATGGTGGGGTATTTCTTTGCCCACAGAGACTTGCCATTGCATCACAAACAATATAAAAATAAATAAAACTTTAAATTTTCAGTTACAATAAGTATTTTAGTTCAACCCATTCAGTTCTTGGTTCGCTATGCGTTTGTCTTTTCTACTGCTATAATGTAACATTTCTGCATACTCTCCTGCTTTCTATGCATGTAGAATGCATTTCCCAAATTGTGTTCCAAATCTGACAGCTTTATCAAAATTCACAATATTTTAAATTGCGGAAGCTCTTCAAAACATATGGTTCAAAACCACTCAACGCATATACAATGCTCTTCTATAAAACCCAAATAACTCTCGGCATAGAACTTAGGCTTTAACACTTTACCAATTCAATCTTTGATTCAAAATCAAACCCAATTCACAATACTCATATGCGGTTCTTTACTTGTTTCAAATCTTATGGTTAACCCATAGTCCAACCCACTTCATAAGTCATCAAATGAATATTTAAACTTTGGAATACAACTCAATATGTATTCCTTGGGCCAATACATACATAAATATATGTATAAATTTCCATCATATAATAATACCAAATGTTATCAAAACACTAAACTTTAGACCAAATCATTTTATACTTGAAGTATGAACTTCAGGTTTCAACATATATCCGTTCCAAAGTTTGACTTTGTTTTAATCATCGACATAGTTTAATATGCACTTTCGGGCCCACACATATGTAACTTACCATGCGTTAACATCTTCATAACTTACCAATTCCATCCAACGAATGAATTGCATACAATCGATGCTCATACCTGGCCCACCATTATTTCAAACCATATATGATAGCAACACCAAGGGTTAATTTTATTTAAATCACATGACATGTGATTTCGGTCCCACAACCCATTTTTCAACCCAAAACATATCAAACCACCATAACGTTGGTTCCGCACACCAACACAAGCCAACGCATCTGCACAATAATAAATTTGGCCGCAGGGTTTTCATGCATCTTCAAGATTTTTGCTCCTATGGGTTAACTTCAAATAAACCACATATATATTACGCTCATACTTTCATTTCACACTTTAATAAAACCCAACGATCAATGATTAATACGGCCCCAAGTTTTATTATCACTTCTAGCTCAAAACATAAACCAAACCATCACGTCAATTTTATAATGCAATTTCCCAGCATTTCATACCTTGGACTAAACTTCACTTGTTGAAACGTTGATTAACCTTTACCATTTCCATCATTCACACATTATAACATTTCATTGCATATTAAATACGCATTACATCTCCACCATGCATACTTTTCCACCATCCATCTAATGGTTGATGCTTACCTGGAATTTGACACGATGGTCTAACGATCATCGCACAACTAAAATGCGTACTCTTTAACTCTTCGAAATCATGCGATAAAATTGGGTCCCAGTATTTAACTTACCATTCGCCCGTGCGACTTCTCTTGGAATCCAATGGTCAAAATTCTCTCGCGTTCCAACGATACCTTGGGAACACATCCGACGGATATCGCGCAATATCGTGCAATTAAAATGCACAAGTTTTAATATTCAAAATTTATGCGATGAAAATTGTTTTGGAATACCACTTTAGGACATGTGGCACTTAAAGAACGATATCGCGTTCAAAAAGTGAAATCTGCTTACCATTTGGGAAGTTGCGCGAGACCACTCTTGGTTTCTTCAAAACCACTATTACTGTTTTCTCCTCACAGTTCCATTACTCTGGTTCCGTTCTGTTTCATTAACTCGTATTCACTCCCATTCTTCAACACTGCAATTCAGTTCTACTATGATATCAACCTTTAATAAATCAACTCCTCATCGATATTCTGAGAACTACGCCTTCAATCCACGATTTGTGAAAAGGCCTCTTGAAGGTTTCAAGTATCCAGTTGTTTCTTTCTCTAGCTACAAGTACTTATTAAATTTCATTGATTATTTTTCCAGACGCACTTGGGTATACTTACTAAAACTCAAGAGTCAAGTTTTTAACATGTTGTTGGCCTTTAAGGCCTTTGTGTAGAAACAATCTGGACATCACATATTTAAGTTAAGATCTGACAATGGAGGAGAATAAGTTACCAAAAAAATTATCCATTTTTGTATTGAGCATGGCATTCAATTGAAATATATTTTTCTGTATACTCCACAAAAAAATGGTGTAGCTTAAAGGTAGATTCACACTCTAAAAAGAAATGGCTAATTGTATTCTTCAATCTAAAGTACTTAATCTTAATTTTTTGGCAGAAGAAATTAACTATGCAAATTACATAGTAAATCACACTCCACTAAGTTTTTAAGGAATATCACTCCAGAAGTGGCATGGAGCTCAATCAAACTAGATGTAAGTCACTTTCATGTTTTTTGAAGTGAAGCTTGGTCCCATATTCCAGATAAGAAACATAAAGCCTTAGAACCTAAGACTGGAAAATGCATTTTTGTTGGATATTCTAAAGATGTCAAAGGATATAGACTTCTTCAAGACAAATCCAAAAAATGAAATCATTACAAGAGATGTAAAATTTTATGAAAATATACCGGCCTCCGAGCTTAGTTTGGCTGGTGTGCCACCTTTCTCCTACGAGCATGATTCCACATATGTGCCACCTCTCCCTATCTATTCTACTTTTGACAGCATTCCTTATAGTTTGGATGATGAAAACGAGGATGAAAATACTCCTCCACCTCCTTAGGATTTTCCTTCAACTCCACAACTTCCAAAATGGGTCTTCTCTACTCGGAATGCAACAGGCTCTCTTTCAGGTGACCCTGCAGATCAACGTCATACACGTTCTCAGTTAGACAAAGCCTCTTCCTTATTGGCTCAAGTTCTAGAAAATCCTGGTCTAAACACCTTTGAAGAAGATTTAGGTCATACAAATTGGGATGTAGCTATGAATGAAGAATATCATTCCTTATTTGCAAGAGATACTTGGGATCTTGTTCCTCTTCCAAAAGGAATAAAACTTGTCAGATGCAAATGGGTTTACAGAATAAATTTTGGACCAGATGGAAAAGTGGATAAACATAAAGCTCGTCTTGTTATTAAAGGATTTTCACAAGTTGAAGGCATTGAATATACTGAAACCTTCTCCCCTCTTGCCAAAATGAATTCTATCTGTCTTGTTCTTTCCCTTGCTGCATCCTTTAAATGGGAAGTCCATCAGATTTATGTTAAATCTGCCTTCCTACATGGGGACTTGCATGAAGATAAAAAACAAGGAAAAACCCCCTAGCTTTATCCAAAATGACTCTAGAATTTTTTGTCACCTTAGGAAATATCTCTATGGTCTCAAACAAGCCCCTCAGGCTTGGTATGCAAAAATGGATAGCTTTCTCTTAAATAATGGCTTTTCTAGATGTCATTCCGATAACACTGTCTACACCAAGAAAGTGGGTAAGTACTTAATCATCCTTGTTCTTTATGTTGATGATCTTATCCTTACTGGTAGTGATCCCAACCATATAAACCATGTGAAGCCTAGCCTCAAAAGTAAGTTTTAAATGACAGACTTGGGTCACTTGCATTATTTCCTTGGTCTTCAAGTCTTAAAATCCAAATAATCTATTACTCTTTCTCAGTCCAAGTATGCTTGTGATATTCTATGCCACTTTCACATGGAAGACTGTAAGCTATCCCATTCTCCCTTTTATTTTGGAGTCAATATTTCAGTAAATTGTACTTCCCCTGAAGTTGATGCTACCTTATACCATCAACTTGTTGGTAAATTTATGTATCTAACCCATACCCGTCCTGAACTTTCTTTTTTCATTGGTTTTGTTGCTCGATTTATGCATAAAACTCATGAAAGTCATTACAAATTAGCTAAAATAATACTTATATATATTTGAGGTACATTTCAGTTCGATATTCATTACAGTGCAGGAGCATTTACATTGTTGATTGGTTTCACTGATTCTGATTGGGTTAGTAACCCTCATGATCGAAAGTCTACTGTAGGTTATGTATTCACTCTTGTTTTAGGAACTATTACATGGTCTTGTAAGAAGCAAAGTGCCATATCTATTTCTTTGACAGAAGCAGAGTATCTTGGTGTTGTTGAAGCCAACAAGGAAGCCATATGGCTTTGCTAGATCTTGCCCGAATTTGGTCTTCATCAGTAGCATCCAACTACACTTTGGTGTGATAATCAGAGTGCCATTAAGCTATGCAAAGATCCAGTTCAACATCAGTGCATGAAACACATTGAGCTACACACACTTCATCATAAATCTCATTGATTATCATGTTCTTGAAGTGAAGTATTGTTCTACCAATGATCAAGTAGATAATATCTTTACAAAGGATCTCACAGAAGCGAATTTTAATAAAATTATATTATGCTTGGAGTTTAGGAAAGTTATCTTAAGGGGGGATAGGCTTTAATTCCTCCTTCCTTCTCCTATTGTGCCACCTTTGTAAATCCTTCAATCCTATCCCAAGTTGTTCTTAAGGGGGGATGTTAGGATATTTCGACACACAAGAAATAGTCTCCTATTGTGTTACCTTTGTAAATCCTTCAATCCTATCCCAAGTTGTTCTTATGGGGGGATATTAGGATATTCTGACACATAGGAAATATTTTAGTATAACTTGGGCTAGTGTAGAGTTAGGTAAAGTGTGTTTCTTTACTGTGTAAATTTGTAACTTATAATCCGGCAGTCATGATAAGTAGTGATCTGATGGTTCACTCTCTCCTTGATATTACCGACACTTGATTCGTGGCTTAACACCTAATTGGTCCATGATATCTATTTAAATAACATGGAGGGCCATTTTTCCGAAAACCCTTCATGAGAGAAGCTTATGTAATTTTTCTTTCTTTATATTAATAAATTTCTTGAAGTGGCCGCGTTGGCTTAGGCTATGGAATATTTCATCCTTCGAGGGTTTTAAACACGTCAAATACTAGTGTATTTATCTGCGATATGTTTGTGAGCGATGACCTTTGGTGTTTTATCTAAGGAACTTACTCTGTAAATTCCTACAGACTACTCATCAAGACTTATTCATTTCATTATGCAGAAGAGGGATCATGAATTATTATGATAAGAAGAGGTTATTCCTTCAAACAAGCATATATAAAACGCATGATATTATTTTTCTCATTTATATTTTTCCCTTGTCCTTCTATACTTTATTAGATCAGTGTGGAAAGCACTGAAACATAAAAAATCAAGAATAGAAATGAGGCTCTTGAAATTGATGCAGGTATCAATGTTTCACACAAAGCTCTCCTTATGCAAGGATTTCCTTTTCCATCAAAACATCATCGACCAAAGGGTATGAACCAAGACAAAGAATAAGGACTAAAGGTTAGCTAAATGTTGCATTTTCACAAGACCCTCTTTTACTTTTCCACATTGTCTTTCAAGCCGAAGGGAACATCCTTCATGTGAAGTATTATTAAACAAAATGAAAGAAGAGACAAGAAACAAAAAGGAAAAAAATAAAAAGAACAAAGAAAATGGAATCTAACCAAAAACAGGATACAAGAGTAAGAAAACATAAGAAAGAGTACAAAGAGTGAGTTCTAGATGAGTGTGAAATGGAAAATAATATGCAGTTAGACCTAATCCTAACCTAACCAGATAGAAGGTCAAGGTCACATATAATGAAATTTCCAATGTAGCCACCGTAGCATCTCCCAACCTACATGCACAAAGATACAAGTGATTAAAATAGATACAAAACAACATGAAATATAAAATATAAGTTCTTGAATAAATTGTGAAACAAATTGAAGATATTTCCTGTTAGCAGAAAGATATCTCATAGACACTGCTTCTAACCATTTCACACTCTTACCTTTTTGGTGAAAACCATAATTAAAAAAGCCTTGAAATATTCTTGTGATTATATCTTCATCTGCACTGTACTCCTTGGAAAGCATGAGGAAGGATTGAAACTTTTTATTTGCGATGGCACTAACCAAGTAATATTTCTCCAACAATTTAGCCAGTGGAATGTGAAATTTGAAGAAATCCACATAAAAACCCTAAGAACCTTGAAAAAAGTAATTTTCCATTAAGGGTATGAGGTTAGGATGAGAATCGTGTGAGGGAAAATGAAAATGATCATGTTTAGAATGCTTTTCAAGATAGTGCGGACCTAGCATAACCATAAGAGAAGACTGAAGTGTCTCAAATACTTGAAAAGTATCTAAATAGTGTGATAGATCGTAAATATTAAAGAATGTAGAGCAACTATCATTAGATATGCTGGTGAGAAAATGATAATTACTAAAGCAAGAATGATATCAAATGGGTTGATTACAACATGAGATTCTCGGATAGTAGATAGAAAATATCGATAAATTTAAACATTTTCACAAATTCTCTAAGTAATATAATCATATTCCTCATGTGATGAATGTAACAAACCATTTTCTTAAAACTGGTTACACACCACACTAGCATCGTAATCGTTGAAAGAAGTAAAAAACAATGCCAGTATAACAAACACATGAATCCGGCCAGGATACAATGAGTGAAGAAGAACTTTATTCACAAAATAACTCATGCATTCACTAGAACTCAAGAGGATTTCAAGTGAAATGGAGAAATATATTAACCATATAACATTTAGAAGAAAAAGCAGAAGCTGACTATTGTGAAATGCATCTGATATACATGATTCCTTTGGCCAAAGGTAGTCATTGAAATGATCAAATTAGAAGTTACATGCTTCTATGAAAGATACACACTCCAAACCCAATTTAAGTACAAAAGCCTTGCGTGGAGAAGATTCAACTAAAATAGAATCTTGAATCTGATCAGAAACTGAATCTTCAGTGTTCAAAATATTATATTCGAAATACAACACATATTTCATGAAGGAATTTGCATCAAGTGAAACCATGCACATAAAATAATTTAGAAAGAAAAAACATATCTGAATTAGTTTGGGGATCTTAATAGTGTCACGTGGTCCTAACATAACCATCAACAGAAGTTGAAGTGCCTTGACATCCTGACAAGTCCTGAAAATTTCAAGGATTGTAAAATTAATTTGAAATATTGGATCAGATCATGTGGTGTAAGGGTAGCTACTTCAACGGATTTCAATGAGACCAAAACTAACTAGATGACAACCATCTATATCACTGTTTTGATCAAATTTTACAATTTCAATAACCAAATTACTTAAGTCGAAATATTCTTTTGATCACAAACTAGAGATGTATGAATCAGAAAAAATTCATGAGAAAGAAGAATTGAAGAATTTTCTTCATGCAAAATAGGATATGATGAGGGATGGAAAGAATGCTCAATGATTCCTTTTTCATCATAGATAAACTTACTATCTTGGGTCAATTTAAAATTTAATTCATTGAATGAAGAAATTGAAGAGCATGCAGTATGTTCATCACAAACAGTAGAGCACAAGGGATATGTTGGAAGCAGGGTCACTGCTGAGAGGAGGGGGGTGAATGAGTAGTGATAACAATTTCATAATATTCAATATTTTTCTCCAATATATCAATCAATTCATATGTTAACAAATAAACATTAGATATGAACTTTCCAATTCAACTAGAATCGATGCATAATACCCATAGCATAAGAAATAAATATGCACAATAAGAACACAAACATCACATAAAATAGGAACACAGGATCTCTTGTGGAACACCCCCCTACGAGGAAAAAAAACACCTTTAATGTTGTTGCACTGGTATGATATATTCTATTATATGTCAAGAAAACCATTACATAGAGAGTATAATATTGAAACTATATTAAAGGAATTATGATATCCATCTATGACTCTACATAAACCCATATGATCAACAGGAATTTCCAAACACCCATTGGAATTTTGAAGAAATTTTTTTTCGACCCTTGTTTTGTCAAAGCACCCACCCCACTTCTCTATGTGATTCACCTTTCATGCATTTTCAAATCAGAAATCTTGAGTTGCTCAACATGAACATTGCAATAGAAATATCTTCATAGCACATAAACAAAATTCTCAACACAAAACATCAATCATTGAATCAAAATCAAACCATATCCCTCTCTCACATTCATACGTCATCCTCAACTCATATATCCTCAATTTATTCTCTGCAAATAAAATAGATGCAGAAATTTAATAATGACATATGAAAACATGAGACACTACTGCAGCTAATATATCATAATCATATAAACCCAAATAAAAATTATGCCCCTACAATCACAAATGCATTAGCGAAATCCTTTTGGCTCTCTCACTTTTCATTTGCATAATAATAGTCTTCATCCATGCATAACTATGTCTCTACTACAACTATACCTCCATGAACACTCTACTTAAGTAAATTCACACTCCTCACTAATGGCTCTCCAAAACACTCTAACAATTTTCTCACTAAAGAGAACCAACCAAATGAGAAACCTTTCTCCTAATATTTGTAGTTTTTGAAACATGGTTAAACCAATTAATTCCAATATTTTAATGGATCTCTATTCATATGCTAAAGGTGGTTTGGTTCAATGCTTCTTGACTCAGTCTAGAGACTATATTCATTTACTAATGAATATTCTCTTTTAACCGTCATCTAGAAGCACAATTACCTTTCTCCGTTTACATAGCGAGTTATGAATAAGACAAGTTGTAAAAACAAATAAACACCTTATGAGCACGAGTAATGTAGAGAGATTTTAGCTCTAAACCTTGGTCTAATGCAAAAACACTGGGTCCATGCTACTTGAACCCTTCATTCGCATTCATGGGCATGTATCCTAGTGACTGGATACTTTCAATCTCTCCCATGACTAAACATCTATGTGAATGGGGCAGATGATGGGAGAAAACCACTTGAAACAACTCAGAATAAAACCAAACTTCTTCCATAGCTTTATCAACATCATATACTGCTCAGAAAGTCGTTGTATCCTCTATAACACTTAATAAAACCACTTCAACATCACCAACATATTCACAAGTTAAACTAGGTTGACTTGAATGCCACCCATCAATTGCTCCAACACTCAAGCCCTCAAGCTTCACCATAGGTACTCCAACACCTGCAATCATAAATGATATACCCTGCAACTGATCATCCAAGGTTAAATCCATCCATACATACACCAAGTACGATAAATATTCTTGATAAACTCCAATACTATCAACAAAGTGTAGCGGTTCCATATCCTTCCTAGGCATCCACACACAAACCAACAACCTACACTAAAATATGAAAGCTTATAACTAGAAAAATTCTAATCATGTACCAATCAACCATGCAGTATCTCATCCATACACACACACACCAACGACCATAAACTAATCAATTATCTTAATAAACAATCACAAACTACCAGTTTCACATCAATTCCAACCAACACCAATGCATCCTCCAACACCAATTCTACTAGATTGACATCAATGCCAACAGAACAACTGAGCCATAATTATAACAAGATAATGAGATGAAGAGGAAGTTTCAATAAGAACATATTCTTTGACTGAATTAGATTCTAGATCTAGATATTTCAAATTAAAATATTCATGAGAAAACGAAAGATAAGTTGATGTACTTGGGCATGCATTATCACATACATCAATAGAGTCATCATCATTAGGATGATTGTTTTTCAATATTTCAGATTTATTAAGAAAGCATATTTCATTTTATTCACTACTAATATTATTAGATTCAAATTTAGCCAAGAATGGAAGAGCATCATCTTGACATGGGGGAATTTCAAAAAGGGACTAAATATCAAGAGTCTCTTCATTTTCCTGCTCCTCTACCTGTGTAATGTGACTACCTTTTACCTGATCGTAATTTGAACCAACAACTTGAAAATCAAGAGAGTGTGAAGAACTAGCTATTGGAGAGGATTGATCAAGTGGGTTGTGGTACAAAGAGTCATGGCATGTAGATGATATAGGATAACATGTGTCCTTTCAAGAAGTATAAATTTCAGTAAAACCAAATTCAATATTGAGGATAAGAGCGTTCATTTCATCTTAAGGAATGAAAGGATTAGTCTTTAGCCTAGGCTCCATGAACCATTGGATTTGAATCGTGAGAGGTGGATGAAGGTTGAACAGGCAGATTGGTAATATGATTTTTGGATTTCCTAACTTCAACATTAATGCATAGAGGCACCCTAATTGGTACTGGAAAAGGAGGAGGACATAGAAAAGAAGGATTAATAGGTTCCTCCTTTGAAGTTAGAGGTGTCTCATGATTTACAATGGTTTGAGAAGCAGAAACATTAGGAGGTTTAGATTCATTGTGCAAATAGATATGAACCAAACGCTCAAACTTGTGTTTAAATAAATCCCAATCCATGTATTCCTCGGAAAATTCATAACAAATGTGAAGGAGTCGATTAGAAAATTCCTAAATTGATTCATTATATTTCATTCTTAGTTGAATAATTATTTTGATACCATCCCGTTAATCATAACTATCAAACGCTAAAAGAAGCTCCTTGATGAAGTGCTCAAAATAATGAATGGAAGTGGGTGGAAGGCTATTGTTGGGCCTTGAAATTGTCATTTACTTCCATTACATTTTTACTTACATTTCCATATTATCACCTTCACTCCACCTCTATTTCATTACATTTACCTTACCATTGCCACTATTAGGTTACATTTATGTTTTTCCAAAATTAATTAATTCCTAGTAATTTTAAGTGAATTTGTGGTTAAAAATTAGAAAATAATGTGCACATACTTATACCTAACAAGTGGAATGAGTTTTTTCCATGTGTAGGTCAAAAAGAAGCTTCCAGAAGACCCTTATGTGGCCTCCTAAGGCCAAATTCGAATTTGGATGGAGAAGATCCTGGGATCATAAGGATATGTGTCTCATTTCCTATTCGTATTGTAACTTTAAGAAGACATGTGCCTTATCACTTCCTATTTGGATTGTAAATCTATAAATATAGGGAGAGATTCATGGAATAATGTAGCCTAAGTTGCATTCACTACATTTTATATTCCAACACTTTAATAATGCATATCAACTGTATGTCAAATACATATCCTAGGAATTTATTTCTGAAGTTTAAGTTTCAATAAAGTCTTTCTTCAAACTATTAGTTGAAAAATTGTGTAGTTACTCATTGTAAAATATACTCCAACAATCTTCTCAAAGAATAAATATACTTTTCTTTGAAGAGAGGAAAATAACTTATTTAAATCAATGAAGAAAATTACCATGCTTGAGATATTTTCTTTAGTAATACAATAGAATGGCTTAAGTTACTGATCAATAGAGATGCTCGCAAACAAGGAATTCATTTTTCCAACTTGGACTGATATTATGAATGAGCGTTGAACATTCTCTATCTCAATACACAAATTTAGTCCTCGGAAAATTTGCCCCACTGATTGAATTGAATTGGCCCTCTGTTGGGAATAATTTCGGCCCATAAAATAAATATAACTCGACCTTTACTTAAAGAAGGGAATTCGACTTATGAATTGAGTAGATTCTAACTTCTGGAAATCACCAAATTCACACTTCTTTCAGGAAATGAAACTCGTCCATAATTAGAAATGAGGAGATTCAATTACCCTTTCTCCTTAGAATTTATGCCAAGCTAGCATAAACTGCTTGCTTATTGTCAGCATTTGTAACAATATGGGATGCCCCAATTTGAAAAGGCTCTTACAAAACATATTTAATAGATAGTTGAAACATCTGTAATGTATGAAACTCAACTGATACAAACTGCATATTTGGAGCCTCTTGGTACTCTTTCAAGATTGGATTTACAATATACGGTAAGCTGTAGCCACAAAATCAGTTCAAAGAAATATCTTAAAACCAAGAAAAATAAAACCTAAGAAATGTTGTCCCTACAACACTTGCATTGTGGCATCGAGTCCATCATACATATTTAAGCAAAAAAATACTAACATCCATTTCCACAAGAGTTTTTTTAGCACCTGGATAGTTAATAGCCAAAATTCTTGATGGGCATGCACCACCAGCAATGGATCAAAAATCCGCAACCATTGTATGATAGGGTTTAAATGTAAACATTACCATTTCTCTCCTACACAAGGTAAAAATAATAATGACTCCCTACCATAGAGTGAGAACAAAGATTCCCAAACACGGCTAGAAAAACAAGAGTTCCTTTATCATTTTCCATTTCCGTCGAATGTAAATTGGATTAAAAATGAGTCTCACATGCACCATTATAGCTACTTCTCGATAGTGTAGCGTAACATCTGAATGTTAAATTATTGTACTGAAGAGTCACGGAAATTCATCAACAATATGATTTACCTTATCTCGTGGCTGGGATGCAAATTAATTTACATCAAACTTTCGTATTTGAATGTGGAATCACAGTGGAACTAATATTAACTCAGATATTTTATAATCAGTCACACCATACACACCCATAACTCAAAGATCAAATTCTTTGTATTAATAAACATATATATACATAGGAATTCCCTTTTCTGGCCTGATTTTCTAGTCATTGGTCTCTCTGCCCGTACACTTCACAATCCAACCCTTTTCTATATCTCAAAAACTTGAATCTCTCTTTTGAGGTTTATAATTTTTATACCAAAGGTTCTATGAACCAATTTTGGTTGAAATCCTTAATAATTTCATCTAACCCCTAAAAATCCTCCCAATCCCATAAATCACGAACTAATTTCCCAATTTAAAATCTACAATAATTTTCAAATATCTCAATCCTTAAAATATCTATCCAACCCAACTCCACTCATATCCTCAATTTATTAAGAGAATATTTAAAATAAACCACACACTCATATTTTCCTCTCAATCTATTTAAAATGTACAAAATTTATAAAATATTTAAAAAAAAACATCACCCCCTAAATCACCCAAATAAATAATGAAAATTGAGCAGGATGCTCCTGCATCATGGACTCTCATTAATGAGATAGCTTCTCATATTTTGTATAAATAGGGGGAATATTTTGTTGGGAAAAAATACCGAGAGAGAGGGGGGTGAATACGTATTTACCGCATACTCAAAATTTTTCACTTTTTCATTCCTTAAAACCCATACGCTACTTTCCTTTAGTAAACTTGCGTATATACACGGATACCTTTCATGCAACTCACGTATACACGAGAGATCTAATTAAGTCATTAGTTATTTGCTTATATCATTCCATTATTCATTCATCGGATGTTCAATAAACAAGTAAACATGTGCGGTAAGAACAGAATAAACCATCACAGAAAGCATCACACATGAACACCAGATTTTTTAGGTGGAAACCCAAGTTGGGAGAAAAACCACCGCTGACGGTTGCTCAGCCTTCAATATTTCATTATAGAGAAAACACCTTACAACATATGTGTTGGTGCGGACTCTACCGACACGCGAGCACCCACCTACGCTCGTTTACCGGCCTCTCCTAGAAGGGAGCTCCAACCCCCTCGACTCGTTTA
Organism: Pinus albicaulis; assembly: GCA_034641835.2. NCBI lineage: Eukaryota > Viridiplantae > Streptophyta > Pinopsida > Pinales > Pinaceae > Pinus > Pinus albicaulis. The sequence goes on along the minus strand of CM076575.1, from coordinate 1,889,644,016 downwards.
CCGGCCTCTCCTGGAAGGGAGCTACGACCCCCTGCTCTCGTTTACCGGCCTCACCTGGAAGGGAGCTAAAACCCCCCGAGCCGAAGGCTACAACCCTCGACGACCTCTATGGACCACGTTTCATCAATTTTCACACTTTGGATCCAACAACTTCAATAGAACACAACTTACGAGCCACGTTTCATCATAATTTCAAATCGGACCCTTTCCATACTTTTAAGCACATTCAACCATGAAACGAGATACATATAACTCACCGACGGATATCGCAAACCAACGAACGCATTAGACATTTCTTACCACGAGACTTCAACAAACCCTAGTTTGCATACGTGCTTTCCTTTCTCCGATTTCGCGTATATACGCGCTTCCCGTTCACATAAAACAACGTATACCTCTCGTACATATTACGGACTTCATTTCATTGCGCATACGCGCTTTCTCTTGGCGAAGCCGCAGTATATACGCGCTTCCTCTTAGGCGAAGTAGCGTATGGATATTCAATCATTACGAAAGTTGCATACTTCTTCGGATCAGACATTCGGGTTCAGATTCAACCCTTTACTTCGGACAGAGATGTTCGCCTCATCACAGATCTAATCACTCCATAAATAGATCTAGCAAGTACAAGTACATTTCATATCTAGAAATCCTTCTTCATCATTTTCTTCATTGGTGCATCATAGATTCAGATCTATCATCAAGCCTTTACCCTTTCCATACGGATATACTTCACAGAGAAGTATTCATTCAAGCTCGGACATCTTGCACACACTCACGATTTGCACAATGAATTTCTTCTCCTTATATAGGTTTACCCTTTTTTTTAATACCATGAGCCAAACCAATACCATGAGCCCAAAACTACATTATTTCGGATGGTATTCTGGATCAGTGGGTCATTACCCAATACAATGGGTCAATACCATGGTGGTTACCCCCGATTTTTCACTTTTTGAGCGCTTTTGCCCATACGTGACTTGGAACATTGTTTTCCCGCGTGCATACGCGACTTCTCCTAGGCAAATCCGCGTATGCCTTGAGACATACTCTTTTTATCATAGATCTAGCACAAACCGAATTTCTTTCTTCATTCCCTTCGTACTCACTGTAGATACATCGCATTTACTTCATCAAGAACATATTCTATCAAGCACAACTTCATCAAGTAAGTTTCCATCTTCTTCATCAAGTGGGTTGCCATTCAATGACAACACTCGGCATCATGTTGCTAACTAACATCATTTCACATCAGATTTACATCATTTACCAAGTCCATCAAGTCAAGAATAACTTCATCGGGTGTATTTCCATCAAGGACAACACATGCCAACAATCTCATGTCTTCATCTTCATTCGATAGGGTTGCCATCAAGGACAACACTCGCATCATATTGCCAACAATCTCCCCCTTTGGACTTGATGGCAACCACGATGGTGTTTGGTTACCACAACGGATAGGTACATTAAGAATACAATGACACCATGTCACTCTCCCCATTTTTGACACCATTCTTTCTCTCCATTCAAACACCATGTCACTCTCCCCCTTTTGACATCAAGGGCAAAGGGCGGATCAAAAAACAACACACTCTCCCTCTTTTCTCCTCATGTGGAAGAAGCGTTTGCAGATCCGATATATATACTTTGAAGTGACCAAGCTCCCCCTCGAGTTCATGCTGAATCTTCAAACATATTTTCCAAAGAAGTACATGACTCTATGAATTTCCTATCACCAAAGACTCATACTTACATCAAAGATCCAACCAAGTGGATTTACATATGAGACTCAAACTACCCAACCAAGTGGGTTTACAAATTTGACTCGGCTACCCAACCAAGTGGGTTTACAAAATTTGACTCGGCTACCCAACCAAGTGGGTTTACAAGATTTGACAAGTCCTTACATGATAGAAAATTACAATTTTACACCATGGGTCTCAACATGACCTTTTCATCAAAAAAACAAATATGACCATTTATGACCAACACCGGAAAGTCCTCAAGAAAGAGAACATATTTTAGAACCATCATAATGCCAAAAAATGCATTATACTCAGGCAAAGCTAATTCTCCCCCCTCGAATCCGTGCATCCAAGCATCCTTTCCATATGACTAAGGCTCCCCCTTAGTTTGTGCATCCTGAACACTTTCACCAACAAATCATCAAGGCATCTTTATCAAAACATTAGAAATAGAATTATGAGAACTGAACACCACCGGAGATACCAAAACGAGTATCGGAGATACCAAGACGACTGCTAGCAGTGTCTTTGAAGAGAGCCGACTCCAAGCAAAAATTGTCGACAATCGGACATACGCGGTTTTCTGTGCAAGAACTCGCGTATATACGCGATCGTGTTTCAGAAACCCGCGTATCCAATGCCATATTCTAAATTTATGCAGATTTGTTCTTCGATAGACGAGAGATAACTCCGCCTTCGGCTTGTGAAATTCAAATGCTTCCCCTGGAGCATATAGATAGGACAATGTAGTTGTGTCTTCAAGTGTCATCCAATGGTTGTAGCATAATAGTGACCAAGTCTTCAAACTCTTTGCGACATCAATGCAATCTTTCCAAGAGAGATTATCATTCCAGAACAACATCTTCAAATATGTGTCAAGCAATCATCCATGTGGTCCGAAACATCAAGATCTTCAAGCTTTAACATGAAGTAGCATATGTAGGCAAAAGATCTCCACCATAGTAACAAACTTTGCATGATTTTTTTTCGAATAAAACGACTTCCAACTCATCCATGTGTGAGCACAAAAGATACTTTTCAAGTAAACGGGGATCAACATCTCATCATAATAAATCATGTACCAAGTCATCATCATTTAAGCATGAGTATCAAATAATAAGCAGTCATAGTGCCAACAATGCAATCATTAGTATTCAACCCGCTCGCTCCCCCTCGAACCGGTGCTCCTTCTTAACTTGTACAACCCGAATATGTTCATCAGCAAGTCATCGACAACAATCTCTCGCATGAACTCGTCCTTATCTCTCGAATTATAAGTCTTTCACCTCGGCAACAAATACTCTTCATTCAACAAGAAAACAAGACTCATTCATAATCTTCAACATAAGACATCAAGTATCATATCATCAATATTTAGAATCGAGAAATTAAGCTGATATTGAGTCAACAATATAGTTATTAACGATCGGATCGATGCTCCCCACCGAACCTCTGCTCCGGATCTTCACCTAGCATATAAATTCTCTTATCATCAATGCATACGCGATCGTGTCTCGATGAAACTCGCGTGTATACACGAATTTTGTTTAACTAACCCGCGTATGGAAAGTGAAGCATAGAAAATTCCCACAATCCTTCTTCTCACCTCGAACTTGTACTTCCCAGTACTGTCTTCTTCACATCATATGCTTTGTCGAAATACATATAACCAGAATAATCAAATCACCATGAGAGTCATCATGCATTGCTCCCCCGTGACGAAACATTACTAAATCTCATAATGTATCCCACATCATTCCCGTAGTCAATAAGAAAAGTTAGCTTCGGAAGCGGATGACCCTGCAGTAGGGGTCGAGAATTCCCTACGTTTCGATCGGTCCTCCATCTTGAATTGAGTGTTTTCTTCAAGAAAATCATTGTCTTCTAGAGCATCCACAAAAAAATCCTTTTCTTCTCTAGATTGATTCTTATTCCATCCCTCCATCTTTTTCCGCATTTGTTTAAACTTTCTATTTGTGTGCTTGGAAGTTATCCAATTTCTCATATCTCGTTCAACCCGCATTCCTTTTCTACACGTCCATACTTGTTACAAGAATAACATCTCATGTGTCCGGAGAAATAAGCATAAGAATAATGATGAGTATTTCTAATCTTCCTCCTTTTACAATCAGTGCTTTATGTCCACACATGTTACATAAAAAAACAATATCCCTTGAAGAAACCAGAGTACCTTTCTTTGTAGGAACTCGTTAGTTTGAGGCTGAAAATGATCCGCTCCTCGCAATCTGTTGCAACATGCCCATAATTATGACATTTAAAGAATTCAACATTATTGGCTCGATCTCCTTTGAGATTTCATCATTGTTGGTTGACCGTTTGTCTCTTTCAACACTTCGGAGTTTTGCATTGACACCCTCACGAATTTTTTGCACTTCCTTGTGAGCTAGATTCTCCTTTAACGGTTTCATGGAAACCAAGACCATGTTTGATAGCGAGAAGACCTTTGATTACTCGGAATGTTGTCCAAAGTATTAGTACTATCATGAAACCTCAAAAGTTTAATCTTTTCTTCTAATTTACCTTTGAGAATGTTTACCTCAACCTCCAAGGCTTGACATTGCTTTGTCATGCTTTCTTCTTTCCTTCTTCCATCTTCTACTTGATCCTTCGATTTAGAATCTCTTCTTTCAACCAATTTTTCGTTTTCTTCACATGTTTGTTGCAGCTCTTCATTCTTCTTATTTGATTTTTTCCAGATCTTCTTTGAGAGAGATGATTTACGCTTCCAAGGCCTTCCTTTTCAAATGTTTGTAGAGGTTCCTCAATCTTTTTACTTGATGCTTCAAGATCTGTTTGTAGAGAGATGATTGCGGCTTCAAGTCCTTCATTCTTCTTGCTTTATTTTTTCGAGATCTACATTTAGATCGTTGATTTGTGCTTCTAATTATTTAATTCGATTGGATGCATAAGTATGAAACCTTTGATACTTGTCCACCCGTCCATTCAACATTTCTATTTGATCTTTCATTTGAGAGATCATCTCATTGTTGATAGTTTCTTGCTTCTTAGATGAATTTTGTAGTTCTTCATCTTTAACCTTGAGAGCTTCTTCTAGATCCACAACTTTACTTTCACTATCTTCACCAATCATTGTACCAATGAGACAATCATGACCCCAATCACTATCCGATTCAATTTACTGCTAACCATGTTTTTCGAGAGATCTCCTTGTTTCGAGTAGGCTTCTTCTTTTGCTTCTTTGCCATGAGCACTTTCGGATCATGGTCGAATCTTCTTCATCTTCACTTTGGACACTTCATCATCTTCTTCTTTTGCATAATAACTCTTTCTCTTTTCAAATTGTTTCCCTTTACCATGTTTTTCTCTATAAGGACATTTAGCGACATAGTGATCAACTTTTCCACACTCAAAACATTTGAAGGGAAGCTTACCTTTGAATTTTCCCAGTTCCTAGTTGGAGCTTTCTCACGAAATTCGCTTCTTCTTCATCGGATATATAGCTGGATTCTTTGACAAATTCCTTTTCTTTTCCTCTTGCAGGATACCTTAAAAGCAAATTCTCCGACTTGAGAAGGACCTCCTTGTCTCATTTCAAAAGCGATCGGGATACCATGTAATTGAACAATAGTAGAGTTTGCAGATCTTGCCTTTCTTCAATAGTTTGAAACTTTAGAGTCAAATTTCAAAGTCAAGGATCTCAAGACCTTTTCCACCAGAGTAGTATCGGTTATGGTTTCACCCAAATTTCTCATTCGATTTACAATATCATCCGGACGAAGAAAGAAACCGGCAACACTTTCATCACTATGCATCTTCAAAGTTTCATATTCAATTCTAAGAGTTTGGAGTTTTTGCACTTTTTACCTTTGTATCTCCTTCATAGCTCGGAATGATTTTGTCCCATATTTCTTTTCTTGAATGTAGTCGCATCACTTTAGCAAATTCCGATTCGAACATGCTTCCTAACAAGACATTCACTGCTTTGGCATTGATTTCATACTTCTTCCTTCTGCGCATCGGTAGGAATACTTGTAGGGTATTGATAACCTTCTTCCACAATTGCCCATACATCCGCACCAAGAATTTGCGAATATGCTTTTGTTCGTACCTTCCGAATATCATATTGCTTCCATTGAATAGAGGTGGCTTTATAGACATCACTCCTTCTTGACTTCCCATTGCGACGGATCTCCTTCAAGCGATCAAGCTTCTGCACAAGGACACTATCTCGATACCAATTGTTGGGGAAAAAATACGCGAGAGTGAATCGGTATTTCATTTGCATACTCAAAAAATTTTCACTTTTTCATTCCTTAAAACCCATACGCTACTTTCCTTTAGTAAACTCGCGTATATACGCGTGATACCTTTCATGCAAATCGCGTATACACAGAGATCTAATTAAGTCATTAGTTCTTTGCTTATATCATTCCATTATTCATTCATCGGATGTTCAATAAATAGTAAACATGTGCGATGAAGAACTGAATAAACCATCACACAAAGCATCACACATGAACACCGGGATTTTTTAGGTGGAAACCCAAGTTGGGAGAAAACCACCGCTACGATTTGCTCGGCCTTCAATATTTCATTATAGAGAAAAACATCTTACAACATATGTGCTGGTGCGGACTCTACCGGCACGCGAGCACCCACCTGCGCTCATTTACCAACCTCTCCCCGGAAGAGAGCTCCAACCCCTCGACTCGTTTACCGGCCTCTCTGGAAGGGAGCTACGACCCCCTGCTCTTGTTTACTAGACCTCACCTGGAAGGGAGCTACAACACCACGGCGAAGGCTACAACCCTCGAGCATCTCTATGGACCACGTTTCATCAATTTTCACACTCTGGATCCAACAAATTCAATAGAACACAACTTACGAGGCCACGTTTCATCATATTTTCAAGCTGGACCCTTTCCATACTTTTAAGCACAATCAACCATGAAACGAGATACATATAACTCACCGACGGATATCGGTAAACCACCGAACGGATCGGACATTTCTTACCATAGAATTTAGCAAACCCTAGTTTGCATACGCGCTTTCCTTTCTCGATGTCGCGTATATACGCGCTCCGTTCACATAAACAGACATATACCTGCGTACATATTACGGACTTCATTTCATTGCGCATACGCGCTTTCTCTTCGACGAAGCCGCGTATATACGCGCTTCCTCTTAGGCGAAGTAGCGTATGGATCTTCAATCATTACAAAGCTTTGCATACTTCTTCGGATCGGACATTCGGTTCAGATTCAACCCTTTACTTCGGACGGATGTTCGCCTCATCACGGATCTAATCACTCCATAAACGGATCTAGCAAGTACAAGTACATTTCAGATCTAGAAATCCTTCTTCATCATTTTCTTCATTGGTGCATCATAGATTCGGATCTATCATCAAGCCTTTACCCTTTCCATACGAGAGATACTTCACAGAGAAGTATTCATTCAAGCTCGGACATCTTGCACACACTCACGATTTGCACAATGAATTTCTTCTCCTTATATAGGTTTACCCTTTTTTTTAATACCATGAGCCAAACCAATACCATGAGCCCAAAACTACATTATTTCCGATGGTATTCCCGGGACGGGGTCAATTAGGCGGATCATTACCCAATACAATGGGTCAATACCACGGTGGTTACCCCGATTTTGCACTTTTTGAGCGCTTTTGCCCATACGCGACTTGGAACGTTATTTCCCGCGTGCATACGCGACTTCTCCTAGGAAAATCCGCGTATTCCTTGAGACATACTCTTTTTATCATAGATCTAGCACAAAATGAATTTCTTTCTTCATTCCCTTACTCGTACTCACCTGTAGATACATCGGATTTACTTCATCAAGACCATATTCTATCAAGCACAACTTCATCAAGTAAGTTTCCATCTTCTTCATCAAGTGGGTTGCCATTCAATGACAACACTCAAAATCATGTTGCTAACTAACATCATTTCACATCGATTTACATCATTTACCAAGTCCATCAAGTCAAGAATAACTTCATCGGGTGTATTTCCATCAAGGACAACACATGCCAACAATCTCATGTCTTCATCTTCATTCGGTGGGTTGCCATCAAGGACAACACTCGCATCATATTGCCAACATATTTCTCCTATCAAATCATGTGTAAAATTGGAGTTATGCTCAAGATTTGAATATAGAATCATATTGTGGCACCTTACTCATGAATGTTCCTTCATTTTGACTTGGTTTTTCTTACATATGGAGCATCTCGATTTACCATCTCTCACAATTTTAGATCAACTACCTAAAATGTGTGAGATTTACTTTCTTTTATAGATTAAATTTTATTTGCTTTCTTAGTATTAGTTTTGGAATGACTGTGTAATCTTTGCTTTTGTAAAAACATTTCAATAGGAAAAATTTATCTACTTTCTAATTGGATTAAGTTTGAGGTAATAGAGCTCATAGTTATTTAGTTTCCTTTCATGTTCTGTTATTTACTTTCTTATATAAAACTATCAATTCATTGTATAATTGAATAAAAGATCAAGCCAAGAAGGTGACTTGTCATACTTCCAAATTGTGTGATTGAATGTTCAACCTATGCAATCATTGAACTTTACTTTTACGTCTATTGTTTAGTTTCCTTTTATGTTCTGTTATTTACTTTCTTAAATAAAACTATCAATTCACTGTATAATTGAATAAAAGATCAAGCCAAGAAGGTGACTTGTAGTTTTAAATTGGGTGATTGAATGTTCAAACTATGCAATCATTAAGCTTTACTTTTACATGTTTTTACATTTTTTTCTAGATTTAGATCCCCATTCAATTGTAATATTGGGTGTTCTTAAAGATAATTTCAAGAAGGTGATTTTATCATATTTCTAAATGATTGAATACCTAACTTATGCAATTATTGAGTTTTCCCTTTGCATGCTTTAATTTCTTTCCTGGATTTAAAGACTAAAGTATAATCATTTACTTATCATCTCAAGAGGGTGATTCTATCATACTTCCATATTCGATGTTGAAGTGATTCAACATACCTTAGTTATTTTTCTTTACATGCTTTGAAATGCTTTCTTAGATTAAAATTTCAATTCCTGCAAGTGTGATTGGGTGCTATATTTTCTTTTGAATTTGTTTACTTTATTTTTGTTACTTGACTTCATAGATTAGATGAATTGGTTTTCGTTATTCTGTAGTTAGATTGAAATAAACTGAAAGATAATGTCTAGCACATACAGTGCATGCATGCTTCACAAGCTTACGAAACCCTTGGGTTGACAAATTAAATGACAGGCAATCACTTTGCCCCAACATTTTGGCGTCGTTGCCGGGGAAGTGTGCATAGGAACTAGCTTTCAGTATAGAGTGTATTTTATTTTTAATTTTTACTAACCATTTATGGACAAAGGATCTAGAATGCAACCCAAAGAATAAATTGAGAAATGGTATCAAAAAGTGATTTCTCCACAACATTCATCAATTCTTCAAGAGATCCTTATAGCAAATCGAAAGATCAGGTCAATTTCGCATATCCTTACAAACAATGAGGTACATTTTCAAGTTGGGATATGAGGATTTCAAAAATTCTAATCCGTAATTGGATTTATTAGAAGCATGAATATACTTAAAAATAAAATAAAAATATAATTTTTTTAGATTGATAGGAAAAATAAAAGTTAAAAAGATAGAATTTTAGATTTTTTTTTTATTGTTTTCAAAAAAATAATAATCAACGTTGATTAATTCATTTTGAATAAATTTCAGTGACACAGTAAGAATCAGTTCATTTTTTATCACCATCAGAAATAAAATTTGTGTGTAAAATATGAATTTATTTAACGACGCTGACTAGTATGCTCTTTTCCCGCGCCTCATTGCGACCTGTAAGATCAGAAAATTAGATCTGTCAATTTTAAAAATAAAATTCAAAAATTCGTTAAACATTTTGCTGGAAATTGAACTATAATTCTATTGAAAATAGTTTTTTTTAGTCATGATCCTTTTTTTATTGGTTCTACAAATTTTAATGTTTTGCATCCTCTCAATCTTTTTCTAATTTATTGAATTTCATGTGCACAATTTTTCTTTAAAAAAAAAAACAAAATATAATAAAAAAATTTTCCCATGGAAAGGAGGCCCATGCATATGTGTGAGGCCAGCCTTTGGCTTGGCCTTACACATATATGCAGGCCTTCAATCCACACAAAGACCCATGCATTGCAATAAAATAAAAAAGGACCTTCTCTTTTCCATATTTCATCTTCCTCAAGAAACAATTATTAGAAATTGATTTTAAAAGTTGCAGAGACAGACAATGAAGGTATATCGGATGAAGAAACTTTTGACGAAGAGACGATTGTAAATTGTTGATGAAGAGAAGATTTCAGATTCAATTGCAGAGACAGACAATGTAAGTGTAACACATGAAGAAATTGTTGATGAAGAGAAGATTGCAGACTGCTGATGAACATAAGATTGCATATTCCATTACAGGTAATTGGAATGAGGGAGATCGATCTGAACTTCTTTGTGAGAGACAAGCCATTACACATCAAAACCTGCAAATAAAAAATTCAAACCACAACAATTTTATTTTTTTGTAGAAGTAATTGTGAGAAAACAAAATTGCCAGAAATGCGTAACTGTTAAAAACACCTGATTTTACAACCAAGGAAACTTAGGAAAAAATAAAACATGGGGTTTTTCGAGAACGGGGTGAATTAGGTAACTTGTGAGCAATTTGCTAGATTTCGCATCCATTTGGGAGAAATTCATGGTCTAAGATTCCAATTTGATTTAATAAATTTGATTTTAGAAAAATCCAAGTGAATAACAAATTCTGCACCACATGGCATGTGGTCTAAGAGTCCAATCTGAATTAATAAATTTGATTTTAGACACATATGTGTCTCATTCCCTATGTGTCTCATCATCAAAATAATAATAATAATAATAATAATAATAATAATAATAATAAAATATTTATAAAATAATAATAATAATAATATATATCTATATATATATATATATAGAAAATAAAAAATGAGAAATAATTTTTTTTGCATATACAATCGATTTATTGAAGCAATTTATAAGGTGAAAAATACTTGCAAAATTTGATTGAAATAATTTTTCATGCAAGTACTCTTTTTTTTACCATGTCAAATATTTTTGACAACATGATTTTGCAGCACAGATAACAATTCAATTTGATAGTGGCTTGCAGAACAATTGGAAGATTATTTAGATGATTTTTCAATATTTGGCATTAAAAAAAAATTTGCTGTGTATTTTTCTATGAAGCTTTAACTTGCACGACACAATGAATCTTTGTGATGCCAGTCATATTACTGAGCACATTGCATGAAGCCATTCGAAAAAAGGGAGTTGATTTATTTTTCATGGTTATTTCTTAAAAATGGATTGTTATCAATATCATGAATTGGACTGAATATAACACTTTTGATTTTCCTTAATCTATTTCATTTGAAATTTAAATTTTTGCTTAAGAATCAGAAAGGAATTGGCCATTTCTTTATTAACACACTTATGTTCTTTATGTCAATATTTTTTTGCAGGTTTTGGATGATCGAATGATCATTGAAGGAAAATAATTTTCCGGCACAATTAGTCTTCAAAGGACCAATTTCATGAGAAACATAAGAATAATTCCATGTCCATATCTATCAATACCATTACCTTTCCTCCATTTTGAATTATAAATCCAACCAAGCAATTCAAAGAAATCCACAATTATTTTCCCAGCAAGAGTCAGTAGTTCATTTTTATTCACATACACTTTCCATTACTCTTTGTCTACTCCTAACCCACAAATAAAAGGAAGAAGCTCACTTGCATGCTTATTTACCATTGTCATTTTCCATTTCCATTTTCCTTATCCTATCCTTTTAATTTCACAAATAAACCTTGCTTCAATGCAAATTATTGAGTCCATAGTCCTTTCAGTCTAAAATCCTTACAAAAACACCTTGAGGCTTGCATGCCTTAAAGGCAAGTATTCTTGTTGATGAACAATGGGAATACATTAGTGTTCCTCGTTCATCGGATCTTCTAGGTACTCGACAATATAAAAATTATTCGTACCTAGCAAGATGTTTTTGGGCATATTGACTCTCATTGCCATCAATGTTGATATTTATCGTGTTCACTAGTGGCATCCATTAATGGCCAATAAGTCAACAATTTCCTGCTATGTTTGACATTAGAGCATATATTCACATAGCAGGAATTATGCCAATGAGTTTTGAAGACATGAAGACTATCATTTTCAGCCTTTTGAAGCAAATGAAGAAGATATGTAACAACAACAGATCAGTACCATTCTGCAGCTACAAAATTAGATGGCAGCTACAGAATCAGATGACAACAACAGAATCATATGAGAGCTGTAGAATCAGATGACAGCTTCAGAATCATAGGGAAGTAACAAAATTAGATGGCAATTATAGAATCAAATGGAAACTACAGAATCAGAGGACAGTTGCAAAATTAGCATCATTTCGTAGCAAATTTAGCAGTTTTAGTAGAAGCAATAAAAAGTCACCTTGAGTCTTTTATCCATAACTTGTACAGCCACATGAAGAAGATTATGATCATAATTTTGCAGCCACCACACATGTAGCTCATCCATTTCCAAAGGGTAAGTTAAGGTATCTCATTTTCTAATTGTTTACCATAAAATTCCTAGAAAAGCTAGAATGATAATTTTTGGAAAAAAACACTTCTTTTCCTCATTTCATAAAATTGCCAATACCATCATTTGGGGGGGGGGGGGGGGGGGTACATTCATATTCACATTTTTCCACGTTCATTTCACATTCAAAATCCTACATACTTTCAAAAGGTATTAACTATTACATTATTATTATCAACATACAATGGCTTTTCAAAAGTACTTAAAAGATAATTGGATGCAAACACAATCATGGTTGTCACACAAGAACCAACCATGATGCAATCCAATAAATATATACTTTGAAACAATATTCAAATTATCATTATGCAAAGTTCAAAGATAAAAATTGAGTGCAACAACAAAATACGATTGAAACACAAGAACCAACCATGTTGCAATTCAACTAAAAGACATTGTAGAAGTATGAAGTTATCAAATGATATCATGCAAAGTTAAGCCAAAGCTCAAGTATTAAAAATAATTAATGTAATATATTGCATGAGGACATGCGATAGTTTCAGTTGGGGGGTAAGTTGAGCCCTGAAATTGTCATTTACTTCCACTACATTTTCACTTATATTTACATATTATCACCTTCACTCCAGCTCCATTTCATTACATATACCTTACCATTACCACTATTGAGTTACATTTATGCTTTTCCAAACTTTATTAATTCCTACTATTTTTAAGTGAATAAAAATTAGAAAATAATATGCACATACTTATACCTAACAAGTGGAATGAGTTTGTTTCCATGTGTGGGTCAAAAAGAAGCTTCCAGAAGACCCTTATGTGGCCTCCTAGGGCCAAATTCGAATTTGGATGGAGAATATAATGGGAGCATAAGGATATGTGTCTCATTTCCTATTTGTATTGTAAATCTAAGAAGACATGTGCCTTATCATTTCCTATTTGGATTGTAACTCAAGAGATATAGGGAGATATTCATGGACTCTCATTAATGAGATAGCTTCTCATATTTTGTATAAATAGGGGAAGCTTTCTCCTATCAAATCATGTGTAAAATTGGATTTATGCTAAATATTTGAATACAAAATCAGATTGTGGCACCTTACTCATGAATGTTCCTTCATTTTGACTTGGTTTTTCTTACATATGGAGCATCTTGATTCACCATATCTCATACTTTTAGATCAACTACCTAAAATGTGTGAGATTTACTTTCTTTTATAGATTAAGTTTATTTTCTTTCTTAGTATTAGTTTTAGAATGATTGTGTAATCTTTTCTTTTGTAAAAACATTTCAATATGAAAAATTTATATATTTTCCAATTGGATTAAGTTTGAGGCAATAGAGCTCATAGTTATTTAGTTTCCTTTAATGTTCTATTATTTAATTTCTTAGATCAAGCTATCAATTCATTTTATGATTGAATAAAATATCAAGCCAAGAAGGTTACTTGTCATACTTTTAAATTGGGTGATTGAATGTTCAACCTATGCAATCATTATGCTTTACTTTTACATGCTTTTACATTGTTTTCTAGATTTAGATCCTCTTTCAATTGTAATATTGGGTGTTCTTAAAGATAATTTCAAGAAGGTGATTTTACCATATTTCTAAATGCTTGAATACCTAACTTATGTAATTATTGAGTTTTCCCTTTGCATGCTTTCATTTCTTTCCTAGATTTAAAGACTTAAGTATAATCAGTTACTTATCATCTCAAGAGGGTGATTCTATCATATTTCCATATTAGATGTTGGAGTGATTGAACATACCTGAGTCATTTTTCTTTACATACTTTGAAATTATTTCTTAGATTAAAATTTCAATTCCTGCAAATGTTATTGCGTGCTATATTTTCTTTTTAATTTGTTTTATTTCTTTTCGTTACTTGATTTCATAGATTAGATGAATTGGTTTTCATTATTATGCAGTTAGATTGATCTAAACTGAAATATAATTTCTAGCACATACAGTGCACGCATGCTTCACAAGATTACGAAAGGGTTGAAAAATCAAATTATAGGGAATCACTTTTCCCCAATAGCTATGACACCATCAACTTACTCGACCTTCAAGTGTGAGGCACAAAATAATACATTCCACATCTATACAGTCAATGTCATATTTGTTAGCTCCCCGTAATTTCCAAAGGCTGAAGATAGAACTATGGGAGAAACATAAAACCTCTTTGGAATCCATGACCTAGCCTTCCTGGACTCATAGAAGGCTCTCTATATTATATGTAGCTTTGTTTTTACAGGAATTTTAGGCTAGCTATTGGTGCATAGGGGTTTTTTTGAAGATTTATGGTTGAGGCAGCAGAAGAGAGCCATTAGACTATAGAATCTAACAAGTGTAAACAGATTCAAATGGATGAATAACTAAGGTCAGGTGCAACCAGGAAAGCTAGCCGTTTCAATGGATCTTAACAGCTTGTGAAATGGAAAGGAGGAGGAGATTAAGGTTCAACGAGAATGCAGAGCAAGCCGTCTCTGAATTCTACATTATGGTCTCAGAGGAAAATATAAAGTACCATTTCAAGACTGAGAAGGGTACCCCATGGTAAATCCTACACAAAATTTTCTATCTGTAGTAAAGAAAGAACAAAAATATGTGAAACTAGATATGACAGATTATAAGAAAATGTGCACTTCACCACAGAACATGAAACAAGAATATGGAAAACGAAATCATATTTCATTCATCCAACGAGAGTGTTTACAACCAGCTGAGTCTATTACAAACATTTTTTCCCCTTCTAGGCCTTTTTGATACTACTAATGCATGCAGTATTTATATAAAACATAAGTCGGTTACTTCTATCTACTGTAGTGATTTTAATTTATTACATTGAAGCAAAAATTGACAAGTGGAACCATGCAAGCGGTGGTAACATAAGTCTGGTTGTGACAGTGGCCTTAGCAGTTCGTTATTAATTGCAGAGTGATCGTAATTTGGTTTGAATGATGTCGAGGCAATGACAACTCTGACATCTTAGCTTTATCTCTTCAAAGGCTCTAACGTATTGGCTCTGCCTTGGTGCGAAACGGTTTCCGAATAATTAAATCTGGTGTTGTGCTGGCTGTCATGATAGCCATTTTTTGTTAAACGACCTCTGTCTTTTCTGCGTCGGTGACAGCTGCAGCAGAGTTTGAAATGGAAAAACCCACATTTCCTTTAATAATTGGCAGAAATTCCAACACACCCTTCGGGTGGGACTGGCAGGGAAAATGATGTGGAGCATTAGCGCAGGCAAGAGTTGATGGAGTAGTGGTAGCAAAAGTTGGTTGGAAATGGTATCGGAGTGGAGGGAAAACCATTTCAGAGGGGGTCGAGGGTGGTAAGTGCTAATGAAAAGGGGGGTCGAAAGAGCCGTGGGCGTGACACGTAGCGGAGCGAGAGGTAATGGATACCACCCATTTCAGGCCACCTCCCCACCCGTGGTTAAAGTTCGAAGGATGCGGGGGGGCCGAAAATTTGGTCGACCATTGGATGCTGAGATGAGGAGCGGAGATGGCAGAAAGGTGCGAGGCATTTAAAGGTGGGGCCGCCCGCACATCGCTAATAGCAGGTTTTACATATGGGGAGCGGAAGGTAAGTTCTAAGTTTTGCGCAACACGAAGTGCGGTGGGGGAAAAGGGTGACGTGGTAAGGAGGCAAGCCTGCCTGCAACATCGCAGATCGCAGGTTTTACATGTGAACATTGGAGGGGGAGTCTTAATATTTGCAAAGTGCGACTTGTGGTAGGTGGAGGTGTCGGTGATAGAGGGCCCTACTGATATCGCATCGCAACATCTGAAGTTTAACCCATGACAACTTATCGATAAACATAAGAGTTGATGATTTCAATTTGTGATGGGCAGTGGGAAAGGGGCCCCACTTGATATCGCATCGGCATTTTGGAGTGATAGCACATGAATGTTGTGATGATTTTATGTGATGGTTGATATGCGAAAAGGCGACAGGTTCTACCAAAGGTTTTAAGCAACGGTTTGTTATATATGTAAAATATAATGTGGCAAGGTTTATGGTATAATGTTATATATCACGGCTGTTTGATGGGTGGGAAAAGCTATAACACTAAAATTTCGGACTTTAATATAAGTAGGTTTATAAAGTAATAATTCCTGAACGGTTATGTAGGTGGGTTTTGGGGTTTGAATGGGATTCAAAGCGCTAAAATATGGGTTTTGAAAGAAATGAAGCATGGGACAGTCGAATATGGAAAACTGGAGGGAAAACGAGGGTAAATGAGATGAAATGAGGGTAGAAAAATAAGTTTTCTTACCATTAAACCTTATCAGCAACACTTTCCCCTTTCCACTGAACTGAGGAAGGAATACTGATTCCTTTGATGTTCTAGATAGTCAGGATTTCCCTTCTTTTCCTAAAAATAAATGACAACCATGGAATATTATTTTCAATATGAAAGACCTGAGAAATAATCAGTCACCTTTTGATACTGTGAATTACAGGAGTCTAACAATAGTATTCACAAAACATAAGAAAAATAGATGCATTCATGGAAATGAATGTATCACCCTCGCTAAAAAATTTAAATTGTGATAAGTGATCAAGTTGTTCCATGGAGATGAAAAATTTACTAGAGGATAGGTTAGAGAAACATTATTAGATTATGATTTGGCGATTGGCCAATTAATATAATAGATTTAAAATAGACTCAACGGGAACAATGTGTCATCTGGCACTCCTTCTAGCGCCATTTGTTGATGGTGCTAGAAATATGATAGCTAAGGGGGTATCCCCAATGAAAAGTCCCAACTACACTTCGCACCATTCAATGTGGGAGCCCTTCTAGAAATAAGGTCGAAGTGCCATATATTCTCAGATATTTTACTTGGCTACAATTTTCAACATGAGAGAGTGATCCATAGGTAGTTTTAGTTTGAGTATGCCTTGTGTAATGTTTAGTTGTGGAATGTATCAGGTTTCTTCTACCAAAAGGGGAGAGAAAAGTGAGCCCTTTAAATACAAGTAATAGTATTAATCTAGAAAAGACACAGGAGCATAAACATATGATTGAATCGTTGGACTACCAGTGTTGTATAGGGACTTAAAAACCAGCAAAATAATTCCTTTAGAAGCAACAATTGTTAAAACACATACAACACACCTTCAACACGATAAGTACCAAATCCACTGAAGTAGTTTAATTTCCTTAGTTCAGATGAAAACAACATACATCGCGAAAATTCAAAGAATAGTATTACAGTATTAATGACATATGCATGAAAGCGTGTTGGCTCAATGAGCTTATGAATTAAGAAAAAATTCCAAGATACATCAAGACAATGAACACCACTAAACCCAATAGTGTATAAATAGAGAAACTGCTTTCTCCTCCAAAAGAACTATTTTACTCTCTAATTCCTGGGAAGAGCCAAGGTAAAAATTCCTTTACATGAGAGATGATGGTGTATATATAGTAAATGGGGTGATTCTATACCTCCCTTATGACTTCTGGGCTACCCTCATGATTGTTTGACACTCTATGACCTTTCAACTTCTGGCATGACATTTCACATTACATGGATGACTCTTGGACTTACACTTTACATTACATTTCTCCAATATTGAATTGACATCATCCAAAAAATGATGTGGCACATGATGACTCATGACATGACATGACATGAAATTGATGATATGGCCTTCATGATCACATGGAAATGTCAAGACACTCTTTGTTGTTTATTTATTTCTTTCTTCTTGAGAGATGGAACATGATCTTCTTCTTCCTCCTACTCATGGCTTGAAGATAAGGAGTCTTCAAGGTGAAATTTATCTTCATTTGTTGTCACAATATATCATCCCTTTCTCTCTCTTAATTGATCATATTGTTTTCACATATTCAAAGGTGTCTTCTAGCAAGGTATCCTTCTCCATTTACTTCATCATCATCTTGTCATGACATGATAGAATATATGCAACTAAATTCCACTCATGATAAGATGATATGTGTATGATACAACCCCTAGTCTAACATGCTTCATGAAAACCACTGATTGAGTTGTAACTGGGTGATAGGCTAGGATATATGCTCAATAATTGCACATTTGAGCATCGTAGTTGGTCAAGGGCCAGAACTAAGCCTTGAGACTACACAATGCATAGTTGAGGGAGGTGAAGGTAAGATGGTTGTGTAGTTAAGGGGCTCAAGGGGTCAAGATTGAGGCCTGACCCTTGAGGTTTCCCATTTCATGGTTATGGAGAGACAAAGGATAAGGGATTTTACCAATTGCACGAGTTGAAAGTGCGAAGTGTCCTCGGACACACAAATTTATTGATCAAGCAAAAAATATTACAGGGGAAAATTGCGGGAGTTTACACACGTAAACTCACTCTCAAATTCTCTCATTACACATTACAATGAAAATAGGAAACTAACCTATTTATAAGCTCTATGCTCTAACTTAATCTAGTTATGGATCACTTGGAAAATAAACAAGTGTCCATTTACAATAAATGAGATTCTAACCACTCTACTAATCGCACTCCTAACTTAGAGCCTAGGAAACGACTCTTTTATAGAGTCCTAATTTTTAATAACAAATTTCTAATTCTAAATATCTCACAAATATATTAAATATTCTAGAATAATAATTTTTTAATTTAATATCTTAAATTAATAATTATTTTATTCAAATACTATAACCTACGATAAAAATTATTTTTTGGATCATCTAACATTCCCCCCTATGATCCAAAGATACATTACAACGAATACCAAGTTCATCCTTGAACTTAGTAAACTTTATTCTACCAAGAGGTTTTGTGAAAATGTCGGAGGTTTGATCTTCGAAGGGAAAAACATTGGCTTGATGACGTCCTTTGCAATGAGAGATCTAATATGATGATACTTGGTGTCCACATGCTTTGTCTTTGAATGGAAAAGCTGGATTCTTGGAAAGATTTATTGTTGATTTATTGTCGATGAATAATGAAGTAGCTTCTTACGGAGGAATCCCCAAGTCTGTAAAACTCGACGTAACCAAACAATCTCACATAATGCTTCCCATGCTGAAATGTACTGCGTCCTGCTGAAGAAGTGGCCATCGTAGTTTGCTTCTTGCAACTCCGGGAAAGCTACGGTACCGACCCCATGTTCATTAAGTAACACGAGGTTGATGCTTTGTCATCAATACTGCCAGACAAAGTCGGCATCCGAAAATCCACCAAGTACAAAATTTTTAGTATTTTTTGTAAAGAAGACCAAAATATTTTTGTTCCTTGGATATATTGAAGAACTCTTTTGGCTTCATTCTAGTGGATGTCTAATGGTTCCCGCATAAAACGTGAAAGAATACTGATTGCATAAGATAGATCGGGATGAGTGGTTGTCAAATAAATCAAGTCGCTAATCAACGTATCCCGTAAGTCATGCTTTGTCCCACTCTTTCCCCCCCCTTCAAATTTTGAAAGTTTTAAGTTTTGTTCCATAGGGGTAAGGACAGAGCTTACAATCCTACCTTCCAAATCGGCGAAGAATTTCTGCTCGCATATTTTCTCCCGGGAAATGAAGATCCGATGTGGATGTTGGAATACTTCAACCCCAAGATAGTAGTGAAGTAGTCCCATATATGTCATCTTAAAACCCTGCATGCAACTCCTTTTTCACTGTTCAATGTGATCATCATTGTTTCTCGTAATGATCAAGTCATCAACATACATAATGAGAATGACCATATATTTTCCCTGTTGGTGCACATATAAAGTATCATCGGATTCACTGCGATGAAAACCAACTTTGCAAAGGTATTCATCCATTTTGGCATACCGGGCATAGGGGAGCTTGTTTTAATCCATATAAAGCTTTGATTAATTTGCATACTTTACATTCTTTCCCTTTAACTTCAAACCCCGGTGGTTGTGTCATGTATACATCTTCTCGTAAGTCCCTCGTTGAGAAAAGCGCTTTTGACATCCATTTGATGAACTTTCCACCCTTTACGAGATGCTAAGGCAAGTGTGAGGCGGATGGTGTTCCTTTTGGTCGTGGGAGCAAAGGTCTCCTCATAATCGATCCCTTCCTACCGTGCAAAACCTTTGGCAACAAGGCATGCTTTATACTTGTCAATATCACCATTTTGCTTGTACTTAATTCGATAAACCCATTTGCATCCAATAGGTTTAACATGTCGAGGACAATCAACAAGTTGCCAAGTGTTGTTATCTTGAACTGCTCGATATTCATCAACCATTGCTTGTTGCCATCCTTTATGTTTTACTACCTCTTGAAAAGAAGAAGTTTCGAGTAAAATCATTTTCTATCAAAGCAAAATTGTCTTCATTTCATTTTGATGCCCTTGTTCCCTGTTTTGTTTTGTTCATTAGGCCTTACATCTTTCAAGATTTGAGCTGCCCATTTTGGAAGTTGTTGCTCACTTGTTTGAGGTTCCAGAAGTCCCCATCATTGTAGAGGGGATTAATGTAAACTGATGTTCGTCGTTCGGGTGGTGAATCCGGAGAATCACTATCGGAAGAACTACTCGTTGATTGGAGACGCTGCTGAACTGCTAGAAGATCCAGATGATTTTTTTTGAAGTAGATGGACTGGATGACTCATCTTCGAGAGGAAGGAAATCAAGTTCATACCAATTTGGTGAAGTTGGTTGACTTTGCATATTTCCTTTCCTTTTACTTCCCTTAGTTTCTAACTTGTGAAGAATACTTTCGATTTCTTCGACACTCTTACTCTTTGTTTCATCAAAAATGACGTCCCTCGATCACAATAAATTGTCCATTGGTCAAAAGACGATACCCTTTATTTTCATCCGAATAGCCAATCATGGTGCATTTTAAACTTCTTGAATCAAGCTTAGTTCTCTTTTCTTTGGGAACTAAGGCATAAAAGATGGATCCAAAAACTCGAAGATGTTTAACTTTAGGTTTGAAACCAAACCAAGCTTCATAAGGGGTGATTCCTTCTAACGAAGCAATTGGAGATCTGTTTTCTTAGATAGACAAGCGTATGGATTGCTTCTCGCCCAATATGTTGGACTTAACCCTTTGAAATTTAACATGGATCTCGCCATGCCTAACAATGTGCGATTCATCCTTTCTACGACTCCATTTTATTGTGGAGTGTAAACATTTGTAAGATGCCTTCGATGCCATTTTCATCGCAATAAGTTTTGAATTCATTTGAGTTGAATTCTCCCCCATTATCTATCCCGAGAGTACCTATCTTTTTCTTTGACTTCATTTTCAACAAGTTGTCGAAAAATTTTAAATTTCTCAAATGCTTCGACTTGTTTTTCAAAAAGTAAACACGAGTCATTCTACGGAAATCATCAATAAATAGCAAGAAATATTTGCAACCACCTAATGAAATTTGTAGTGGACCACACACATCACTGTGAACTAGTTGCATCAGCCTATTTGCGCGCCATGTACTTGTTGGAAAACTTTCTCGACTCGTTTGCCATAAATGCATGCTTCACATTTAGCATTTTCTTTGTTGAAAGTCGGAATTCCTTTAACCATCCCTTGTTTTCTGCAATTGAGAAATACTATCAAAATTCAAATGTCCATATCTTACATGCCATAATCTTATAGGTGAAATTCCCGTAGTAATCGCCCTACGCAAAATCGGAATGCCTTGGAATAATTGTTCCTTTCATCCTTAACAATTTTCCGTCTTCATATCCTATCATCATCTGTTTGGAAGTTCGTTTGAGTCGAATTAATCTTAACTAAGCCATCTTCCATAATTATTTGATGCCACCTTTTTCGAATCATGACCAAGGACAACAAAGTTTTCTTAAAGGTTGGTACATACCACACATTGGAAATCAATTTTTTCTCCAATGTCGTGGGAGAAAAAACTTTGATCGCACCTTTTCCATAAGGCGTATTTTTTGTATCATCTGCTAGAAAGATGGATTTAAGATGGCACTCTTGAAAATTCCAAAATAAATCCCATCTACGAGGTCATGTGCTTTGAGTTGCTCCCGAATCCAAAATCCAAGGATCTTCATAATCACTCTTAACATAAGAGAAAATTTGGATTGTCAGGGGAAGAAGTGAAGACATATTCGAGTCATTATCATATTGATATTGATCATTTGCAAAATGTCTTGAAGGTTTTTGAAACTTAGAAATTTTATTGATAGATGTGCGACAATGCGAAGCATAGTGACCAACTCTGTTACATCGCACACGCAAACAATTTGACTTAAATCGAGTGCCTCTTCCTTGTGACTATCCTCTCGCCTTGAGACTTGCCCTCGACCTCTGTTTTTTCCTCTGTTTTGAGATTGTTCTCTTCCTGGATTTTTGTCCCCTGTGCCTTGCTTTGAGATCCTCTGTTTTGATTGTTGCCTCTACCTTGAGAATTGTTTCGCCCTTTGAATTGGAGCCTCTGTTGGAGTTTTTTTCCTTTGTGTTGACTTCCACCACGACCTTGCGTTGCTTGATTTTGATTAAAATTACCTTTTTCCTTTGTTTTTTGGAATTTTCAATTTGGGGGAGTTGCTAGTACTCTGGCTTACGTAAGAAAAACATCTTCACCCACTTTCTTTTTCTTCCCAAAAGTTTTATCATGTTGAGTCAACATTTCGCGAGCTCATCAAAATTTAGCTTTTATAACTTTCCAGTGAGTCGTAAAGTTTCTAAAAAAATGTGTGTAGGAAGAAGGAAGCCCAACAATTAAAATTGTGACCATAAAACTATCATCAATCGCTTGAAAACCGACATTAACAATTTCTCGCTTAATATTCTTAAGTCCGGAGATGTATTCAAGAATATCTCCTTCTTCGATCAATTTTTGATGCAACAATTTTAATTGTAGATCAACTCTTTTTGATTGAGGCTGAGTATCAAAAAACTCTTTAAAATTTCTCAAAGTAGACCATGCATCTTTATCATTTTCGATATGGACATACATATCATCATTGACGAGAGGATTTAAAGAGAGCTAATGCTTTGGCATTTTTAACTTCCCATTTTTCTAGCGCTGACTACATCTATAGGTTTATTTGGCTTTACATCTCCATCACAAATATCATGCCATAGTTCATTATAAACAAGAGTGATTTCGATGAGGCGTTGCCATGTTCTGTAATATTTTGAGCCTTCAAGTTTGTCGGAAGCGAGAAAAGAAATTAATCAACTTAGACATTGTAGTGTTAAGACTTCACACCACGCATCAAGCTCCAAAAAATCAAGATGCGCAACACAACAGACAACACACGATGCAATAAAAATGAACTATCGGGGCTTGGCCTTGACCCTCGAATAGTCGTCGAAACAGGAGAAAATTGACCGAGCTTTGCACTTGGCTCTAGTCAATTTCTCAAATATTTACAAGGAAACTTTCAAAATTTGACTTTTACAATGGTGCTTTTTCACAATTTGGTAAAACCAAATTACCCCCCCCTCAAAGTAAAATTACTTTGAGTCACACCCTGTAACTCCATAAACTAATTTAAAAAAACAAAAATCTCCTTATTACTCCAAAAAAATTACAACACCCTTATTACTCCAATTACAATGCTTCAAAAACTATTTCTACTTATTCAACTTATTCCTCCAAATAAAATATGATTTTAATTGCAAATCACAATTACAAATTTAAAAAAACACTCCAATTACAAAAGAAAATACTTTAATAACTCCTTTTCAATTAAAATCACATTAAACACAAAAGTCGATCTTGTTGATATGATGATATGACTTTCGGACTTCTTTGGTACATACATCCGTTCAAAATGAAGAACGACGGCTCGGTTCAAATGTTGGCTTTTATTCAAACTCTAGTT
This sequence comes from Pinus albicaulis, assembly GCA_034641835.2. Lineage (NCBI taxonomy): Eukaryota > Viridiplantae > Streptophyta > Pinopsida > Pinales > Pinaceae > Pinus > Pinus albicaulis. Next base: position 1,889,619,839 of record CM076575.1, on the reverse strand, counting down.
AGACATGCGGAATCGGTGCTTCATGCCACAAATGAACGCGAGCAGATTACAACGCTTTCAAGTGCAGATTCTAAACGCTTTATCAATTATTTGCGGAAACGCCGGCAATTTCTAAACGTCGTTTTCAATTATTTGCGAGAATGATGGCGATTCTAAACGTCGGCGGTTATAAATGCTATTTCAATATGCTATCAAACACATTTAAAAAAGGTTGTTTCACTTAATTTAAAATGATGTTTAAAAACGCGAGGTTTCAAAAATGTCACGTTGGTTCCTTTTTTTCAAATGTTGATTCGATTCATTCCATGCCAATTAAAACGTTGTTGTAGAAAGTGCGGACAAATGCCAATACCACATACATCCGTTCATACATCCATTCAAAACATCCGTTCATACATCCGTTCAAAACGTCGGTTCATAATTGATTATTCAAAATCGATCTTGTAGATTTCAAAATCGATCTTCTTACCTTCAATTGCGGATTGCAACGCTGGTTTTAGTGCTGGCAAACTAATTTTTTTTGTTTTTTAAAAAAAGTTGTTTCAACGGCTGGCATTGCTAAATCGATATTTCGAAAAACGTTGTTCTCTAAATCGATTTGCAGAATATTACAATGATTGGAATATATACAATGCTTTATACAAACTTCTTATAAAGCAATTCAATCCAAAAAAAATAGACCTTGGCAAGAGCGCTCTCCTTTTTTTTTGTTCACTCAAAAAAAATTTAAAAAAAAGTTACACAGATTTGCGGTGGCTCCTTTAAAAAAATGATTTTAGAATTTGCGAACTAAAATCAATAAAACAATTTGCAAATTTCATACCAATATCTTGTTGATCACTTCAACGAAGTTGAGTTTTCCACGACTTGATAGAGCTGGAATCTCCTCCTCACGACATTATCATGGCTCTAATACCACATGGAAGTGCGAAGTGTCCTCGGACACACAATTTTATTGATCAAGCAAAAAATATTACGGGGCAAATTGCAGGATTTTACACACATAAACTCACTCTCACATTCTCTCATTACACATTACAATGAAAATAGGAAACTAACCTATTTATAAGCTCTATGCTCTAACTTAATCTAGTTATGGATTACTTGGAAAATAAACAAGTGTCCATTTACAATAAATGAGATTCTAACCACTCTACTAACTTCACTCCTAACTTAGAGCCTAGGAAATGACTCTTTTCTAGAGTCCTAATTTTTAATAACAAATTTCTAATTCTAAATATCTCACAAATATATTAAATATTCTAGAATAATAATTGTTAATTTAATATCTTAAATTAATAATTATTTTATTCAAATACTATAACCTATGATAAAAATTATTTTTGGATCATCTAACAATAGTTAAAGGGGTCAAGGTCGAGGCTTGATGCTTGAGACTACACAGTATGTAGAGGAGACTAGCTAAAGGCAAGGATTGTGTATTTATAGAGCTCAAGGGTCGGGATTAAGCATTGATATTGTGTAGTGCATGGTTAAAGAAGGAAAATACTACACATTGTGTATTATCAAGAGGAAAGGTTGAAGCTTGATGACTTATAATTCGTAATACGCAATTTAGGAAGGTTGAGTGAGGCCAAGTTGCTCGGGTGGGATCTTTTCCAGATTTGGCTAACTGTGGGATCAGTGAGACCAAAGTGAAAAATGATAAAAATTGATTATGATCACATAGTTAAAATATTTGATGATCCAAAATTTATCAATCATAACAAATGAATAACATAATACCCCCAATTTGAGAGCTTTCCCAAAGTGCGACACTAAATGTACACTTTTGGATGATGGTGACAACACTTGTGTGAAAGTGCTTGAAAATTTTGGAATGAGTGTGATACATGTATACATGATAATAACGACTCGGTAGCACTAAGTTTGCACCTTGAAAAAAACCAAAACTACATTTCTGCAATGTGTGATGCCTACCATGCCAAAAGATGACATTTGCGACAGTAAGAGGAAAGTGCAAACAATGCTTGCAAAATGTAAACAATATTAAAATTGACATATGAGAAAATAAAGAAAACATGAAAATTACACTTATTACAATGAAAAAAAGTAAAATCTACAGTCATAAACATGAAAGTGACAATTAATAAAGCAAGGGTGTGAAAGAGAGACAATTAGGAAAAATCGTCGAAACAAAAGGAAAATCACAACCAAAAGTGAGAGACTGTCGATGAAAGTGCACATTAATTGTCGACACAGGTTGAACATCGCATAGGCATTGTCTTGATGGACTTGTAATTAGGATATTTTTGAGGTCTAAAATGGGCCTCCTAAGGAAATTATAAAAATAATAGTGGAAATAATACAATAAGATTTGATTACATCATCAAATTTTAGAGAGAAAAAAGATAAAACTACTTTTTAACTCGTATTTTCAACTTATCTCCCAAATTTTTTACTCAAATTTCGAGTGGGAGTACTTGTTAGATTAAAATTTTAATTCGTCATCCAAAGAGTACCCATGTTGCATACTTTCAATGGACCCTTCTAAACAAAAAATTAGAAATACATGAAAAACATGATTGCAATCATGTTTTTTCATGTATTTCTCATTTTTCACATAGCAGGGTCTATCAAAAGTATGCAACATGGGTAATCCTTAGGTGATGAATTAAGTTTTGCATCCAACGCGTACTCCCACTCGAAATTTGAGTAAAAAAGTTTGGAGATAAGTTGAAAATACGAGTTGAAAAAGTAGTTTTATTATTTTATTATTTTTTAATATTTTTATCCTTTTACTTAAAAAATGGTGAATCATCCCCCATGGTTAACATCATCATCTTGAATATTATTGGTTCTTATAAATTTTATTTTGGTTGTACATTTTTCTTAGGAGGCCCATTTTAGACCTCAAAGTTCCCCTAATGGCCATGCCTATTCAAGATGTCATAAAAGAGTGGATTCATGACCTTGTTGCAGACTTAGCATGTATGAGCAGGTGAATTTGACACTTATTGATCAAACATAAATTGATTATGGAATGAACGATCGAAAGATCCATGGTAGGCTCCAAAATTCAAGTGTAGGCCACCTTTTAGAGGGATTGTTTCACAGCAACAACAAGTACCTACATTCAAGGATATTTCCTATTAGATACACAAATAAATACCTCTATCATGGTCAGAAATATACATAGAATTCTCAAGAAAGGAGATTTCAGAAGATGAAGAGGGTCATGATGTTTATAATAATATCAAAAATTCATGGTTTCATAAGTTGGTTTCTCATACACATGTATTTCCATTTGTTGGGACTGTAGAATGGATCCTAATTGAAACCGATGATGAAAACATGATCATCAATAGAATCCATGGTGCACCATTGGGATCATATTAGCCTTGGGACATTTTTGTATATTATAAAATTCCTCCACCTAAGGATTGTCTTAACCCAAGGTGGTATTTTTATTTCAAGACTCTCAGTAAGGATGTTCTCCAAACAAAATGGCAAGAACCTAGCAAGTTTAGACAAAATATCAATTGGATATAGGAATCCAAATTACTCTTGAAAATTTTTTTAGTTGATATTGGAAATGTGTTGCATAGTTAATGGAAGAGAAGATGTTGAATACTTTGAATAGGAATGGGTTCAGATAATACACACTTGTGCCACAAAAGGAACCATAATATTTGATTGGTAAAATGTCATTGAATCCTCACTCTAGACAAGTGTTAGGAGATCTATTAAGAAACCATCAAAATGGTGTGCAACATGTCATTATTTCCTCCTTTGGCTCTGAAATTGATACAAAGTAAACTACAGTCTGTGTACTTTCAGCCACTTCTTATAGAATTCCAATCACATTCTCAGAGAGAGATTTATGACGATTTTCCCAATGTCACCTCTTTGACACGAAATTTGGGAGCCTGCAAAAACCCTAACTTCCACAAATCATATCTCCAAAAATATTGTGAACCAATATCTTAATTTTTTACACGAAGTTCCTCATGAATTCTTCGCATATGGTTTTTTTTAAAGCTTTTGAACCTTTGTAGAAAATAATTTATAGCGAAAATTCCATGATGACCTATTTGAGGCAGTGAAACCCTAGAATCCAAAGCTCTAATACCAAATGTTAAGAAACCATCTCCAAAAATAGAAGAAGAGAGAGATCAACGCCTTAGAAATCAACCACTTTGAGGGGTAAACCTCCTTTATTCTTGGATGATTCAAATGAAGAAACCTCCTTTCTATATGTAGGAGTCCATGGGGTCACAATATAATCCTAGCTGACCTAAAAATAATAATATAAGGGCCAACAATAGCAATAGTGGAGTTTTATGGGGCACAATAATAACAATATGGGGACTACATGGGTACAATAATAATAATAAGGGGGCTACACTACAACAATAAGGGAATACACTACTAATATAGGGACCTAACATGCCCCTCTCCTTCAAGAAATTGTTTTCCTCAACGCTTGAGTAGCTTTGGATGCTTTTGTATAAAATTCTCATCACCCCATGTGGGGTCTTGGGTGGGTAAGTTCTTCCACTTGATGAGATACTCTGAAATTGATCAATTTCGTAGCTCCCGAGTTCTTCTTTCTGTGAATACTTCAGGGTCAAATAAAATATTTCCTTCCTCATCAAGTTCTGGCAACATTTTTTGAATTGGAAGTTTGTAACCTATATCCTTCTTTAAGCATGAAACATGGAGAACTAGGTGCACTCAAGAAGAAGTAGGAAGCTCCAATTTGTATTCCATAGTACCAATCTTTTTCAATAACTTGTAAGGACCATAGTAATTTTGCAATAATTTAGTATCCTTATTAGCTTTCTTGAGTGAAATATGTTTGTATGGTCGTAGCCGTAAAAATATCCAGTCTCCTATATCAAAACTTCTCTCGCTAATATGTTTATTTTCCTATTGTTTCATTCGATTTTGTGCCAATTTTAGGTTATCCTTTAAGAGTTGGAGAACTTTTTGTTGATGCTCGATGTGATATTCCACTGCTTGAAATTTAGAATATTCTCTTAAAGATGATGTGATGGACAGTGGGTGATATCCATAAAGTGCCATAAAAGGGGTCATTTTTGCTACAGTATAGAAGGAAGTTTTATACTGCCATTTAGCCAGAGGAAACCAATTGACCAATTGTGTTTGTTTATCAAATACAAAAAAATGAGGACATCCTTCCAAAAATTTGTTCAATATCTCAGTTTTCCCATTGGATTGAGGATGATAAGATGATCTATTGGCTAGTTGAGTATCCAAACAAGAAAATAATTCCGTCCAAAAATTTCCAGTGAAAATGGGATCTCTGTCGCTTACAATAATCTTTGCATTTCAATGTATCTTTTTAATTGTTTCCATAAATGCAGTAGCAATTGTACTTTCTTTAAATGGATGAGATAATGCACAAAAGTGTGCATACTTGGTAATTCTATCAACTACCACCATGATGAAACTCTTTTCTTCGGTCTTAGGTAACTCTCTGATAAAATCCATTGAAACCTCCTCCCAACATTGACTTGGAATGGGTAAAGGTTGTAGCAGACCTGGGATCTTAATTGTCTCAAATTTATTTTGTTAGCAAACCAAAAATTCTTGCACAAAAATTTGAATATCAGATTTATGGCCATCCTAAAAAAATCTTTCTTCTCCCTGTGGTAAGTTTTTAAAAATTCTGAGTGTCCTCCAACGAGAGAGGTGTGCAATTCCAAAAGAATCTTTTGTTTTAGTTGGGAATTATTACAAATATATAAGCAATCTTTGTACCATAAGGAATCATTTCTCCAGCTAAATGTATCATATCTACTAGGATCTTGCTGCAACTTTTGAATGAGTGTCCATACCTTTTCATCATTCTTCCATTCCTCCCTTGCTTCGGTTATCCAATTTGGTTGGCTAATAGAAATGGCACAAATAAATGCTTCCACCTCCTCATCCTTTCTTGAGAGTGCATCTGCAACAACATTTAGATTCCCTTTTTTGTAGATGATTTCAAAGTCATAACCCAACATTTTTCTGACCCATTTTTGCTACTCTTCTCAAGATAATCTTTGTTCCAAAAAGTATTTAAGACTATCATGATCAGTTTTTACCTTGAAGTGTCTTCCCAATAGGCAAGTCGCCATTTCTTTAGTGCATGAAGTATTGCCAACATTTCCTTCTCATAAATAGCTTTTGGTAAATACTTTCCTTTGATTGAAATTTTTTCAAAAGTAATGGGTCTTCCTTCTTGCATTAAAACACCACCAATTCCATTTCCCAAGGCATCACATTCGACAATAAAGGTTTTTGTGCGGTCGGGTGTAGTTAATATCAGTGCTAGGCCCATTTCCTCTTTAAGATGTTCAAAGGCCTTAGTTGCTTCAGGAGTCCATGAAAATGCATCTTTCTTCAATAATGTTGTTATAGGCGCTTCTAATCTCCCATAATTCTTAACAAACTTGTGATAATACTGTGTTTACCCAAGAAATCCTTGAAACGGCTTTATGGTTGTGGGGACTTTCCATTCCTTAATGTATTTAATATTGTTAGGGTACACCTTAACACCCTCCTGAGATACAATATGACCCAGATATTCCACCTCTTGTACTACAAAGAAATATTTGGAGGATTTTGCATATAGTTGTTTCTCCTCCAATAGTTTGAGCACCCTGTCAACATGTTGGACATGATCCTTCCAATACCTGTTGTAGATTAGTATGTCATCAAAAAATACTAACACAAATTTTATGAAATGAGCTCAAAAAATAGAATAAAAGAGAGATCAACGCCTTAGAAATCAGCCACTTCGAGGGGGAAACCTCCTTTACATTACATAAATGAACAATTATTGGATGATACAAATGAAAAAACCTCCTTTCTATATATAGGAGTTCATGGGGCCACAATATAATCCTAGCCGACCTAACAATAATAATGTAAGGGCACAACTGTATAACAATAGTGGATTTTTATGGGGAATAATAATAACAATATGGGGGCTACAGGGGTACAAAAATAAAGATATGGGGGCTAGACTAAGAACAATAAGGGAGTACACTAGTAATATATAGACCTAACGTGTCCCTCTCCTTCAAAAAAGTGTTGTCCTCAATGCTTGAGTAGCTCTGGATGCTTCTGTATAAAATTCTCATCATCCCATGTGGAATCTTTAGTGGGTAAGTTCTTCCACTTGATGAGATACTTTGAAATTGATTGATTTTGAAGCTGTTGAGTTCTTATTTCTGTGACTGTTATAGGTTCCAATATGATTTTTCCTTCCTCATCAAGTTCTGGCAATATGTTTGAACTCGAAGTTTTTCACCTATAACCTTCTTTAAGCATGAAACATGGAAACCTAGGTGCACTCGAGAAGAAGCAGGAAGCTCCCATTTGTATGCCATAGTACCAATATTTTTCAACACCTTGTAAGGACCATAGTAATTTGGAGATAATCTATTATCCTTCTTAGCTTGATTGAGGGACATTTGTTTGTATGATTGTAGTCATAAAAATACCCAGTCTCTCTAATATTCCAAAATCGGAAAAAACAGGAATATTGAACATAAAACTAGAAAATGCAATAAAAATCAACACACCAAATATATGAGTAGATCACTGGGCCATTTTATTATATGTAAGAGCATAAATGAAGTACAATATCTTGAGGAAGAGACACTCAAGCTAGGAAAAACAAGTCTGAAATAACCCTAAACATAAAGACATAAGATCAAGAAATAAGATATTGTTGCTGCATCAACTGTTGGCAGGCTATGATTGCACATTCCTACTAGAAATAGTTGTCGTTGGAAACTAGGAATGAATATATCTGCTGATTGGGTGCTTAGAAAATGCCAGGGTAAGAGATCTCGTCTTTCTAGCACAATTCCAAGATAACCCAGAAAGGGTTTTCGGAAATGACAATAATGAAAAATGTAGTGCTAGGGTTGAATCACACACTGTAGATGGGAGACTCCTAGGAGGTGGCCGATTTTATGAGAAAATATCTTCTAATCCTCCCTAGTGACTTTCTGTATGAAGGGTTGCTCCACTCACTAGATGATAAGCTCAAAAACTTGGGTTATTAACCCTCCACTGAAACTTCCCTCCTGGAATGCATAATTCTTCAAGGAGACTACGTTGCTAATGGTGGATGAATATTGGCCTGATTTCGGATGATGGAATGTAGCTCAAAGAACCTCTCCTGAGTGAGCACTTGAATTCCCCCGAGGATGAGGATGGGATTTCCGCTCGGAAACACGCTTGTGCTAAACTGCACAACAAACTCCACTAAACAGATGAAGCATGTAGAAAGTCATAAAATACATACATAAACAATATTAAGAATGCTCTCTATGGCTGCCATCCCCTTCTTTATATGCATTTTGAGCCTTCACCCCTTTGGCTCCACTCAATAATGATGCTACTCTCATGGAGAATTTCTCCCATTATGACTGCGTTGTCCTCCACTGTCTCCACTACCTCCATGACTACGTTGTTGATTTGGTAAAATTGACCCCATCCACATGCATTTACCCCCATTCACACTAAGGAGTGGTTTATTCATATTGATCCCATCTAGATGCCTTGATACAAATTCACATTAGAAGTGGTTTTATTCCTACCAAAGAGATTTATGGGTCCCTCTACCCTCTTATTCATCTATCTTATTCAAAAAAACAAAATTTAATATTGTAACTAGCTAAATGCTAATTAGGAATATTACAATCCTCCCCTCCCAAATTTTTATTGTCCTCAAGAAACTGCAAGGATGGATGCTGAAAAATATTATCTCCTTCCCAAGTAGCATCCTCATCTGGTAGGTTCCTCCATCAAACCAATATTCTCTAATCACCATGTTCCTTAGTTGAGTCTCCCAAGTATCCAAGATAGCTTCCGTTTGTAAAACCATATGGCCCTCATCATCAATAGGTGGGATATCAATAGTAGCAACTACATGTTGTTGAATGGCCTTATTAAGGAATGAGACATGAAAGATGTTGTGATCTTACTCCTGATGGGGAGCTCCAACTCATATGCTACTTCCCCAACATGAAGGATCATCCTGTATGGCCCATAGAAATGGGGCTTAATCTTCTCAACCCATTTCTCCTTCAACATAGATTTCTTGTAAGGCTTAAGAAAAATATACACCAAATTATCCACCTCAAACTGTCTCTCCATCCAAACACGTTCTCCATAATTTTTTTTTTATTTTGGTTTGTAGCAATGTTGTCCTTAGGAACACAAAGTATATCCTAACCCTCTTGGATCCACTCTTTGGCTCTAGGATCCTTTCTTCCCCAAACATCACATCAACAAATTATAAAGCATCATAACCATATAGAGCCCATAATGGAGACATAATGATCGACATATAAAATGTCGTATTGTAGCAATATTCTCCCAAGTGGAGCCAGCGTAGCCATGCTCTCTGCTACCTCGACATAGTTTCACAAGTAGCCTTCTAGCCACTTGTTTACTATATTTTTTTTCCCATATGTCTGGGGATGATAAATGGTACTCAGTTTCAACTCAGTACCAACCAAATAGAAAATCTCTTGCCAAAAGCCACCAATGAAGTGAATATCTCTATCAATGACTATGGTCTTAGGAAGACCATGAAGTCTGAAAACATCTCTAAAGAAAAGCTCGACCACTTGTGAAGTAGTGTAACACGAAGGAATGGGAAATAAATGTGAATACTTTCTTAGTTGATAAACGACCACAAATATATAATCCTTGCCTTGTACTGCAGGCAAACTGGTAATGACATCGATAGAAATTCTCTCCCATTTCCCTTCCAGGATAGGAAGTGGTTGTAACAACCCTACAGGATGGTTGTTCTCTCCTTTATTCTGCTAGAAAACTATGCACTCCTTGATGTGCTAGAGCACATCCTCCTTGATAGCCTTCCATGAGAATCTCTCTCTAATGGCCTGATATGTCTTTGTTAAACCTTGGTGGCCTGAGAGTGGTGAATCATGTGCTACCTGGAACATTTTATCCTTGAGCTTAGAATATCTAGTTAAGAAGATCCAGTCCTGGTAGTAGATGACCTCATCCATCACTCTATACCTCTCATTGGTAAACTGTCCATATAGTACCTCACATGTGAAGCGGTCTATGGAATATTCCACCAAAAGCTGGGCCTTCCAATCTGAATCCACACTCATCAAGGACGGTGCTTCTGGTCTCTGTGATATGGTATCTGCCACCCCATTTCTCTTCCCTTTAACATATTCAATGTCAGAGTCATATGCCTGGATTTTCATAACCCATTTTTTCTTCCTATATTGTAGCTGCTTCTGCTAAAGAAAATACTGAAGACTATGGTAGTCAGTCTTCACTTGGAAACTGTTGCCTACCAAATATTGCATGAATTTTGCCAATGCATGTATGATGGCCAGCAAATCCTTATCATATATGGAATACACCCTTTCATGTGGCAGCATCTTCTAATTCTCAAAGTCTATGGGATGGCGTCCCTACATCAAGACTGTGCCAACACCCTCCCCTAAAGCATCACATTCCAACACAAAGGGCTGGGTGAACTCTGGAAATACCAACACGTGAAAAATGCTCATTACCTTCTTGATCCTATCAAAGGCCCTCTGCATAATGTTTGGCCATCCAAAGGCTCCCATCTTGGTCAGATCTGTGAGTGGTGCTGCTAGTTGGGAGAACCATATAATAAAATTCTGGTCCAGTGGCCTCCTTGGTGGAATGCCTTTGAATACTATAGAATAATTGTCTAGAATAGTCTACATATATGAGTGGACTGATTTGTCCTTGCCTCCTACCTCCAACTTACGAAATTCTACTTCCCATGCTATGTCTCCTCTATGAAAATCAACCTCCACATTATGTGTTGAGGCTACCTGATGTTGATAGGTGTGCATGCCCCTGACCATTTGGTGTTTCCATATTCAAGGTCTCCCAATCCGTGGTAACCTTCCCTAGTTTGATCAACCATTGTACACCCAAAATCACATTGGTGTCTGGAATATCGACCACAAAGAAGTGATATGTCAATGTGTATGTCCCCAAAGCTACAGTTAATGCCGAAACATACTTCACACACTACATGGTTCTAGCCCCTAGAAAAAAAACTGAGAATCCCTCAAAATAATTTGTGGGTATGTCTCTCCTTTATACTAGTTGGGAATCAATGAAATTTTGGGTAGCCCCACTGTCTATCAATACTGACACCAACTTCCCCTGAAATGTGCCTCAGACTCTGACTGTCAGATACTTCTGTACTCCCAGCATAGATGCAAGGGATCCTAAAATTGGATAAAATGCTCCATTTCCACCCCCTGGTGGTGGTGGATCCACTCCTCATTCCATAGCACTGGTGTCCCCTTCCATCTCCTCTTCTTCTTCCTCTTCACTATAAAAAAAAACTTCAATATACTCTGCCTTTCCAATAGCACACCGATGGCCTCGTGCCCATGGTTCTTGGTAAGTGAAGCAAAGCTTCCTCCTCCTCAAATCTCTTCAGACATCATCACTAAGAGGTCCCTTGCCTTGGTTCTCCTTTGGGGGAGGAATATTCACATCTTTCCCCTTATACAGAAAAGTAGGTTTTTGTTGCAATGGAACTCTTTCCCTTGGAAAAGAATCTTGTAAGTCCCTAGCCCTCTTAATGGAATCTTGGAGCGTAGTTGGTCTAGTGGACTTCACCAACCCATGCAAAGGCTCTACTAGCCCATCAATAAAAATGTATACTCTCCTATTTTTTGACAGATCTCACACCATGACAGAAAGTTTCAAAAATTCTTAGATATAGGCCTCCGAATTTCCTGACTTCTTGAGCCTAGTTATCTCAACAAAGTGTGCCTTTGGATATCTTTGGTCAAATATTTCTACTAACCTTCAGGTTAATTCTACATATGCACTCACACCTACATGCCCCAATGTAGATAGACCATGAAGCCACCATTCATGTGATTCACCTTCAAGGTGCAACACTGCTATCTTAATAGCTTCAATCTATGATACTTGCTTCAGCTGGAAATATATGTCTAATTTTTCCACCCAAGACTTAGTTGTGCACTTGGATGAACCATCAAAAGAAGATATAAATAATCTACCCATAGTAAGGTGCAGATCATTGTTCTGCATGTAACCTCCACTTATATTGTTATTACATGATCTCCTATTATCCTTGATCTGACAAAACTCTTGGAAGTTCAAATTCTCTTTGAACCTTTGAGATTGAGATTCATATTCCAGAAAGTAGTCACCAAGATTCTCCTTCTCTTGGGGTCCTCCAGCCCCATTTCCCACTACTAGGAATGTAGGCATGGTGGAGCATTGTGAAACTTGTTGCACTATCGGTTCCTCACACCAATGATGTGAAGTGCTGGAACTTTCTCCATGTTGTAACCCTATTGGGGTTTCCCTTTGTATTTCCACCTTCATCATCTTGTTTTCTTTGGAAATAACCTGCATAATTTGAAGAAGGAGCTTTGGAAAATATTTCTCATCCATTTCTCCTGATTTTGGAGACTTTCCTTTGTCTTCTTCATTTTTTGTATAATCAAACTTCCAAAATCTATTAATATACTGCTTCTCTCTATTTGTAATAGGTTCTTCTTCTTCATATGTCATAGATGTAGTGCCCCACATTTTGAGCCAAGATTATACTATGATACCACTGTAATATTCCAAAATAGGAAAAACAGGAATATTGAACATAAAACTGGAAAATGCAGTAAAAATCAACACATCAAATACATGAGAAGATCACTGAGCCATGTTATTATATGCATTAGCAGAAATGAAGTACAAGAGCTTGAGGAAAAGACACTCAAGCTAGGCAAAACAAACCTGAAATGACCCTAAACATCAAGACATAAGATATTGTTGCTGCATCAACTACTGGGAGGCTATGACTGCGCAACCATGCTGGAAATAACTACTGCTAGAAACTAGGAATGCATAGATCTATTGATTGGGTGCTCAGAAAATGTCGGGACCAGAGATCTGGGATTTCTAGAACAATTCGAAGATAACCCAGAAAGGGTTTCCCGAAATGACAATAATTAAAAATGCAGCGCTAGGGTTGAATTACGCATTGCAGTTGGGAGACTTGTGGGAGGTGGCTGATATTATGAGAAAATAGTTGCTAATACTCCCTACTAACTTTTCAGATGAAAGGTTGCTCCCCTCACTAGATTATAGGCTCAAAAACTTGCGTTATTAACCCTCCACTGAAACTGCCTTCCTGGATTGCACAATTATTGAAGGCGACTACGCTACTAATGGTGGATGAATATTGGCCTAATGTCAGATGATGGAATGTAGCTCAAAGAACCTCTCCTGAGTGGGCACTCGAAGTCCCCCAAAGATGAGGATGGGATTTTTGCTTGGAAAAACCATTGTGCTAAACAACACAACAGACTCCGCTAAAGAGCTGAAGTGTGTAGAAAGTCATAAAAGACAATACATAAAAAATATTTAGAATTCCCTCTATGGCTACCATCCCCATCCTTGTATGATTTTTGAGCCTTCAACCGTTTGGTCCCACTCAATAATAATTTCACTCTCATGGAGACTTCCTCCCATTATGACTACGATGTCCTCCACTGTCTCTACTACCTCCATGGTTGCGCTGTTGATTTGGTCAAATTGACCCCATCCACATGCATTTACCCCCATTCACACCAAGGAGTATTTTATTCATATTGATCCTATTTAGATGCACTTATCCACATTCATATTAGAAGTGGTTTTATTACTACTAAAGAGATTTATGGGTCCCTCTACCCTTTCATTTATCTATCTTATTGAGAATAACAAAATTTAATATTCTAACTAGCGAAAAGCTAATTAGGAATATTAAAGTCTCCTACATCAAAAATTCTCTCGATGTGATGTTGATCTCCCTGTTGTTTCATTCGATTTTGTGCCAAATTTAGGTTATCGTTTAAGAATTGGAGAACTTGTTGTTGATGTTTGATGTGATCTTCCAATTCTTGAACGTTAGAATTTTCTCTAAAAGATGATGTGATGGGCGGTGGACAATATCCATAAAATGCCATAAATGGGTCATTTTTGTTGCAATATGGTAGGAACTGTTAAACCACCACGCAGCCAGAGGTAACCGCTTGACCCATTGTGTTTGTTTATCAGATACAAAACAACAAATATATCTTTCCAAACATTTGTTCACTATCTTATTTTTCCCATCAGATTAAGGATAATATGATGAGCTAGAGTACCCAAAGAAGAAAATAATTTCGTCCAATAATTTACAGTAAAAATGGGATATCTGTCACTTACAATAATCTTTGGGTTTCCGTGTAGCTTTTGAATTGTTTCCATATGTAATATTCGAAAAATTTAGCCTTCAAACTGAATCCAATATTAGAGTTGTTTTATCACTAGATAGGTGAATAAATGAGTAGGGAGGCCCATTAACCTCTTTAGAAGGATCAATAACACTCCTAATGTGAAAGGAGGAAGAACAAGAAACTAATTTGAGCACCCTCGGGTGTGAAGAGATATGGGATCATGTTGATTTAGTCAACTTTGACCAAGTCAACAAAGTCGTCTAGATACATTGAATTTCCTTGATGAACAACACAGTTTTGGTGGAGGATAACTTGCATGAGCTTGATGGCACATATGGATGGGACCCCATGTGAAGAGTTTCACTTGATATATATGGAGAGGATGGGAGCCTTTTTGATGCATGTTTAGATTATAATTTGATATCAGTCTGTTTATACTTGGTTTCCTCTTGCTGTTTAGCAGGGTTGCAGTGTTGTTTAGCACTGGCTGTTCCCGAGCGGGAATCCCACCTCTTCCCTTGAGATGCCTCTTGGGAGAGCTTTGTTCTATATTGATCTACATCCAGGCTTCAGGCCAAGCACCATTTTCCAGCCCCAGTGTTATTTCTGTAGCAGAATATTGCTGTGTTGCAGGGTGTTGCTGTGGAGGTTTGATAACACCACTTCCAGGTCTGTTCTCAGCAAAGCATGCCTTCCTTCTCTTGAGAGATAAGCTAGGAATATTTCTAAGAAAATTTCACATGTTCGTAGTTGGCCACATTTTTCCTCATCTCCTACAACATATTCTCTTGCAGGAACTGCGTCATTTTGCATAGAGTTGATGCAGCAGGGTTTAAGCCCCTGATTTTGAGCTAGTGTCCTAGGGAAAGAGCCAACCCTTCTCCCAGAAAGCTAGAGGAAGGGATTATCATCCCTATGATGTATTATTCAGATATTTTTATGTAATTTTGCAGAAATACTGCTTTTTTCAGAGCTGAATATTCAGATCTGCTCTTTTTGTACTTGTACTTTCATGAAACCCTAGCTGGGTTGTCTTTATAATACATTAAGGAGGCCATATCTTCACTTTATTAGAATATTGTTCAAAAAAGTTCCATATCCATGTTTCTCTATCCTGTTTTTGTAGAAACCCTCATAAAATAATGTTTTCATGTGCTTCAGTAATGCTGCGTAACTTAAGTCATGGGGTTTGGCTATTTTTAAGTTGAATTGAGGCCAGGAGATCTATTTAAATTATCAAAAGAGATTTTTTTCTATTTATATTTTTTATGTGAGGGCCTGAGTCTATATTCTAAGGGAACCAAGTGTTATTTCTCCCAGATAAAATGTAAATCTCCATAAATAATGTTTTCAAGGTCAAATTGTTGCATTTTCCCCACTTGGGAGGATGTAGAAGTGGTTATTTTTTCTGTCATTTCATTCATTTGATGGATATGTGTTTCTAAACACATTTAATGACTTAATTTCACCCTGCTATTCCAGTATTGTGCTTATGCATTGCTGCATTCCCATTTTGGGGTATTACAGTGGTATCAAAGCATAGTCTTGGCTCAGCCTGTGGAACTCAACCATTATGCTATCAAGAGAATGAGATATGAATAGAAATAAGACTCCATTGTGTGGAGGAAAGAAGGAGGAGAGGCTCTCAAGGCTTCTTCCAAAATCTATGCAAAGCATCAATGAAGATCTTAAGAAGATGAGAGAGGAGATGGAATCTCCAGAGAAGTTTGAATCTAGAGCCAGATCTAGATTGGCACATGATAGGTGTAAGCATTCAGCTACATCCTATTATGCACAACACAGTCAAATTCCCATATCTATCATCAGAGATATGGAAGAAGGAGGAATGCCTAAGAGGGAAACCCTTAGTGTTTTTCTTCAGGAATATGAATCTCAAACTAAAAGGTTTAGAGATCATATCACTTTTCAGAAGTTTTCATTAGGGGAATTTTGAGGTCTAAAATGGGCCTCCTAAGAAAAATGTAAAACCAAAATAAAATTTATAAGAACCAATAGGATTCAAGATGATGATGTCATCCATAATGGATGATTCACCATTTTTGGAGTAAAAAAGTAAAAATATTATAAAATAATAAAACTACTTTTTCAACTCGTATTTTAAACTTATCTCCCAAAAATTTTTCTCAAATTTCGAGTGGGAGTACTCGTTGGATGTGGAATTTAATTCCTCATCCAAGGAGTACCCATGTTGCATAATTTTTATGAACTCTTCTACACGAAAAATGAGAAATACATAAAAAACGTGATTGTAATCACGTTTTTTTATGTATTTCTCAATTTTCGTGTAGTAGGACCCATCGAAAGTATGCAACATGGGTAATCCTTGGATGAGGAATTAAATTCCACATCCAACGAGTACTCCCGCTTGAAATTTGAGTAAAAATTTTGGGAGATAAGTTGAAAATATGAATTGAAAAAGTAGTTTTTTCATTTTTCCCTCTAAAATTTGATGATGTCATCAAATCTTATTTGATTTTTTCCACTATTATTTTGTAATTTCCTTAGGAGGCCCATTTTAGACCTCAAAATTCCCCTAATGGCATGATCAAGGTGGAGAGAAGCAGGCAGCATGACATGGATAGATTTTCTCTATCTATGTTTTATGGATCACCAACATGTTCAGCCAGAGTTTGGGTGGAGGAGCTACACACTTATTTGCAACAGCACCAAGTTTCTGAAGATGAAGCCATCAGAGTTGCAGCGCTGCACTTTGAAGTTAAGGCCTATGCTTGGTGGATTTATGAGTCATTTTCATTGAAAAATGCCAATATTTATTCTTATGCAAAGTTCACTAAGAGATTAGTGGAAAAAATTGATGGGAAGCATTATAAAACACTCTTGGTTGAGCCAAACAAACCAAAGCTTGTGCATGGGTTGGAAGAACTTAAAAACTAAAAACCACTTCATAAATCTGATGGAGAGGCTCACAGCTTGCACAACACACTGATAGAGGAAAAATTTATGTCTCATACCTTTGTTCAAGAGGGCATGCAGGTTCCTTTTGCAAAGGAGGATACTCTTATTGAGAAGTTACCTCCTATTCATATTGAAGAGGAAGAGAAGGATGGGGATTACAGCACTGTCACATCTAGAGAATATCTAGTACCTCATGTAGAGGAAAGAGGAGAACATGCTCCAATAGGAGGATTTCTTGTAGCATTACAAGAAGTTCCCCAGGATCTCACATATGGAGGTCAAGACACAATCAGTGGACAACATGATTGTGGAGCATTGCAAATGGAAGAAGAAGATAAGGAGGAAAGACATCATCATTTGATGAGGAGCACACACCCATATCTATTTCAGAGAGCTGGTGCAAAGAAGAGGCGGACTGGTTTGCGCTATGAGGGTAGGGGAAAAGTTTCCCAACTATATGTACAGTCTACTCTTGACATTGATGTTTCACTACATGGAGGTATTCGACCTAGGAGGCCACCAGATCTAGATTTGGTAAGAGGAATATTTCCATTTGGTTCACCCCTCTTAGATTCTGGAGAGGTGAAATCCATGGAGGAGTGTAGTACAGTGCAGAGAGTTTGGGATAGCCTCAAGGAGGAGGGAGACATTCTTCTATTTTCAGCACCACCCACTCTCACTATATGTATTGTGCTGACAGAAGTTGCTGCAGTGATGGAGGATGGCACCTTCATGGTGCAAGGGAGCTACTCCATGGATTTGGAAAAATATAGAGTACTTCCTTTGAGGAAGGAATCCTCGATACATTGGAGTAGATGGAGGCCACTCATTCTTATATTGGGCAAGATTGGGAGATTCTCTTTGGATGGGAGCTTCTCATGGGAGACTAACTTCCAAAAATTCCTAATTCTATTTTAGCATGAGAAACTGCATGATGGGCATGGTAGAAATTTGGAGGATGGATTTTGCATGAGGGATGTCAAAGGAAAATATAGCAACATGTGGGGAGCTTCACATTGCAGATCATCAGTGTTGTCTCTTAGGAGGATTGATCCGTATTGGAAGTCTCAACTCTTGGTAGAGTGCTCCAAGGATCTTGGTGCTTGCATGATTCTTGATGACCCAGATGGAGATGATAGATATATGGTGGATGATGTGGTCATCTATTCTCATGGCAGAGTCTTCTTGACTAGAGCTTCTAATCTCAAGGAGAAGTTGCTACATGCAACGCATGAGGACTTCTTTTCCATGCACTTTGATGCATATATTTCCTTGGCAGAGGAGTTTATTTGGGAGGGCATCTAGCATGATATATTTCAGCATATGGAGAGATGCATAGCCCGAATGGTGATAGATAGGATGCCACAACCACTTTCTTACTTTTTGTAGGTGATGGAGAATTTCCAGTTGAGCCATTTCAGCTCAAGGTCCCAAGTACATGGTAGAGAATGTATAATTCTACATTATGTTTTTTACTTCTTTAATTTTTATGAGAAAATTTTTGTACCAAGAAGGATTATCCCTTCTTTCATATTGTATGATGATGTACTTGAAGGCATTTGTAGCATTAATATTGGCTATCTTAGTGGTGGTTTGTGCAGGAAGCCACATGATTCTTGGTGTGCATCATTGACACCACTTTGTACTTTCATGTTTCTGTCTTGTAGAATGATTGTGGAAACAAACAACTGGCTAAAAAATCACTTGTTATTATTTGATTTGATGCAGGAAAATGATGGACTGTGCTGGTTCCATGTGTGGGACCTTGATCCACTTTCTTGTTGTCATATGGCAACTTGTTTCTATTGGTTTTTGCTTCCATGTATTGCTAATAATTTTATGTTCATGGGGAGATTTTTTTGGAGAGTGGCATATGAGTTGGAGATGCCCAATAGGAGTATGATTCTCCCTACTTTCAATGATGCATGCTTCAAGAAATGCAATGGGCAGCCCATGATTTCCAAATTACATCTATTTTCTTCATGTGGGAGGAGCCATTTAAAGAAATTGAGTTTTTGGAGGAGGCACTTCATGGCTTATTTTTTTGGTGGGGTAGCCTGGGCCACTCTGGGAGGCCATGACATTTCAGCCCAAAATCAGAAGTAGCCCCATACTTACCATAAATGTAGAGAGAAACCACTTGGACGGGAGGATCCAATCTCTCCATGCAACCCCAACACATTGTATGAACCGGGGGTTGAGGATCTTTTTGAGCTAACTAGATTGGCTCATTTTATTTGGATGATAGCATGGGGGTGAGAGTCACTCATTGGGAATAATATTCCCCATGTTTTTCATCACTCCTACCTTGAAGAGGCCATTGGAAAGCAAGGAGGTTTCCACTTACACCTTCCACCTTACTATGATGTGAGCCATATGGTTTTGCATGCTTGGGAGGAAACATTGGAGGGCATATTTTTAGCAAATCATTTTGAGTGGTGGTGGGGAATTTTGATGAGGAGGCCAAAAGAAGAGGAGGGAAGCACTTTTTCTCTCCTTATACAGTTGCTTGAGGAGAAGCAACATTTTGAAGGGGAGGACTATAATATTCCAAAAATTTAGCCTTCAAGCTAAATGGAATATTAGAGTTTTTTTATCACTAAGTAGGTGAATAAATGGGTAGGGAGGCCCATTAACCTCTTTAGAAGGATCAATAACACTCCTAATGTGAAAGGAGGAAGAATAAGCAGCTAATTTGAGCACCCTTGGGTGTGAACAAATATGGGATCATGTTGATTTAGTCAACTTTGACCAAGTCAACAAAGTTGTCTAGATACATTGAATTTCCTTGATGAACAACACAGTTTTGGTGGAGGACAAATTGCATGAGCCTGATGGCACATATGGATGGGACCCAATGTGAAGAGGTTCACTTGCTATATACAGAGAGGATGGAAGCCTTTGTGATGCATTTTTAGATTATCCTTTGATATTAGTCTATTTAGACTTGGCTTCCTCTTGCTGTTTAGCAGGGTTGCAGTGTTGTTTAGCACCAGGTGTTCCCAAGAGGGAATCCCACCTCTTCCCTTGAGAGGCCACTTGGGAGATCTTTGTTTTGTATTGCTCCACATCCATGCTTGAGGCCAAGTATCAATCTCCAACCCTAGTGTTATTTCTGTAGCAAAATATTGTTGTGTTGCAGGGTGTTGCAGTGGAGGTTTGATAGCACCACTTCCGGGTTTGTTCTTAGTAGATGGTGCCTTCCTTCTCTTGAGAGATCATCTAGGAAGATTTCTGAGAATATTTAACATCTTGGTAGCTGGCCACATTTTTCCTCATCTCCTACAGCATACTCCCTTCAGGAACTGCGTCATTTTGCATAGAGTTGTTGCAGCAGGGTTTAAGCCCCTGATTTTGAGCTAGTATCCTAGGGAAAGGGCCAACCCTTCTCCCAGAAAGCTAGAGGAAGGTATTCTCATTAATATGATGTAGTATTCATCTATGCTTATGTAATTTTGCAGAAATAATGTGTTTTTCAGAGCTGAATATTCAGATCTTCTCTTTTTGTACTTGTACTTTCATGAAACCCTTGCCAGGTTGTCTTTATAATACATTAAGGAGGTCAAATCTTCACTTTCTTAGCATAGTGTTAAAATCAGTTCTAGATCCATGTTTTTCTATCCTATTTTTGTAGAAACCCTCAAAAAATAACACTGTCATGTGCTTCAGTAATTCTGCATAACTTAAGTCATGGGGTTTGGCTATTTTTAAGGTGATTTAAGGCTGGGAGATCTGTTTAACTTATCAAAAGAGATTTAATTCTATTTCTCTTTTGTATGTGAGGGCCTAAGTATATATTGTAATGGATCCAAGCTTTATTTCTCCCAAATAAAACACAAATCTCTAGAAATAATGTTTTCAAGATCAAATTGAAACATTTTCCCCACTTGGGAGGATGTAAAAGTGCTTCTTTTTGTTGTTGTTTCATTAATTAGATGGATATGTGTTTCTCAATTTACCCTGCTATTCCAGTATTGTGTTTATGCACTGCTGCATTCCCATTTTGGGATATTACACCATAAATGAATTATTAACTGTACTTTCTTTAAATGGATGAGATAATGCAAAAAATTGTGCTTTTGGTAAGTATATCAACTAACACCATGATGAAAATCTTTACTTCGGACCTAGGTAAACCTATGATAAAATCCATTGAAACCTCCTCCCAATGTTGACCTAGAATGGATAAAGGTTGTAGAAGACCCGAGGTCTTAATTGTCTCAACTTTATTTTGTTAGAAAACCAAAAATTCTGCCACAAAATTTTGAATATCAGATTTAAGGCCATCCCAAAAATTTCTTTCTTCACCCTATGGTAATTTTTTAAAAATCCTTGTAGGAATTTACAAGGTAATTTCCTTAGATCAAAAACCAAAGGTCACCACTCAAAAACACATCACAAATCAGTACACCAGTATTATCACGTGGTTAAAACCCTCAAACAGGGAAACAGTCCATGTCCTGAGCCAACGTGGCCACTTCAAGAAATTTATTAATATAAAAAGAAAATTTACATATGTTTCTCTCATAAATGGTTAACAGACTAATAACCCTCCATTCTCTTTAAATATAGATCATGGACCAATTGGGTGCTAAGCCATGGATCAAGTGTCGTTAATACTAAGGAGAGAGTGAACTATCGGATCACTACAAATCATGACTGTCAGATTATAATTTACAAATGTACATAGTAAAGAAACACACTTTACCTAACTCTACACTAGACTAAGTTATTCTTCACTATTTCCTATGTGTCGGAATATCCTAACGGCCCCCCTTAAGAACAACTTTGGATAGGATTGAAGGATTTACAAAGGTGACACAAAAGGAGCATATTTCCTATGTGTCGAAATATCCTAACATCCCCCCTTAAGAACAAATTGGGATAGGATTGAAGGATTTACAAAGGTGACATAATAGGAGAAGGAAGGAGGCATTAGAGCCTATCCCCCCTTAATGACAACTTTCCTGAACTCCAAGCATGGATCAAAGTTTGGTAAACTTCGCTTCTATGAGAGCCTTCGAAAATATATCGGCTACTTGATCATTGGTTGGACAGTATTGAACTTTAAGAACACAATTATGAATGAGCTTTCTGATGAAGTGTATGTGGAGTTTAATGTGTTTCATATGCTGATGTTGAACTCAATATTTACATAGCTGAATGGCACTCTAATTATCACACCAAAGTGTAGTTGGATGTTGTTGATGAAGAAGAAATTCAGACGGGATTTGACAAAGCCACATGGCTTCCTTGTCAGCTTCAACCGCACCATGATACTCTGCTTTTGCTGAAGAAAGAGAGATGGAACTTTGTTTCTTACAATACCAAGTAATAGGTCCTGAACCTAAAGGGAATACATATCCGGCAGTAGACTTTTGATCATCAGGGTCACCAGCCCAATTAGAATTAGTGAAACCAATCAACAATGGAGATGCTCCTGCACTGTAATGAATCTGGAACTGAACTATACCTCGAATATAATGAAGTATTCTTTTAGCTACTTTCCAGTGAATTTCATGAGGTTGGTTCATAAACCAAGTGACAAAAAAAATGGCAAAGGAAAGTTCAGGACGGGTATGGGTTAGATACAGAAGTTTACCAACAAGTTGACAATATAAGGTAGCATCAACTTCAGGGGTAGTACAAGCGGCTGAAAGCTTGAATCTAGATTGAAAGGTAGAAGGGGCTGGCTTATATTATTCCATGTGAACGTGGTGTAGAAGATCACAGGCATACTTGGACTGAGAGAGGGTAATACCTTCTTCGGATTGCAGGACTTGAAGACCAAGGAAATAATGCAAGTGTCCTAAGTCTGTCATTTAAAAATTATTTTTGAGGCTTGAATTCACATGTTTTATATGGTTGGGATCACTACCATTAAGGATAAGATCATCAACATAAAGAACAAGGATGGTGAAGGACTTACCCACTTTCTTGGTGTAGACAGTGTTGTCAGAATGACACCTAGAAAAGCCATTATCTAAGAGAAATCTATCCATTTTGGCATACCAAGCTTGAGGAGCTTGTTTGAGACCATAGAGAGACTTCCTAAGGTGACAAACAAGGCTAGAGTCTTTTTGGATAAAGGCAAGGGTTTGTTCCATGTAGATTTATTCATTTAAATCTCCATGTAAAAAGGTGGATTTAACATCCATATGATGGACTTCCCATTTAAAAGAGGCAGCAAGGGAAAGAACAAGGGGGATAGAATTCATTTTGGCAACAGGGGAGAAGGTTTCAGTATAGTCAATGCCTTCAACTTGTGAAAATTCTTTAGCGACAAGACTGGCTTTATGTCTATCCACTTTTCCATCTGGTCCAAACTTTGTTTCATAAACCCATCTGCATCTGACAAGTTTTCTTCCTTTTGAAAGAGGAACAAGATCCCAAGCACCATTTTCCAATAAGGAATGATATTCTTCATTCATAGCTTCATCCCAATCTGGATGACCGGAGGCTTCTTCAAAGGTTTCTGGATCAATATTTTCTGAAACTTGAGCCAATAAGGAAGAGGCTCTTTCGAACTGAGAACGTGTACATCGTCGATCGGTAGGGTCACCTGCAAGAGAACCTGCTGCATTGTAATATTCCCAAATTTCCACATCATATTTAGAATATTAGAGTCCTTTATTTTCTTAATAAATTAAGTAAATAAAAGGGTGGAGGGACCCACAAACCTTAAAGGTGAATAAAATCCACTTTTTTATGTGTGAATGTGGATATTCTAAATCTAGATCTAAAACATGGAATAGTAGAGCAGCTCTATTAATGGAGATCATGTTTCGTTTATGAGGTATATTATGGAGGATGAAACAGTCAAATAAGATCATGGATATTAAATATAAAATCATAAGGATATTTGATATGGTCAACTGAGATCATAATGCATTTAAAGAAAATCATTAAGCACTTATGATAAGATAGTGGAGGAAGTGATGCATTTAATGCATCCATGATGGAGAGGGTGATCACCCCATATGAACATGATGGAGGAAATGGATCATGTTGATTCAGTCAATATTGACCAAATCAACAGCGCAGTCAAACATGGATACTTTTTCCACATGTACAACACAGATTTGGAGTGGGCCTAGGCTATGGAAGGCTCATGCATATAATGAAGGTGAAGGCATAATGGAAGGCATGATTTGGATTATTCATTTCTTGATTTGTTTAGATCAAGATTTTTCTTAGGACATTTCTATGAAAACTTGGGCCATTTAGCAGATTTTGCAAGGTGTTCCCAAGCGGGAATCCCACCTCTTTCTTTGAGTGATCTCTAAGGAAGAGAATTGTTCTTCATTCCATATCAGGCATTAGTGCCATCTTCAGGAGTTTGTTTCTAGAATTCATCTAGGAAACCAGTGGAGAATTCATCCTACCACTTTTTTCTTCAGATTCAGCCTTTTAGGAGCAGCAGATCTACATCCAGCATTTAGGCCATTGGGTTTTACCTCCTTGCAGCAACAGTCCCTTCAAGGATTGCATAGTTCAGTCTTGTAGATCTATTGATGGAAGGAAGTTTCCAGTATTCCAATTGGAAATCCTGTGAGGGATAACATCCTCACATTAGATCTATTTTTTTAATCATTCAGGAGCTGATTTGACATATCTAGCAGTAGGCTATTGAGCCTCCCCCTCTAACAGTGCAGTTTTCTGAAGCTGTTGTTCTTACACTAGCTATTTTCAGTGGGAGAGATTGGAGGAAATAGATCTTGAGCTTTTAGCCCAAGGATCTAGTGAAGGGATCAACCCTTCTTGCACAGATCTGATTGTACATCATTGTAGCCATATTATTATCAGATCTATCTTCAGATCTACATTCCCAGCAACATATATGTGAAGTCATTAGAGGAAGGTTGTCTTAGACTTACAGATCTGAGAAACCCCTCCTGGGTTATCTTGGGAATCCATTTTTGATCCCAGATCTACAATTTCAGCATCATTGGAGCTCCCATTCTACCTAAATCTGACTTTCTATCTTATAAGCAGTTGCAGTCCCTATAGTTGTAGTAGGGATATCACAGTTTACCTTCCATAAAATGGAGGAAGCCTTCCTTATGTGGATGCCATTGGGAAGGGAATAAATGGCTTTACATCTACTTTTTGAGTTGCTTGAGGACAAGCAACATTTTTCCGTGGGGGGGGGGACTGTAATATTCCCAAATTTCCACATCATATTTGGAATATTAGAGTCCTTGATTTTCTTAATAAATTAATTAAATAAAAGGGTGGAGGGACCCACAAACCTTAAAGATGAATAAAATCCACTTTTTATGTGTGAATGTGGATATTCTAGATCTAGATCTAAAACATGGAGTAGTAGAGAAACTCTATTGATGGAGATCATGTCCCATTTATGAGATTGATTATGGAGGATGAAACAGTCAAATAATATCATGGATATTAAATATAAAATCATAAGGATATTTGATATGGTCACTTGAGATCATAATGCATTCAAAGAATATCATTAAGCACTTATGATAAGATAGTGGAGGAAGTGATGCATTTAGTGCATGCATGATCGAGAGGGTGATCACCTCATAAACATGATGGAGGACATGGATCATGTTGATTTAATCAACATTGACGAAGTCAACAATGCAATCAAACATGGAGTCTTTGTCCACATGTATAATGCAGATTTGGAGTGGGCCCAATCTATGGAAGGCTCATGCATATAATGAAGGTGAAGGCACAATGGAAGGCATGATTTGGATTATTCATTTCTTGATCTGTTTAGATAAAGATTTTTCATAGGACATTTCTATGCAGACTTGGGTTGTTTAGCAGAGTTTGCAGGGTGTTCCCAAGTGGGAATCCTACCTCTTTGTTTGAGTGATCTCTAAGGAAGAGGATTTTTCTTCATTCCATAATAGGCATTAGTACCATCTTCAGGAGGTTGTTTCTAGAATTCATCTTGGAAACTAGTGGAGGATTCATCCTACCACTTTTTTCTTTAGATTCAGCCTTTCAGGAGCAGCAGATCTACATCTAGCATTTAGGCCATTGGATTTTACCTCCTTGCAGCAACATTCCCTTCAGGGATTGCACAATTTAGCCATGTAGATATATTGGAGGAAGGAAGTTTCCAGTATTCTAGCTGGAAATCCTGTGAGGGATAACCTCCTCACATTGGATCTATTGTTTTCATCATTCAAGAGCTGATTTGAAATATCTAGCAGCAGGCTATTGAGCCTCCCCCTCTAACAACACAGTTTTCTGAAGCTTCTATTCTTACAGCAGCTATTTTCAATGGGAGATATTGGAGGAACTATATCTTGAGCTTTTAGCCCAAGGATCTAGTGAAGGGATCAACCCTTCTTGCATAGATCTGATTGTACATCATTGTAACCATCTTATTATCAGATCTAGCTTCAGATCTACATTGCTAACATCATATATGTGAATCCCTTAGAGGAAGGTTGTCTTAGACTTACAAATATGAGAAACCTCTCCTAGGATATCTTGGGAACCTATTATTGAGCCCAGATCTACAATTTTAGCATCATCGGAGCTCCCATTCTACCTAAATTTGACTTTCTATCTTATAAGTAGTTGCAGTCCCTATAGTTGCAATAAGGACATCGCAATTTACCTTCCAGCAGAGCAACAGTAACGCAGTCCCTTTTGGGATATCATTGCAGGGTCATTCTAGGCTACTCTTGTGGCCTGAGTGTCTCATATTTTGAGCACTGTTGTACTTGATTTTCTCACCTGCAATATAATAAAATGGCTTAGCTATTTCTATGCATTCTGATGTGCATATAGATTTTTTGTTTACCTTGCTACAATTCTCATATTGTGTTTTGGTATTACTGCATTCCCCCTTTTAGGATATTACAGTGGTATCAGAGCATGATCTTTGGTTCAGCTTGTGGACATTTCATCTTTTACATCAAAAGAAGAAGAAAATAGATAACATCTATCATGGAAGATGATAATTCTGCCACTTATTTCTTTAGATCCATGCAATATATCTCCAAGGAGGTCAATCCAATGAAGAAGGAAGGAAAGAAATAAGATCCAAGAAGAATATGTGATGAGGAAAGTCCAAGCACTTCCTATCAGCAAACAAGAAAACTGGAGAATCCTAGATCGCCTCATAGATACACTCTGCCTACTTTCTTTGAAGAAGGTGAAAGGTGTAGAATGAAGAAAGTAATGAACCTGAGACTCATGAGACTCTCAGTCTATATATTGAAGAGTACAAAACATAGTCTAGAGCATTCAAGGAGAAGCTAACTCTCCAACAATTCTTCAAATAAAAGAAGAAATAGGCATAATAGATTTTATTTGCCTACATTTGATGGATCTTCCTCAAGCACTATTAAGTCTTGGAGGAGAGATTTAGATGCATTTTTTAGGCTACATCCTGTAGCTGAAAGAGAGGTTGTTCAAATTGCAGCACATCATCTTTTAGGTGAAGCCAATGATTTGTGGTTTGGTCACATGGAGCATGAAAAGGTGACTAAATATTCAGATTTCTTTCACAAGTTGAGGAAGGAATTTGGTGGGAGAAAACCAGTGATGTGTCACAAAGTGACATTTCCTAAGGAGGAGGATGCCAATCTTGTCACTCTGGACAAGAAGTCACTACATTCACCACCAGCTACATAAGTACTTGCATCTGGAGAAGAGACACTTGCAACTTTGCAAGATAGTCTTGAGCTCTTGACACATGGAGTCCCATGCATGATTCAGGAGATGCACAAGGAGGAGGAGGAAGATTCCAGTGATGGTACACTTGGAGAAAAGTAGCCATCACTCTTACCAGTAGTTGGAGACACTATTGTCCCGGTTGGAGGAACTCTTGTGTTCTGGCAAGAGGTTCCCACACATCAGTTGATCCAAGGTATGCATGAATTTTCATCACATATTGTTTCAATAGATCTTATTGAAACTTATGAGGACATGCCATCAGGGCCAATTCATAACCAAGGGTTAGAACATAGTGCTGATTTGAAGAAGAAACATATCATAGCGCAGAGGACCCTTGATCTAATCAAGGAAGAGGTTAATAACTATCCCAGTTCATCATTATTGAGCTACATTCAACCCTTTGAGTGAAGTGTAGAGTTTTAGAAAATGGGATGAGCATAATCCTGTGTACAATAATTGGTTATGAGATCAGTGTTGTGCCTTGATTTGAGACATCACATTTATTATCATGAAAATCTACAGCGCTGCCACTTAGTAGCTATAAGGAGGTCCCATTATTCTAGGAGCATTCTGAAGGTAGCTTCACTCATGAAGCAATGGAGGTAAATATGATAAATGGTAGGCATCTTGAGATGAGAAACCTTTTATCCTTTCTAGATGATCCTTTCTTAATGATCATCTCATAGCTCAAAGAGAAACTTCTACCTACAACAAATCCAAACTTCATTGGTTTTGGAGGGCCTTTGGTGAAAAGAGAATCTCATTAAGAGATCTCATTTGAGGTGCACTTCAACATTTCATGAAGTGCAAAGTTCTTCATTAGTTTGGGGAAGATGGTATTCTACAAAGGGAGGATACCATGGTTATGCAGGACATCACTCATCATCCATATTGGGGTGAGTGGGTGAGGATGATAAGAAAGGGGTTGCATGACCACTTGCAGATTTATGACATTGGCTAGCAAGCTTGGTTACGTTGGTTTCCCTTCGGAGAAATTTGTCACTACCCAAAGGCTCCTATTTCTTTGATCCATGCCTTGAAGAACACTTATGAAATGAATAACGAGGCATGGTTGCGCTGGCTGCTCTTGGGGGAGTATGGTTACCACCCTATAGCTCATATTTTTCTGATTCATGCCTTTTATATCAATGATAGAATACAGCAAAAGAAGGCATGTTCATTTTGGTTTCCCTTGAGAGAGATTGGCCACCACATGACATCTCCTATGTCTATGTGTTTTGTATTGGGTAAAGCTTGGCATGATTATCTCATGATGTGCATTTATGATGTTTCTTTTTATTGGGCTGATGTGACATTCCATATGCCCATTAGTATGTTTTTGCTCCATGATGCACATGAGGAGGAGAGAAAGTGGCAAGATCTCTTATTGCTTTGGTTTCTTTTGGGGGAGTTTGGCTTGTCCATATTACATGGAGGAGGTGGAGGATGGCATCAAATGGTCTTACTCGGTGGTTACTATTAGGAGAATATGGTTTGACATATTTCTACCCATATATCTCCTTTTCTTATTTTTCATGATGTTGGAATGATGCTTGGATCCAACAAGGCCAACAAGGCTAACGATGAGAGCATATCAATGCTAAATCAAATTCATGAAGCATGGGATGGAGAGATGTATTGTGACATGGGACTTTTCCTTTGTGGAAAGGGCCACTTTATTTTATGTATCTCATGTATTAATGATGAAGTTGGAACTCATATGGTTGTCACTTGGTACTTCATGATAGAAGGAGGACATCTAACCATACAATTGGAAGTCATTTTATACATTTTTGAAAGACAAATTTGGAAATAAACATGCATAACACATTGCAGCAAATGGAGGAAGCCTTCCTTATGTGGATGCCATTGGGAGGGGAGTAAATGGCTTTCATCTACTTTTGGAGTTGCTTGAGGACAAGCAACATTTTTCCGGGGGGGTTTGTAATATTCCCAAATTTCCACATAATATTTGGAATATTAGAGTCCTTGATTTGTTTAATAAATTAAGTAAATAAAAGGGTTGAGGGACCCACAAACCTTAAAGATGAATAAAATCCACTTTTTATGTGTGAATGTGGATATTCTAGATCTAGATCTAAAACATGGAGTAGTAGAGCAGCTATTAATGGAGATCATGTCTCATTTATGAGATTGATTATGGAGGATGAAACAATCAAATAAGATCATGGATATTAAACATAAAATCATAAGGATATTTGATATGGTCACCTAAGATCATAATGCATTCAAAGAAGATCATTAAGCACTTATGATAAGATAGTGGAGGAAGTTATGCATTTAATGCATGCATGATGGAGAGGGTGATCACCTCATAAACATGATGGAGGACATGGATCATGTTGATTTAGTCAACATTGACCAAATCAACAGTGCAGTCAAACATGGAGACTTTTTCCACATGTACATTGCAGATTTGGAGTGGGCCCAGGCTATGGAAGGCTCATGCATATAATGAAGGTGAAGGCACAATGGAAGGCATGATTTGGATTATCCATTTCTTGATCTGTTTAGATCTAGATTTTTCATAGGACATTTCTATGAAGACTTGGGCTTCTTAGAAGATTTTTCAGGGTGTTCTCAAATGGGAATCCCACCTCTTTCTTTGAGTGATATCTAAGGAAGAGGATTATTCTTCATTCCATATCAGGGATTAGTGCCATCTTCAGGAGGTTGTTTCTAGAATTCATCTAGGAAACTAGTGGAGGATTCATCCTACCACTTTGTTCTTTAGATTCAGCCTTTCAGGAGCAGCAGATCTACATCTGGTATTCAGGCCATTGGGTTTTACCTCCTTAGGGCAGCAGTCCCTCCAAGGATTGCACAGTTCAGTCCTATAGATCTATTGGAGGAAGGAAGTTTCTAGTATTCTAGCTGGAAATCCTATAAGGGATAGCCTCCTCACATTAGATCTATTGTTTTCATCATTCAGGGGCTGATTTGACATATCTAGAAGTAGGCTATTGAGCCTCCCTATCTGACATCACATTTTTCTGAATTTTTTGTTCTTACAACATCTATTTTCAGTGGGAGAGATTGGAGGAACTGATCTTGAGCTTTTAACCCAAGCATCTAGTGAAGGGATCAACCCTTCTTGCATAGATCTGATTGTACATCATTGCAGCCATTTTATTATCAGATATAGCTTCATATCTGCATTCCTAGTAGCATATATGTGAAGCCCTTAGAGGAAGGTTGTCTTAGAATTACATATCCAAGAAACCCCTTCTAGGTTATCTTGGGAATCCATCATTGAGCCCAGATCTACAATTTAAGTATCACCGGAGCTCCCATTCTGCCTAAATCTAACTTTATATCTTACAGGAAGTTGCAGTCCCTATAGTTGTAGTAGGGACAACGCACGTTACCTTCCAGTAGAGCAGCAGTAACACAGGCCCTTTTGGGATATCATTGTAGGGTCATTCTAGGCTACTCTTGTGGCTTGAGTGTCTCATATTTTAAGCATTGTTGTACTTTATTTTTGCACCTCAAATATAATAAAATGGCTCAGCTATTTTTGTGCATTCTGATGTGTATATAGATTTTTTTTTTACCTTGCTGCAGTTCTCATATTTTGTTTTAGTATTACTGCATTCCCCCTTTGGGATATTACATGCATCCCGAGTAGAGAGGACCCATCTTGGAAGCTGTGGAGTAAAAGGAATAATTTCAAGAGGCGGAGGATTTTTATCCTCGCTGTCATCATCTGAACTAAAAGGAAGGCTATTAAAAATAGAAGAGAGAGATAGAGAGGTGGCACATATGTCGAATCAGGCTCGCAGGCCAAAGGTGGCACACCCGCCGAACTAGGCTCATAGGCCGATATTTTTTCATCAAATTTTACATCTCTTCTAATGATTATATTTTTGGATTTTGGTTGAAGAAGTCTACATCCTTTGACATCTTCAGAATATCCAGTAAAAATGAATTTTTCACTCTTAGGTTCTAAGGCTTTATGTTTCGCATCTAGAATATGGGCCCAAGCATCACTTCCAAAAGCATGAAAGTGGCTTACATCTGGTTTGATTGAGCTCGAAGCTTCTTCTGGAGTTATCTTCGTTAAAACCTTAGCAGGAATGTGATTTACTATGTATTTTGCACAGTTAATTGCTTCTGCCCAAAAATTGAGACCAAGTCCTTTGGATTGAAGCATACAATTAGCCATTTCTTTTAAGGTGTGATTCTTCCTTTCAGCTACAACATTTTTTTGTGGAGTATATGGAACAATATGTTGTAATTGAATGCCATGCTTAGTGTAGAAGTTGATAAAATTTTTGTTAACATATTCCCCTCCATTTTCTGATCTTAACCTAAGAATTTGATGTCCAGATTGTTTCTCAAAAAATGCCTTAAAGGCCAAGAACATGTTAAAAAATTCACTCATGAGTTTTAAGAAGTATACCCAAGTGCATCTGGAAAAATCATCAATGAAAGTTAAGAAGTACTTGCAACCAGAGAAAGAGACAACAGGAAGTCGACCACATAAATCGTTGTGCACAAGCTGCAAAGGGGATGAGGAGTGCCAAGATGCACGTTTGTCAAAACTGTCCCGATGATGTTTTCCGAGTACAAATCTAGAGCAAACACCATCTCGGAAAGATACCTTAGGAAGACCTATCACCATATTTTATTTACATAGATTTTGAAGAGAGCGGTAGTTTAAGTGACCAATCACTCATGCCAAAGTTTGCTCACTTAATCATTATGAGCATAAAAAACAGAGGGAAGACATGATGATCGAAAGTTGTCAAACTTATACAACCTTGTGGAATCATCAGCAATGCTAGTAGCTAAAATATGTTTAGGATCTTTGAGGTCCTTGATTACAGCATCATGAGGTGAGAATTCTACTATTTTCCCTTCACCTGAATGAGTTATCTGATAAACAGAGAGAAGGTTGCATGACAAGGTAGGAGCACATAGTAAATCATTAAAATAACCATTATCTAGATGAATGGTTCCAGATCCTACAACACTAAGAGATCTATCATCGCCAACATAAATATGTTTGGTGTTACAATCATTTAAAGAAGAAACATGGTTTGATTTTTGGCCATGTGGTAAGAAGCTCCAGAATTAATAAGCCACTCATGATACTGAGAAGAGGAAGATACATTTAATGCATAAGAAGATCTTAATGCTTGAAAAACACAAGCAGAAAGTGACATTCTTGATGATGAAGGTGAAGAGTGCTCCAAACGGATGTTGTGCTTCTTCATTGCTGCTTCTAAGGCTTCCATCTTCTTAAAACATTTGGACTCTATATGGACATCATGATTGCAAAAGTTGCAATGTCTATATGTCTTCTTCCCGTTTTTTTATTTGCCTTATCATTTTGGTGAGTTGCTTTTTCAATTTGTGGCTGAAATTGTGTAGGACCCTTGCTTGGTTTCGGACCATATTTTTTAAGATACTGCTTCTTGGGATTCTTTTGATATGATTGTTGTTAGACTGCTAAAGCTTTCTTAAAAGCATTTCCAGGAGTGATAAGACCAAGGTGTAAGATTTTTTCTTATTATCTTATCAAAGAATCTCAAGAGGCATCAAAAGAGGGTTTCTTATAGGTGGTTATTGAAGAAATGATGGCTTCTCTAGTGGAATGGAAGGCAGAAACAAATACAGAGTATGCAGGGCCAAGCTTAGCAAGAATGCAATAAATGAAGCTACCATCTTCCTTTTTGACCTTACAACCTTCTAAAATAAGTTTAAGGGTCTTGAATTTGGAAAAAATATCTTCAATAGAGGAGAAATTATTGGGGTCCAAAGTAACCAACTCATTTTCATGCTGGTGGTCCCTGATTTGATTTTGAATGTCAAAGATAGTATTGAGCTTGTCCAAGGCTTCATGAGGGGTGTCAATGTCAAGGATATGAAATCGAAGATCTTGAGCAATGGACATTCCTATCAACCCTCATGCTTGATCTTTCTTATTTTCCCATTTAGTGACTTTTTCATCATCGAAAGGTTTAGTTTCTTGGCCTATGGCTATTCTATAAAACCCTTTACTTCTAAGTATATCTACCATGTGAAGTAGCCATTGGAAATAATTGGTGTTGTTAAGAATAATCAGGCATGAAATTTCCATTTTTTTTTAAACTAAAGCTGAGAAAATCTGAAACTAAATTCTCCAATGGAAAGATCTCGAAACATTAGGCCATTTAAAAAAAAAACGGCTCGAGAAACGGCTTCTAGATGAAAAAGTTATGCCTTTTTGAAAAAACGAGTCAAGAGGAGCGTTACTCTATTTCCCTAACACTCTATTTTAGAGGATCCTCAGTGTTACTAATTCACAATTCAAGAGAAGATAGCGTGTTATAACGCACAATTCAAGACCAGAGAGTTGCGTTAGTGTGCCTTTACTTAGAGCGATTTCGAACTAACACGAGTCAAATTTCCAAACAAATTTTTAAGAAAAAGGACTCTCTTTAATTTGTTTGTTGTTAAATGTTCTTCCATGTGTGTGCTTTTTCCTGCACAAAAAACCAAGAAAACAAATAAATTCAAGCCTTACGATATAATTTTAGGTTTTCGGTTAGCCCTATTGGAAAATATCTATTTTTTACTATTTCTGATTTCCCGAGATTGCACAAATACGCGGGGAATGAGCATACATATTAAAAAAAATCCCTTCTTCCTGTTTCTGATTTGCCAAGATCGCACACAACGCAGAGCAAAGAGAATACATAGAGAAGAGGGTATATATCTGGCAAATAAATAAAACCTAAAAATGGAAATAAATAGAGGGAACCGAAATAAGAAGAACTATGGACAAATATAACTGCAAAACAGATACTTTACGTCAGATCTTAACTGACATAACTTGGGCAACTGGAAACCTTTTCGCATGAAATGAAAGACATTACTCACTACAATAGATGATCTGAACACAAAAAAGTAGTTCTCTAGGCCCGAAAAAGTTTAGAAATAATAGATCTCAGAAAATAATAGTCGCATGCAATCAAACCAGCTTCGAATTTGGATCAACAACATATGCAACCATCAAAATAGCTCTAATACCATATAGAAATTTACAGGGTAAGTTCCTTAGATCAAAACCCAAAGGTCACTGCTCACAAATAGATCGCAAATTAGTACACCAGTATTATCATGTGGTTAAAACCCTCGATGAGGGAAACAGCCCACGACCTGAGCCAACACGGCCACTTTAGGAAATTTATTAATAAAAAAAGGAAAGTTACATATGTTACTCTCATAAAATATTAATAGGGTAATGACCCTCCATGCTCTTTAAATAGAGATCTTGGACCAATCGGGTGTTAATCCATGGATCAAGTGTCGTTAATGCCGAGGAGAAAGTGAACCGTCGGATCACTACAAATCATGATCGTCGGATTATAAGTTACAAATGTACATAGTAAAGAAACACACTTTGCCTAACTCTACACTAGACTATGTTATTATTAACTATTTCCTATGTGTCGAAATATCCTAACAATCCTCAGTGTCCTCCAAATTGAGAGGTGTGCAATTACAAAATAATATTTTGTTTTAGTTGGGAATTCACACAAAGATATAAAAGATATTTGTACCATAAGGAATCATTTTTCCCACTAAATGTATCAAATCTACTAGTATCTTGCTCCAAATTTTGAATGAGTGTCCACACTTCTTTGTCATTCTTCCATTCATCCCTTGCTTAAGTTATCCAATCTAGTTGGATAATAGAAATGGCACAAAGAAATCCTTCCACCTCTTCATCCTTTCTTGAGAGTGAATCTGCAAAAAAATTTAGCTTCCTTTGTTTCTATATGATTTCAAAGTCATAACCCAAAATTTTTGTGACCCATTTTTGCTGCTCTTCTCAAGATAGTATTTGTTCCAAAAATTATTTAAGATTATCATGATCAGTTTTTACATTGAAGCTTCTTCCCATTAGGTAAGGTCACCATCTCTTTAGTGCATGTAGTATTGCCAACATTTCCTTATCATAAATAAATTTCTTTAAATACTTTCCTTTGATTAGATGACTTTCAAAAGAAATGGGTCTTCCTTCTTGCATTAAAAAAATACCAATTCCATTTCCTGAGGCATCACAGTCCACAATAAAGGTTTTTGTGAAGTCTGGCATAGCTAAGACCAGTGCTAGGCACATTTCCTCTCTAAGATGATCAAAGGCCTTAGTTTCCTCAAGAGTCCATGAAAATGCATCCTTATTCAATAATTTTGTTAGACGTGCTGCTATTCTCCCATAATTCGGAACAAACTTGCGATAATACCCTGTTAACCCGAGAAATCCTCACAACTGCTTTATGGTTGTGGGGACTTTCCATTCCTTAATGGATTTAATTTTGTTAGGGTCTCCCTTAACACCCTCCTAAGATACAATATGACCCAGATATTCCACCTCTTGTACTCCAAAGAAACATTTGGAAGTTTTTTTATATAATTGTTTCTCCTCCAATAGTTTGAGCACCTTGTCAACATGTTGAACACGATCCTTCCAAGACCTGTTGTAGATTAGTATATCATCAAAAAATACTAACACAACTTTTCTAAGGAAGGGTTTGAAAATGGAATTCATCAACCCTTGAAATGTAGAAGGTGCATTGGTAAGGCCAAAAGGCATGACTAAAAATTCATAATGACCCTCATAAGCTTGAAATGTTGTTTTCAGAATATCTTTAGTCTTCATTTTAATTTGATGATATCCTTAACAAAGATCCAACTTGGTAAAATAAATTGCTCCATGTAATTCATCCAATAATTCATCAATCACAGGAATGGGAAATTCATCTTTAATAGTGAGATTATTTATCTCCCTATAATCCGGACACATGCACCATGATCCATCCTTCTTGTGCACCGATACTACTGGAGCAGAGAAATAACTTTGACTAGGCTGAATTATACCAGCCTGTAACATTTCTGCAATCATACGTTCAATTTCACTCTTTTGTACATAAGGATATATGTAAGGCCTAATTTTTGGAGGAATGCTTCCTGGAATCAAATGAATAACATGATCATGATCACGAATAGGTAAAAGTCCTTTGGGAGTTTCAAACACTTTGGATTGATTGCCCAAGACTTTTTGGAGATATGGAGAAATAGATGATTTTGATGTTGGAACTTCTAGTGAGCATAATTGTGCAATTACGCCTCATTGTTCTTTCTTCATAATCTTTGTCATGAAATTACAGCTTATTATCTTTCTCATCTTCCCTGCAACACCCTATAATTCAACTTCATTTCCTTACGAAAATAATTTCAAGAAATTTCTTGAAAATTAAATGCTACCTTCCCCAAAGATTGTAACCATTGTACTCCTAGTACAACATTAGCACCTCCCATTGGAATGGAAAGCATTGAACTATTCAATACATTTTTCCCCATGGTTAGCTTGATATTCTGGAATTTTCTAGAGAAATTTGTAGTTCCTCTATTTGTAACCATCACTTGACACTCTAGTGCTCGGTATAGGAAGCAATTCAATTCCTTGGATATCTTAAAATGAATAAAATTATGGGTACTACCCAAATCAGTCAACATTATTACCTTTTTCTTATTGATATGTCCTTATGTCTTGAGAGTTTGAGGAGTGGTAATTCCTGCCAATGCATTACAGGATGTGTTCAGACTCATTTCTTCTTTCTATAGGTTTTGTTCTTGGTGTATATCCTCTTCTTTTGAAGTTTCTTGTTCATTTTCTTCCTCCTCTTCACAATATATGTAAACTAATTTCTTCTCAGCACACTTATGACCTTTAGTGTATTTGTTATCACAACTATATAAAGGCCATTTTGCTCTTTTTGCTTTAATTTTTTGCGGTTTCAACCTTATAGGTTGTGGAAGTCTAAGAGTAGAAACACTTGCATCTTTATAGATACGAGTGGTAGGCTTCCTTGTCGCCATAATTTTACATTAATTTTTTCTTGCCAGCCTAAATGCCTTCTCTAATGAATTAGGTTATCAAAGGTGAACCTCATGTTGGATGTTATCCTTTAAAGTCCATATGAAGAAATCAATCTTGGGTTCCTCTGGAATATCAACTACCCTTATATTCAATTTTTTGAAGTCCTCAACATGCTCCACCATTGAACCCTTTTGTTTGATATTTATCAATTGGCTAAAGAAGGTGTTGCTCTTCGTATCCTCATAATGTGCTATCATTTCCTCCGTAAAAATTGACCAAGTGAAAATTTTCTTACAAGAGAAAATTCGTCGATACCATGCAAATGTATTTTGTTCTAAATATAAAGTTGCAAGGCATACCTTTTGTGTGTTTTTCACATTATTGAGATCAAAATATTTCTCTATTTTTAGTATCCATGTTATAGAATCCTTTCCATCAAAATTCCTCATATCAATATTTGGCATATGGTGGGTCTTCATTCCAACATTAGAGTTTATGAAATCACGATTAACATTTATTTTGTTCTCATCATGGGTTTACTCTACTATATTTTCGCCATTAGGAATCATTTCTTATATCAACTTTGTCAAACCTTCCTTCAAACCTTCCATGTTTTCTTTTAGATAATTCTTCATGTCTTCCATGTTGTCTTTTATTTTTTCTTCCATGTATTCCATTCCATTCTTCAAACCATACATCTTAGCTTCCACACCTTTCTTCAAAATTTTTATTTCATTTTTTGTTTCTTTTTGCAAGAGAGAAAGTTGTTGCACTTGTTCTTGTAATTTTGATATATCATGTTGCACTTATTTCTCTTCATGAGTCATAGTAGAGCCTTTTGAGGGCTTAATGGGTGTTGAATTATTCTTAGGGGGGATTTTAGAACCCAATACTGATATCTAATATTCAATATGCCCTTCGAATCACTTCAAACTGATTTTTCAAACAAGACTTATGAAATTTGAAATAAAATACGCACATTTTTCTTACTTTTAAGGAGATCGATATTGAAACTGAATTATCTCTATTATTACAGATTTCAATATCTGAAATTTGGTGTTGTATTTTCCCTCTGAATCGTATTTCAAATGCCATAGGTCTGACTTGATTTGGATTCTTCAAGGAAAATTTATGCCCAATCTCCCACAATGACCTAATTATGGACTGGTTCAGTTGAGGAAACTTGTATGGCATGCCACGTGTCCCTGATTCCTCCTTCAGCTCTCAAATTGATACACAGGAAACTACAGTTTGTGTACTTGTGGAAAATTTTCATATAATTCCAATCCGACTCTCAGAGAGAGAGAGAGTTACGACGACTTTCCCAAGGGCACCTCTTTTAAATGAAATTTGGGAGCCTCCAAAAACCCTAAATTCCACAGATCATATCACTGAAAATATTGTGAACCATGATCTGAAATTTTTACACAAAGTTCCTTTGACTTTCTTCGCAAATGGGTTTTTTTCTTAGCTTCTGAACCTTCGTAGAAATTTTTTTATATCAAACATGCCACAATGACATGTTTGAAGCAACAAAACCCTAGAATCCAAAGCTTTGATACCAAATTTATGACACCAACTCCAAAAATAGAAGAAAATATATATCAATGCCTTAGAAATCAACCACTTTGAGGGGGAAACCTAATTTACATTACATAAATAAACAATTCTTGGATGATACAAATGAAAATACCTCATTTCTATATATAGGAGTCCATGGGGTCACAATATAATCCTATCCGACCTAAAAATAATAATGTAAGGGCACAACAATAACAATAGTGTATTTTTATGGGGTACAATGATAAAAATATGGAGGCTATAGGGGTACAACAGTAAATATAAGGGGGCTACACTAACAAAAATAAGGGACTATACTATTAATATAGGGAATTAACAAGATCCAAGCACCTAGCATAAGGAGAACAACCTGAATTATACATGGCCTCCTACTTACTGGATAGAGTCTGTACCAAAATGGAATTTCCAAAGTTAGGATGGAAGTGGAATTTCCCTAATGATATACCACCTTTGCACATCTATTACAAACTAATATGGGAGACAAGTTGTAGAGGAGTATATGCTAGAATCACTGAGAAGTTCATCTCAGTGGTATATAGAAATCTCTTTGAGAGTGAGTGACCTTGCATGTCTAAATGGGGAAGGCCATATTTACCTATGGTTGTTTTTTTTTTACTTTGGCGAGTGACACATTTATAAGCGTGTCAGTTACATATAGGAGTCCTCACCAATTTCCATTATTTTTTACCGACAAGTAATGTTGCAAGAGGTAGCATACCAACTTTCTACAAGAATTACCAGTATACTTTTGAAGTCAAAGAAGGCTCCTTCACCTACTTTTACACCTTGTATAGGAGAATATTTTGTTAAAATTTTCAAGGAAGAAAAATTCGGGACACAGCAGTTAGAACACATGAAATTTGGAGAGTTGGGATGTCATATATATGATTCTAGAGGTGTTTCCACTCAACATTGTGCAAGAATAAATTATTTTTAGATGTATGCTCCAGTTGTTTGAAATAAGAAGAGAAGATAAATAATTTATTTAACGTTTCCAAAGAAATTGAAGCAACTAGAGAAGTAGGTCCTTCTAAGACCAAAAACAATTCGGAGCATATAAAATAGGAATCCCCGGGGAGCATGGATTCAAAAGAGTAAAGGGATGAGATCAATGATAAAAAAAGAAAGGGGAAATAAAAGAAAGGATAAAGAAATTAAGGGCAGAGAAACAATCTAAAAGGAAAGTAGAGGAAGAAGAAAGGAAGAAGCAAGAGAAGTAGGTAAATAAAAAAGAGGAAGAGGAGAGGAAGTAAAAAAAAAAGAACAAGAAAACCAAATGTAAGAAGCAATAAGGAAGAGGAAATAAGTGGCCAAGAAGATAAAAGAAGAAGAATAAAAAAGGAAGAAATATGAAGAGCAGGAAATTAAATATGAATAAGAAGCAAAATGAAAATAATTTGAAGAAGCATAATGGAAAAATAATGAAGAATAGGCATTTTCCAAGCATCTAGAAGAAGAATTAATTTCCAAGGAGATCGATAATAAATAAGAAGAGGGAAAATCAAAGATTTCAAAAGTAGAAATAATATTTCCTATATTGAATATCCAACCTCCCACACTTATCATTGGAGGGAACTTTCCAACTGATGATATGGGGGTGATATTTGAAGAGGAAGATAGGATACTCAATCTTGAGAACTTCACATTTGATCAGTTCAAGTTAAAAAAATTTCAAGAAATACAAAGGTATATACCCAATAATCCATAAAAGCTCGTATCAGTCACCTTAGAGAGGAAAATTGTGAGGGGTAAAATACTCAATCCTATAACGATAACTTCTAACAACACTGTATTCATAGTTGTATCTAAGAAGAATGTAAATTGTTTTTCAAAGGAAGTTGAGAAATTTAAGGGAGAATTAACCATCACAAAGAAGAAAACCGATCAGCCTTGTGTAGAGAATTAGGTATTGTTAGTTAAAAACTCCCACGAGGAAGATCTACAATTGACAATCCTCGAGGATGTTAAGGTATTGGAATAAGTCATAAGGTGGGTGTATGATGAAATTGTGATATTGCACAAAGTGATAGCCCCACTACTTGAGATGAAAAGAGACTTAGAAGGGAGGGAAGGATTGATAACATTTTCACTATCATTTTTAATCATATCCAAGAATGGAGCACAAAGTATCTTGATGAACTGGTTGAACTACCAACAAAAGATAGATTGATTGCCGAATTGGACAAGATGGAAGTGATAATGTTCATCGAGTCACATGAGAAGCTATGAAAATGTATTGCTATGGAAATATATGCCAAAGCCTCACAAAAAATTGGAATTTCTCATCAAAGTGCACAAAATACCTTCTATTGGTGCACCGAGATAAACAAGGCTACAAGAGGATGTTAGACAATATATTCAAGAGGTGATAGATTCTATGCGGAAATTTTTTCTGTGAGATGAATTAGAAGTTACAAAGGATGCAATAATATAGTCTGTTGCAGAGCTAACAAAACTACATACTAATATTTCTATTCTTTTGAGTCAACTACAAATGGAACCAAAAGTCTTGATCCCTAGTACTTTGGAATTTCAAGTGATATTTTATAATGAAATTTAATAGAAGTCCCATGCTTATTATGCATCTTGTTCCATGAAATTTGTTTTTTTTTCTTAATTTCCATTGTAAATTTGTAAATAAAAGTATTTTAAAATTAGAAGTATAACATAGGAATGAAAAGTCACTGAAAAGTTGAAAATTCACAAGGATAATTGAAGCGTCATGAAGGGAGGTGTAGTGTCACCTCATTTTTTTTTATAAGTAAACCTTCCTAGCTAGATAAAAGGGACTTTGGGGTTTGGACTTCATTTTTAGCACCTTGTTTTAGATATATTATGTATCATTTTTAGAAATAAAGTGACAGTTTAACATCTCCACTATTGGATTTCATGGATGCTTCTTGTAATGGTGCACTAGACATTTCTGCGTAATTTTGAGAAGCTCATTGAGCCAAGGTGACAATTTCATGCATGTATTGTTGAGCATTGTGATACTAATCTCTTGGTGATTCAATTGTATGTGTTTGTATTTACATGTGTTAAAGCTAATGAACTATTTCGCTGATTAAAACTCATTTCGTTTTTTGAATTTGTATGCTACTTATGATTTTAACTTTGTCATTGGCTGGAAACTAATTTTTAGTGAATAAAAAAATCATTATTTATCCATGGATCTTAATTGAAGAATGCTAACATAATTCCTTTAGAGGTTCATGTTATTTACTTTGGTTTTGGAAGTGTATTTTGTATCTTATTTTCATAGTATTTCATAAATCTATTCTAACTTTTGTTTTTCAAGGGTTATACCAGTTTTCTTGTGCACTTATAATTGTGTCCAAAAAATATCTTGAAACAACATGCTGGTAGAAATTCCCACATAGAATATGGGACTCCTACGCCAGACAGTGTAAGTTCTAATTGGTACATTGCACTAGGGAAATCCCCTTACCATTGGTGGGATATTTTGTCATGTCAACAAGTTCTTACTAATAATGGACATGTTGTGTGTTATGAGTCCAAAATTCTTAAATAACATGAGAAGGATTATGTAACATATGATTTAGATCTTTCTAACATAATTAATGTATCGAAAATGTGTAGACACTACTTACTGGGGAGGAAATATGATTTAAGGATATACCACAGAATGATAAATCCAAATTTTAATAAATATATTCATCCATAAATGAATGGGAAAATAGAAAGAATGATTCAAGTGATTGAAGACATGTTAAGAATGTATGTTATGGATCAATGTTCTAAATGGGGGGACTAATTGCATTTAATTTTATTTGACTACAATAATGGATATAAATCTTCACTAAATATGAGCCAATTTGAAGATTTGTATGATAGGAATTGCAATGTTCCAATTAGTTGGGACAATCCAATGGATATATTAGTACTTAGGTTAGAGTTTCTCAAGGAAATGGATGATAAAATGGTCAATATGAAGCAAAAATTAAAGGTAGCATAGGACAAGAAAGCAAGTCATGTAGATAAAGGCATGACCCAAAGATCATTTTAAGTTGGGAAGCGTGTATTTTTGAAACTGAAACCAAGGAAAATTTCTTTGAAGTTTGGAATATGAACGAAGTTAGTGAATATATAGCGTGGTCCATTTTGGATATTATATAGGCTTGGACCTATTGCATACATGATTACACTACATCTAACCATAAAAGTGCATACAATTTTTCATATGTAATTCCTAAAAAAAATATGTGCATGATCCTAACCATACCATTAACTAGGTTTTGATTGAAGTGGAATCGAAAGGATACTTCGAGATGTCACCAACACATGCTTTAGGCATCAAGTTCATTAGTGCTTAGAAATAGATCCATGAAGTAGGTAAAGGTCTAATGGACCCACTATTATGATAAATAAGTAACATCGATGCTAGAAGTTGTAATGCAATATGCATACACATATTTATCTTGAAAATTTTGTTTAAAAAAACTATTGTATATAATGGTGACGTTCACCAAGGATGGTGCAAAATCTCAGGGGGAGGAATGTAGTACCCTAATTTTGATCCTTATACTAGTAACACATATTTTTACACGACGATTGGCTATAATACAAAAAAGTGTAATATGTAAAGTGGTACTAATGAGAACCCATATATGCACCATTTTAACACGTATCCAACACCTTTTTGAGTACCCTTCTTCCATTTTCATACTACCCTATCACCTATTTTTCCCATATTG
This sequence comes from Pinus albicaulis, assembly GCA_034641835.2. Lineage (NCBI taxonomy): Eukaryota > Viridiplantae > Streptophyta > Pinopsida > Pinales > Pinaceae > Pinus > Pinus albicaulis. The sequence continues at coordinate 1,889,575,782 of CM076575.1, read as the reverse complement.
ATGCATTTTTTTATCAAGGTACAATTATCTTCTATTTATGTCACTTTAATGTTCATTCTTATGAATTTAGTAAGGAATTTAACTTCTTATGCTAACCTGTGAGAATCCATTAGAATCACTTAAGGTAGGTTCAAGTAGACACTATTGAAGCAAATATAAAGGATGGCTACTACAATACCATATTGTGTTGCTGCAACACTTTCATGTTGCAATAAAACCCTAGGTACCTCCTTGTTGTAGCTCTAACTACTGGAATACAATTAAAGAGGAGATGATACAATTCCCACTATTGCGACATCAATATAGGGTAGGAGTTGCAACTCCAGCTACTACAACACAACATAGCATGATCTTGCAACTCCATTGTTGCAACATGAAAAACAGGTGTTGGAACATGCCTAAGCCTAATTTTGTAACATGTTAATAGTTAACCATTAAGGATAATTGTTGCCACTCAAGTACAACTAGCACAATTCATCTCCATTTAACGTCCTTCCAAACAGTTTTCAATTAAAAAATTGTACGTTGAACATTTGACCACCTAATGTAGAAAGTGAAAATAGGTATTTGGTTGCTAGCAAGGAAATCCTAATCGTAACAAAATATCGACCAATTTCCACTTGTCACAATAGTTGAATGAGTCAGTATTTGTATAATACTTTCTACCTTTTGGAGAATTACTATAAGTAGGAAGGAATGGATTCAAATCCAAATATTCTCATGATTTTCCTTACAATGTGGGAGGGCAAGGGATGAAAAAATTGTATTTTTATTTTTGTTTTTTTATTAATACAAAGCTAATGTGTTTTTTCCATTTCTTATTCTCCATTCATATGTGCATTACTACATATGCGATTTGATTTTATAAAGAGTGCCTTGCCCAAGAATGTAAGCCCCCATCCTTATCCAAGTATTGCTTGTAACCATATATATTAGCTCATAGATTCATTTATATTCATGTAACTTATCTTATTTACATGATTGAAACTCACTACCCTAATAAATAACTCTATGTACATACATTGTTGCAACTCACTAATGTGATAAATTACTCTATTTATTTACATTGTTGCAACTCACTAATTGGATAAATACTTTGTTACTATATTTTTCTGATTGTCTTGTTAAGTAATTATATTTATTTAAATTATTGCAACTCATAGTTGTGAATAGGTAACTTTGTTTTCTAAGGATTGTATTTCACTATTGTATTTTCTATATTTCTAGAGTTTTATATACTTTATTTGGCTAGATTGGAATATGTACATAGTAATTTATTAGCATTGTACCATTTCACATGCATCTTTGTTCCAAGGATCAGGATCACAATAAACCTTGAGCAAGTCAAAAAAATTTGCTTGTGTTATTTATTTTTACCTGTGTAAATGTTTCTACCAAGGTCGGGGGTTACAGTGTTAAAATTCATATGCCTAAGTCAAGGAAAAAGTGTGCCATTTCAATTATGTAAGTGTTACACCAATAAGTTTGGTTTTATTTCCTAGGTGAAATTGTAATAGACATTAATATATTTCTCTAAAAGGCTCATCTCAGATACTACAATCTCACTGCTACTTAATATCGACATTTACATTACATGAAAATCCGAAATTTCCATATGAAAACTAGATTGATCAATAAATGTGTATTTTATTATTTATCTGCTACGTACATAGGAGGTAATTAAAGAACCCATCATTTTTCAAGGGAAGTGTGAATATTACAATCATTGTTTTTTTGTTTTATTTAGTTAAAAAACTTTCCTCAAAGTAATTGGTGTGATGCGTTTCATCCATGTTTTTGTTTTATAATAGTTTGTTTTAGAAAGAATTTATTTCTAATTTTCTATGCATAGAGCTAGAGACTAGTGAGGTAGATCCATTATCTCCACCAAAAATCCCCATAACACTAATTGTGTAGGAAATTCTCAAGAGAAGGGACATTATCAATTAAATTATTTAACTCTTATAGGAAGCTCTCTTTCCAAGAAGAAAATTGAACCCTTTGTTCAAGGACCTAAACTTATACAAGCTTCATGCTCTACACAAACAATTTTTAGTTCCCTAAAGTTATGGGAAGCAGACAATCCCATTCAAAATAACCTGTTAGTTTTATTGAATGATAATAATAAAATACATCAAGAGATATAGAAGGATAGGGATAAAAATCATGGTGGGATGACTACATAAGAGGGGGAAGAAAAGGATTAAAGGTCCAAAAGTGGCTAATGGAAGATAATATTATTCGTAAGTCTCAGTCCTTAACCTAACTTGATTATTATTCCTCAATCCTTGTGATTATTATATTGGAGGGGGAACTTATACTTCCCAGGAAGACACATGGTTTTTTGTTAGCATGTAAATATACTCCATGATTTTTGGCATTGAAGAGATAATTCACACAGACTCTTTCAAATTTTTTTCTCTCTAAGAAAAATATCCCATATTACTATCGTTACACTTGTGGAAAATGGCTTCCCTCAAACTATGTCACAATTTTGACTATTTGTAATGGAAATCATCGTCATTGAGGAAATTAATTAAATTTTATAATATTGAGAGTCCCTAATACTAATATTTTATTGCATGTCTATGTTGGAGTCTTATAGAAAAGTGAAGTAGTTTAATGGACACTATGGTAGAGAAGGGGATCCAATGCCTTAGGATGTGCAGGTTGCTGGGGGGAAAAGGATGGCCGATTGGGATATCTATAAGAGTTTTCAAATAGTGAATTCAAGGAGATAATATATCCAAATATAAATAGATACACCCTTGTGGATTCATTGCCTCAATACAAGAGTGACCTTTGTTATAGAGAGGCTCAATGCAACAAAGAGACTATGGCTAGGTTGAATTTTTTCCTTCTATGACGATTTCATGATCAATTTCCAGAAATATAAATGTTTATCATTTAGTTATGAATATGTTGAACTTTATTTTTTATTTTATGAATTTAATTAATTTCTATTTTCTTAAATTCTATTTTCATAGGATTAATCCTACATTTGTAACCATGGTGTCATTTTCCATGGAATGATTAATCATGTTTGTAGAAGCCTGCATGGTCATGTATGCATGAATTAATTAATTAATTAGTAGAAATACAATATGAAATTGGTATCAGATAAATAAGTTGGTGGAATTTGATGGTCTTAATAAGTATTGCTAGCCCCCCTATGAAATTCTTGACAAGCAAGCTGGGGGTTATGACATTTTGGAGACCTTCAAGGAATGCATCTCCCATGAAGACACATCATCCTTGAGATCTCTCTGTGCTTTGCATTATACAATTCCCCTCCGTTGGTCCCTTTCCCTAAGGCCGGCATTGCCCCTCATACTCCTACAAAACACCATTGTTTTACCTCCTTTCCCCTTTGAAAAAGTCCCTCTTCTCCCTTTCTTATTTCCCCCCTAAATCCCCTCTAAAATCCCTACACCCTTGGTTTGCCCAAATTCCCCCTCCATCTCCCTATTGTTACCCTTTGGAGGCTTCAGAATGCATTAAAATGGGTTAAAAAACCACTTCCAACCATATAATAGGCCTCAGCCCCTTTCACGCTAGCCCCGGGCCTTTTCCTCTCCATATAACCCCGCGCTGATACCGATTGCTAACCCTAAAGGCGCTTGTTATATTTGTTCTTTGGGCGCAATTACAGCCGTCGATATGCACGGAACGGACGGCGATCGCTGCCCCCGCAGCCTCCGTCAATTTCCCCGTTCATCACCCGTTGCCGCATCTCCACCATCCGTTTAAAAGCCAGATCTGACGATCTAGAATGTACCTACTTTTGTGGGCGCCGCCGCGCAATAATATGAAACTGCCTGGTTTATTTCGCACCACTCTCGTGAGCTTGGTGGTTTTCTCCGATCACCCAGCAATTCCACTAAATCGCGCGACACCTGTCCCCTGTACGATAGCAAAACCGCTTTCTTCCCATGCATTATCTTTCGACCACGGATGCCGAGTGAAATCCACGACAACCGTCAGATCTTGAGGGCTTCATCCTACTGTCGTATTTAAACAAAGTTGCGCACACGGTAACTGGTGCTATGGCCCACTATTCGTTTCCCTCTGCCTTTGATCTCCACAGTGATCGATGGTCCAATTTTGTTCTTCCGTCGTTGATTTTTCATTTTCTCCGCCTGTGACTGCGTTCTGCCACCTTTCTCCACGCCATGAATGTTTCCACCGTAACCCTGCATCATTCCGTCATGTCACCAATCTGCGCGTCCATGCTCATCATCCCGCTGCATCCATCACCCCCATCCATGGATTTCTTAATGGGTTGCGTATTTTGCAGGTTTACAGAGAGGTGGGAAAGTCTGTTGCGACTTTACAGTGTTTAAATGCAGCGACAGGGAGCTTGTGCGCCAGAGTTAATGAATAGCAGGTTTTATACATCAGCAGAGTGGTTTTCTCCATCAAAGGACAGATTTAGACTCTGCAAAACCCGTCCAACACCATTAAAACCTGAACTAACCTGTCAGAAGAAAAATGGAGCGGCAAAGTGTTCCAAGTACAATGCAAAGGAGACTAAGGCATGCTAATGAATATCTTGAGCCTTAAATCAGTAGTTTAGGAGGCAAAGCGCCAGTGTGTAGACCCTGAGGGTCGATCGAAGGCCCTAAACACAAGTAAAAGGTAAAATCAGGGTTTGATCGTCAGCGGAATGTTTTTCTTCATCAAAGTACAGGGCGCCCATACAACTTTTATTATGCACAATGTCCCTAAAGGAGTTTCCACCAGACAACAGTTCAAAACCACCAGAGCATTTATATGGTAGACTTCTCAGTAGTTTATTTTATTTTTGTTTAAAGCACTAGGAGTACCATAGCCGAAATATGTCGAAATAATATTCATAGAAGATCACTCCTGCATAAAGAGGTGACAGAAATTAAATACACAGTAGTCAAACAGAATGGGTTTCGGCCCTGCATTCATTTTTGTGTTTAATGCTACATTTAGCGTTCACCTACCCCCTCAGTCGGTCTTATATTAATCCTCTGCTATAAAGCACAGAAGGAAATGTTGGCATTGGTTGTTGATGAGATATCAAAGAAATGCAAACATTTTCCTTTGAGACAAGTTCTCTGTGTAATATTGTAAGATAGGCTGAGATTTGATGTATTTAGACTGAATTTTCAAGCTGTGGGCAATGATGTACCTGATTGGTGTTGTTTTTAATATGACAAGCATATTTATTTGGATCCTGATCTAAAGCAGCTAGTGATGTTTTCTATCTCTGTGTTTAATTCCATCTCATTCCATTTCTACTGGCTCGCATCAAAAGTTTGGCATAAGATTTACCCTTGATAGGTACCTTATGTTGCTGCTCTCCCAGCCTTTTATGTTTTCTGATTATATGTGTATCTGAATATTGATTTCAATTGATTTAACCAGTGTAGTGGATGTTATTTCCTGTTCTCTGATGTATGAATTAATGAAATCTATGTTTAGATGTTCTTGTGAGGATCTAGTTGGATGTGTTGGGAACACTTAGAGGTCTAGAACCCTGTATCTACCTCACTAGGATCTTTCCATATTAATTAGGCCTTTCCAAGATCCCTTGTATTGCCTCTGATTTTGTTCAAGCAGGTTTGGAGTTAAATGACCTCTGACCTGATCTATAGACACAATTGGATGGTTCTCCTTCCTTCATTTTCGGCCCTTAATGTTCCACCTCGCACATCACCCTATAAGATCCAAATGCTCTAGGTGACTAGCCCAACTGAAAGCTTGCACATTGATTACAAATAAATCCTTTCTTGAATCCATTGCCCAATGGCCTTGATGTTCCCTGAATTATCTATCCTTGCCTAGTTTTCCTCTTTGCTCATCCTTGTCTCGTATTGGACCCTTCTTTCCTGATTCCCCACAACCAAAAATAAACAATCAAACAAACAACCCTGAGCCTATAACTAGCCTAAAATCACAACTTAGAGCTTCAAAGACATATACTTTGACTCATATAGAGAGATCCCTCTCTGGACCTAGGAGGGCTAGATCCTAAGGTCTGAAAGTGGTTCTATGTTGTCTCATCTTTTGGTCTTGTCAATCTGGCCAAAACATGGGAACCCCAACATAATGGCGACTCCACTGGGGACTCTGAATGATTTCCATCTCACTACATCAAAAACTTTAGAAACCTACATCTCTGGTCAGGTTGGCAGTAAGTCACTCCTTGCTTGATGTTAGTATGAATCTTTTGTCGAAGTGTATGAAAAAAGTCCACTTTAGCTACGCATAACTTATAGCCCTAACATCAAATATGGCTGCCAATATCTTCAGATCTGCAGTTAGTTGATCAAGACAAGTGCTGCAAAAAACCAGATCTATGCATATGGAGACATTAAGCAGTAAAAATGAGGTTTTGCTCCATACATCCAATAGACAAGACAAGAACAATTTTTGAAAGAATTTTTTGTATTAAGGGCACCTGGGAGGAAAACAAGAAGGTGTTTCCAATTCTCCTCAATGGGATGGGTTCTTGGAAGTCCTCAGCACTTCAGATCTAGCATTTCTCTCTCCTGTTGGTGTAGAAAACCCGGACAAAGATAGAACTCAAAGGGAGCTCACACAGCAAATAATGGAAAATATGACAATGATAATGGCTCAAAGTCAGACCAAGAGTATAGATCCAGAGTGATCTAATAGGCAACAAAAGGTGAAGAATGGTAGGAGAAACCCTCCTATTTATAACAAAATATTGGGTGATTCTAGATCTTGGTGCATGATTAAAATAACATTAACCAAATCTAGATCCACCTTTTATGGAATATTTTATTATATTTGTTGGAGGGAAAAAGTATTTGACTTGGGTCAAATCCCTTTATTTGTGAATAATAAATAAATAAATGATTTATTTATCAATTTAAGGAGGTGGTTAAAAGATAATCAAATAAATAATGATTTATTTAATTATTTATGGGTGATTTAGTCATATTTAACAAGGAATATTATTTAAATAAGGTTTAAATAATTATTCCTATAAAATAATAAGATAAATAAAGATTTATCTAATTAATTTCTTTGTTTTGGGTTAAACATGACCAGGAAAATCAAATAAATATAGGTTTGTTTAATATTTCCTTTTGGGGTTTCCTGTTTAGACCATAAACAACCTAATAAATGTGTTTTATTAAGTTATTTTACATAGTGAAAGCAATTTTACTTAGGGTAAAATTGGTCTTACATGGTGTACTTGGGTCCATCTAATGATAGTAGGTTATATGACCAAAAAATGGTGTAACAGATTGCCCCCCAGCATGCGAGTGTTAGGAGCAAATCGTATGACCGAAGTACGTTGTAAGAACTCAATCACCAGACATCAAAAGGGAAGTCGGAGAGAGAGATGTAAGGTAGACTAATGTGCTGAAGAACTAGACCCTGAGGAGACGAGACTTACAGGTGCAACAAGTCTCTTTTTATGAGAGGGTACCTATGCTAAAGGTGGTGGGGGAGGCATACCTATGCCTGCCGAGACAAAGTACAAAAGAATAGTGTGTTCATTAAACAAGGGACCGAACCATAAAGTACAACCGGCATAAACATGAGCCAGATAGAAATACAATGAGGGATCCCACATACATGATATGCCTGGGATAACAGCCAGGACTTATACAATAATATCTGAGTACATGAGATACAAATACAACCCAAATGCCCCCTGAAAATGGGGAAGGGATCGCAAAATCTGACTGATACATGCAAATCAAAGAGGCGCTGCAAGCGGCTAAGGCCGACATCATCAAATATATGGAGCTGCATCAAAGGATGTGATGAAGAGGTCATCCGGGCATGTGGGGGGCTACCTGCAGGGCCACCCCCTCATGAGGGCTAAGACATCTCACACACACCTGGGAATCACCAAGAGCTGCTGCTGCATCATTGAACCATCAAGTATACGGATCTCGATCATGCTGAAAGGAGCTGGAGCTGAGAAAAAATCAAGTCAAAGGGTAATGAGAAATCCCTTTGCCTGATCCGAGGCACCGAACAAGAGTGGAAGCTGGAACCAAGGTACACCGCCCTCTAGACCGATCTTCTGGAATGAATGAGCTGATGTGGACAGAAGAAGGTCCGCCATAGGTGAGGCAATGAGAGATCCTCAACTAAGGCACGAGAGAAAATAGTCGAGCGACTGACAGACTAATACCAATGATGAGGATGAAATAGAGGGGACTCAGTAGTGAATGGACGACTTCCCTTGTTAGAGCATAAAGGGCATGAATGACATGGCAGCGATTGACACAATATCATGAGGGATAGGGGACAGTGGGATTGAAGGCCATAATATGCGACACAATAGAGGGACCAAGCAATGAAGGATGGAGGACTATAGAGGGGTACAGAGGGACTCGGGATAGACTCCATGAATTCGATGATGACTCAACTTGGATGCTCTAAACAAGGGCGACTTGATGGTGTTTCCACACAGGAAAAATCCCATGGGGGACCCGAAAAACATGAGTACAAGATGGTATCTCATGATGAAAATCGACACAAACAAAGACAAGTATGGAGGCAAAGTGGTGCCCCAAGTCCAAGTGTTGAAAGTGAGGAAATTAGATTTTGGGGGGAGGTGAAGTGACCCATCTTGGAAAAAATGTGTCCTGGTGAAGTATAAAATCACAAAAAAATAACAGATATCCATTTGAGGGCTCGGTGAGAGCTTTCCAACGGTGCAGACGGTTTGTCAAATGGAGCTATGGTATGGTCGCAGCAGGAAAAATAAGAAACAAGGGTTCTCTTTCAATAAGGCATTTTTCCCTCCAAATCCACTCATTTGCTAGTGTTGTTGTGGTGAATGTAGAGAGGAGAGAAGGCCCTAAATCTTGTGGCAAGTGTAGCGGACAAACCGACCATTGGAATCGAGATCCATCAGTTGCAGGTAAGAGGCCTAACCTTACTCTTTCATTTTGATGGATTGAAAGTTCAGTTTAGGGCCCAAAATCTCAGGAACAGACCTTCTGTGATCTCTACGACCGCGTCGCACTTTTTGGGCCAAAATCCGCGACCTGGGAAGCAGGTTTTGAGCAAAAAAGTGCGTCCTGTCCCAGGATTTGGCAGAAAAGTGCGACCTGAAGATGGAGGGGATTTTAGTGCTGTGTGGGGGCTGAGATTTTGGTTTTTGTGGATGGTTGCAGTGTGTCTTATTTGTATGCTGACAAAGATGATGTTGTTGTGCAGATATGGCAGATATGCGGGTCAACTGGAGAGAGAGAGACCCGGGTACATTACGGTCAGAGATCCAGGTGGATCAGGGTGTCCGTCGTGTACTGGCCGGGTTTGGGGTTCTGAAGTTTTTGGAGAACCCTCTGATGAGGGCTGGGGAACCCTTGTTGGCCCGGATTGTCAGTTATTGGGATCCAGATCATGAGTTCTTTATAGTGCAGGGGCACAGGATCGAATTGACAGTCTAGGATCTATATTTTCTGACGGGTCTCCCGCCACTTGGGATGGTAGGAAACACGCAGCCAGTGTTACCGCGGGGGCGGCATATCATGGAGTTTGTGGAGCGAAATTGCCGAACGGGTCTCCAATTCAAAGGGACTCGGATACCGATCGGGGACCTAGAGAGGTTAGAGACCCGTGCGGTGGCCGCAGCAGTGCTGCAAATCTTGGGCATCCAGGCGCTCCATCACATCATAGGGGGGAAGATGATGATTGTGGAGAGTGTGTTGAGTGGGACCTACTATGGGTGGGCCCAAATGATGTTGGTGTCGTTAAAACGACAGTTGTCGCTCTGCAAGCGGCAAGTGAACCACGATTGCTCGTATGGGACTTTATTGTGCGCCTTCTTCTTTGAGAAGATCCCGACCTTACGACCTCGTATACAGCTCCCAGATGGGGGCCCGAGAGAGCCTAGGATGCGCCGGTGGGGGTGGCTACTGTGCAGAGGAGGAGGAGGGGTGGTCGGACGAGTGTTTCGACCTGAGTTCTTTTCCCATTGGGATCAGATGCCATTATACATAGATGACTATCCCTATAGTGGGATGAGTTATTGTGGGGATCTGGACCTACCACTTCTGCCTGGTCGAGTATGGGGACCCGATGGTAAGTGAAAAGTGACTATTCTATTTTGGGCATGTTAAAGTTAGTGAATAGTAGATAGGGTACTGATTCATGTACTTTTGGTATGCAGATATAGCTCTGGTAAAACTGGCCGGATATATGGGATGACCGGCAGCATCTGGAGCTGCAAGTCTGAGTGGGTCGAGAGCAGCGCATAATGAGGATGCGGTCGCCCTTCTGGAGGACATCCGCCGTAGATGCGAGAGGTTGCTGATCAGAGTGTCAGAGCACGGGTGGCAAGACTTAGACGACCAGTACATAGAGCCATGTATTGGTCTACCCTCGGAATGGCGAGGTGTCATGCGGCGCATGGCGATGGCCGGTCAGGGGATATGTGATCTACAGGCTGCAGGAGCAGAGTCATTGGCTCAGGATCCACCAGATAGTGATTAGGTGTGGGGCAGGTGGTGCCCCCTAGTGTGTATGTAGGGACAGATGGTGTCCCCAGTTTTGAGTTTTTTGTAACATGCTATAGGCATGTCATATGTATCAGAGTAGATGGACTCTAAACACATGTTTTGCGACACATATTATTGATATGCATCTTTTTGAATGTTATTGTCTTGTATGAAATGTGTGTGATAAATGCCAATCTAGAACATGGTTTGTAATGCTATCTACATAGTGATTCTGTTCTAGAGGTACATGGTTGAAAGTTATGGTTTCAAATTCACGTATCAAGAGTTTCACTCGTAAATATCGTCTAAACAGCACAGGATTACACACATGATAGACACCATTTAGTTACATGACAAGAAGTAGGGAATCTAAACGAACATGCAAATGGAGGATGCGATGAAAGAGGGCATCGGCTAAGAGACCACGCACTGCATCATATTCGGCTTGATTGTTGGTGGCAGTACCAATGCAGACCCCGTTTGAGAGAACAAGGGCATGCAAGGGGGTGAAAACGGCCCAACCTGCCGAGGCTAGATTCCGGGAGTAACAACTTGCACCATCGGCGTAACCGATATAGGGTGGGGACGGGAGGTCCTGCGGAATAGTGTTATAAGACAAAAAATGGGAGGAGGAGGTACAATGACGGCAGCATGAGTGTATAGTAGACATCGAGCGGCAACTGCGGGAGGGAGTATGATGGGCAAGATGGCTATGACACATATACAAACTAGATGGTGGTATATGAGGGCGATAGGAGGGGTGGCTGGGACTCGGGCTGCGGAGGTCAACAGAGATACGGGTGGTGTTATCTTATGTATGGGCGAAAAAGAGGAGGTCAAGGGTGGAAAAGGCTCCCAAGGAGGCATACAGATGGGAAAAGAGGGGTTGAAGAGTGGAAGGGAAACCACATGACGCAGAAAAGTTACCTAAATCATTCGTAGAGGAAGAAAGGCTTGCATACGGATCGTCATGGGGAATGACAGAAGAACGAGGAAACAAATGGTTAAATGATGTTGAGCCCAAGGTGCTCGCTGAAGGGGGGTCAAGCGAAACAATAGGGGAGGATTCAAGGGGAATATGCTCCAAGGGTCTCATAGAGGATGATAGGTAAAGAATGTTGGTAGTAGACTCCGTCATCTGGACATCAGGGGGGGATGTCAATGGGAGCGGGGGGATCCTCAAGCTGACCCGAAGCATACTGCGCAAGTATGGGAGAGGCGGACTGATTTTTTTCAACCTCATACTCGCGGACTACTTCTAAAGGGGCGCGGTAATGCGTCAGGTGAGGACAATGGTGGGAATAATGGCCATGGACACCGCACAAAGCACAAGGTTTTCTGGTGCGAATAGTTTTTGGGTTCTTGGTTACGGATGAGGACGGGAGAGAGGGGTCAGGGACTGTAGACTCAGGGAACGCGACTTTAACCATGGGTTGAATGCGGGGAAATTCAAGACAAGTATGGGTGGCATGACCGACGACATCACACAAGGCACAAGGCTTTGCGGGCGGAGGAGGAGTTGGGTCAGTCGGGGTGACCTTGTCTTTGGATGCTCCCTTGCGTGCTTTGCCTTTCTTTCCTGGAGCTGTCACCATAGGGGTAGGGTCCTGGGGAGGCGCGGGGGGCATGGTGGCAACGAAGGAAGCGAGGGGGACCGGTTGAACCGGTGTCAAAGCAAGATAGGGTTTGGGGTGACCAGGTGGGGTAGCGGCTGGAGGGTCAAGGTACCAGACGGGTATGCCCAGGGTTAGGTTAGGGAGAGAGAGGGTGGCCATGACAAGGACTGTATAGACTCCGGGAGGGGGAGCCAGGAAAGGTATCTGACCAGCAGGATAATGACTAGGAGGGACGGCTCCGAGCTGATTGAGGACTGGGGGAACCAACCTGGGAGGATAGAGGGGTTCAGGGATACCAGCTGTAGGAGAAGGGCCAGAAGGAGGAGGTCCGGCTGGCTGAGAGGAGTGGCTAGGAGCGGGTTGCGGTGGGTGACGTTGAGTCTAAGGTTGCTGACTAGCTGAAGCGGGTCACTTAAGGGCAGCCCGAGATGATTGCATCATGCAAACATTCGATAACCTGGGATCAAAGATATGAGGAGGGAGACAAGGGAAAGTTCCAAGCAGGGAGGAGTCTTTGTAGACACTGCGAGAGACACTGGTCAATGAATCGACAGTTTGCTTATTGGCTACAGAAGAGATGGTCGTCTCCAGGGAGGTCTGAGATGGTGGCTCATGATAAGTCAACTGGTCGATGGTGAATATATTTCCATTGTGAGGAAAAGACATCTTGCGAAAAACCGCGGATGGGACAACAGACATGGCATAGGTGTAGCTTCACCCCAATAGGATGTTGTAGTCTAGAGGAGCATCGATGACTTCGACGTCAACACAAACAGTCTTGCCTGCAAGGGTGATAGGACAATTACGGAAAAGGCCAATGGGCTAGGAGGCATGGCCGTCCCACGCTCGAAGGGTGATCGTGGAAGGGGCCAACTTAGGAGATCCAAGTTGCTTCCAAATCGAAGCGGACATCACACAGGTGGATTCCCCCTCATCAATTATACACCGAGAAACGTTGGCATTTCAGATTTTGACTGGGATTTGGAAGGCGACGGAAGCAGGAAGAGGAGGATGTTCTAATTGATGGGCGTCGAAAACAATCATTTGGTCATCGGCAGGATCTACAGCACCCACGGCAGATAACAGAGCCTTATTTTGGGAAGGGCACGACTGGAGGAGTTCCAATGTGGAAATGGCAGCAGGAGATTGCGCCAAATCATCTACTATGCTATACGAATGAGCAGCTCGACCAGAAGCATCATTTCGAAGTAATGGTCCCTTAGGAATCTTGGTATGAACCTCAACTTTGGGTTGAGGGATGTGTAAGGGACCATTGGATGTCGAAAGAGGCTCTGTAGAACCTGAAGAAGGGGACTCGGGGGAAGAATGAGCGGAAGGCATGGAGTACTGGCGAGACCGAGTTTGAAGGTGAAGGTCGACGGTTGGGGATGGATCAGAGTTCATCATGAGGATCTGGTAATCGGAGGAAACAAAAGGGGAAGGTTGAGTGGCAACCTGTCCGTCAGGTGGTTGGGCAGCCACGAATCCTTGCTTAGGGAAAGGATTAGTAAACACAGCTGGTTGAGTAGTGGCCACATTAGGGGGAGCATGAGGGGAGGCATGTTGTCCTCGTAATGTGGCTTGAGACTCCCACATCTGCCGCATCTATGGTAAGAGGGGACAATCGTGAGTGTAATGACCGTAAACACCGTAACACGAACAAGGCTTATTTGTGTGAAGAGGCCTGTCCGGCTTGGGCTGAGTGCCTTGTTGCTGGTTAGCAGTGTTAGGGTCAGTACCTTGAGGATTGGGTCCATGAGCTCCAGGGGCAGATTGATTTGGATTTCCTCTCCGCCTTCTTTGAGAAGAAGGGGGATTATTCGCGCCCTGCTGTGCAAAGACTTGCCCTGGAGGGGGTTGTAGGTGTTGTTGCCGGGGTGGAGGAGGCAAGGGAGGTGGAAGCGCATATGCTGGAGGAGCTGGCGCACCAGGCTGCGGATAAGGATAATGGTTAGGTTGGGCAACATTGAGGTAAGCAGGAGGTTGGGAAAAAGGACGAGGCATGCCATATCCTGGATACATGCTACCTGGAGGGGGAAAAGTGCTAGAGGTGATGGCCCCTCCCGGAGGGAGACCATAGCCCATAGGAGGTTGAGCATATGGATGAGAAAGGGCTCCAACGATACCATCGGCGGAATGAGATGCCCCCGGGGCGTTAGCGCCACCAAGCCTGGGGAGGTCAGGAAGGACGATATTAACATAACCAGACTGAGCGTAGATTAGGTCATATTTCAAGGCTACTTGGAGGGCAGCTTCTTCGGTTTGAGGGAAATGGGAGGCGACATCTTTGCCAATGGGAGGTAAGAGAGTGCGAAGGAACCAGTCCATATAAACCCGATCTTCGAAGGGGGGAGCTTGACATAAGCTCCGTCTTCTCCGCCATTCCTAGACATGAGTGGAAAGGCGGGTCAAAGAGGTTTGCTTGAAAGAAGTCAAAAGCTCTGTACCAGTATCGTATCGGAGAGGGAGCTGGAAATAAGATAAAAAGGCTTGGGCAATGGTCGCAAAGGTGGTATGGGACGAGGTGGCTTGGTCAACATACCATTTAGAAGCTTCGCCGGTAAGTGTGCGTTGGAACAACCAAAGACGGATGGAATCATCGGTAATGGAATTGGAAGAACACCACATGTGGAAAGATCGTACATGGTTGGTTGGATCTTCTCCAGCAAGGCCTTCGAACTTAGGGATGTCGGAGGGGAGCTTGGTTGGCATAGCAGGCCAACCAACATCGTGGCGGATAGGGTCATTGATCAACTGATTGAAATCAGGGAGGCTGAGGCCTGCCATGTAAGGGAGCAAAGGTGCAGCCGAGGTAGTTCCTGTGGTGGTTCCGCTAGTAGTAGTCCCGACATTAGGGCCGGGATTACCGCTAGCATTAGGCCCTGGACCAGACATAGTGAAGGTGACAGGGGGAGAACCAGAAGTAAAAGGAGAACCCAATGAATCAGAAGAGGAGTCGGAGTGCGGACTCGGAGGAGGACTAACTCGACGACGGCGGGAAGGAGTAGGTCGACCGATCGGAAACTGAGGGTGAAGGCCAAGAAGTCTCCGGGATGTGCGCTTTGGGGGCGCAATGGTGACAACACAAACACGGCACAAGGGGAAGAAGAATGACCGACAAAGGCAGGGAGGTGCAGAATCAAGTGATTACAATGTCAAAACAAGGGCAGAAAGGTGCAGTGTCAATTGATTTTAAAGTCTTTTCCTAGCGGTGTAAACCAGGCTCTTCTTCGCTTAGGGTGAGTGTGTGGCATGCGTTAATTTTAATTTTTAAACCCTTTTCATTTTGAGAGCAAGAGAAAAAGTGTGCTGCGTAACTGAAAATAAATCTGC
This sequence comes from Pinus albicaulis, assembly GCA_034641835.2. Taxonomy (NCBI): domain Eukaryota; kingdom Viridiplantae; phylum Streptophyta; class Pinopsida; order Pinales; family Pinaceae; genus Pinus; species Pinus albicaulis. The sequence goes on along the minus strand of CM076575.1, from coordinate 1,889,560,364 downwards.
AGAGAACAGTATATAATGCTGAAATGACAGAAAATTAACAGCTAACAATGCATCAATCTAACCCAAAAAGGTGGGTCTCTCAAAACTAGTCTAATAGAGGGAAAAAATCTAGTCAAAACACACTACAAAGAGGCCAATAGATCGAGGGTCGAAAGGGATAGGGATCTAAAGGAGAAAAATGCTGAAAAGAGGGGCAGGACACATCCAAGAGGCAGAGGCAAGGTGGCTGGAAAAAAGGGGGAAATCAGCAAAAAGCAGAAGGGGCAAGGAGGAGGCCCTAAAGGTAGATCCAAAAAAATCTTCAGGAGTTGACTTGAAAGGGAGAGGAGCAGATTAAAAGAGAGCTGAAAAGGAGGTATCAGATATGGAAAAGGGGGGGTTGAAACTCTGAAAAAACAGACACCTGAAACAGATAAAAAACTCTTCCACCAAAAGTGGAGGGTATTGAAGCCCGAGGGGGCTATGTTCCCACTTAGATGAGAAAAAAAGATCAGAAACAGGTCGAAACGGGCTGAGATAGAGGCTGGAAAACCCTGACAGAAGCTTCAGAAAAACCCAGAAAAATTGCAGAAAAATAGCAGAAAAATTGGCAGGTCGCAGGTTTTGACCTATTTTCTGTGCAAGTCGCAGATAATGGGCTGAAAAGTGCGACCTGGAGGTCCAGGTCACAGTTTCTGGGCTGAAAAGTGCGACCTGAAGCTCCAAGTGTCCCGGCAGCAGATTTTCGGAAAAGTTGCCGTCTCAGTTGCGGCTGATGTCTGTTACCTGCGCAACAGGGCCAGAAACACGCGGAAGTTAGAAATTTTAATGTTTTAGGGTTTTATAGGTGAAAAAAAACATGAAAATAGGAAAAACAAAAAGCTGAAAAGAAACCCTAGGGTCTGAAGTAGCTGGATATGCAGGAATATGAAAAACGACAGCGGTCGTGATTGAAAACCCGTGTGGAGTCGCCAATTGTTAGTATGAATCCTTTGTCGAAGTGTACGAAAAAAGACCACTTTAGCTACGCATAACTAATAGCCCTAACATCAAACATGGCTGCCAATATCTTCAGATCTGCAGTTAGTTGACCAAGACAAGAGCTGCAAAAACCAGATCTATGCATAGAAAGACATTAAGCAGTAAAAAGAAGGGTTTGCTCCATATATCCAATAGACAAGACAAGAACAATTTTTTAAAGAATTTTTTTGTATTAAGGGCACCTGGGAGGAAAACAAGAAGGTGTTTCCAATTCTCCTCAATGGGATGGGTTCTTGGAAGTCCTCAGCACTTCAGATCTAGCATTTCTCTCTCTTGTTGGTGTAGAAAACCCAGACAAAGATAGAACTCAAAGGGAGCTCACACAACAAATAATAAAAAATATGACAATGATAATGGCTCAAAGTCAGACCAAGAGTTTAGATCCAGAGTGATCTAATAGGCAACAAAAGGTGAAGAATGGTAGGAAAAACCCTCCTATTTATAACAAAATATTGGGTCATTATAGATCTTGGTGCATGATTAAAATAACATTAACCAAATCTAGATCCACCTTTTATGGAATATTTTATTATATTTGTTGGAGGGAAAAAGCATTTGACTTGGGTCAAATCCCTTTATTTGTGAATAATAAATAAATAAATGATTTATTTATCATTTTAAGGAGGTGGTTAAAATATAATCAAATAAATAATGATTTATTTAATTATTTATGGGTGATTTAGTCATATTTAACAAGGAATATTATTTAAATAAGGTTTAAGTAATTATTCCTAGAAAATAATAAGATAAATAAAGATTTATCTAATTAATTTCTTTGTTTTGGGTTAAACATAACCAGGAAAATCAAACAAATATAGGTTTTTTTAATATTTCCTTTTGGGGTTTTCTGTTTAGACCATAAACAACCTAATAAATGTGTTTTATTAAGTTATTTTACATAGTGAAGACAATTTTACTTAGGGTAAAATTGGTCTTACATGGTGTACTTGGGTCCATCTAATGATAGTAGGTTAGATGACCAAAAAATGGTGTAACACTTGAATCGACCTCCATTATTAAGTGCTCATCATACTCTTAGATAGAGCCTGGAAAGGGCCAGGTAGCCTCCAGATCTCACCCTCTTCGGAGGTGACATATCTAGCAAATGCCCTCCCAGTCAATCTCTGGTTGGAGTTTACTGTTTTGAGGAGATTCCTGAAAGGTGATAGTGCCTAAGCACTGTGGTGGATAGTGTAACCTCTTAGACGTACCCTAAAACCCTCCACCTGGCGACTCCATTATTCCTAAATGAAAATACTCCACTGGTGATCAGTAGGCCTGCTGATTATCTTGGTTTCACAATAGACTCCACTGGGAGACCAGCCTCTGAGATGACATCAACCACAGTAGAAGTAACAAGAAGGGTTAAGCTTCTTGGCTAGGAAACAACATTCTGGCTTTTAGAACCATTCACACAAGAGCTTATCCCAACCCTGACCCACCTGAAATAGTTGACAATCCGGAGAATATCCTCAAAGGAGCTCCTACACCCAAAAGACCAACTATTTCCAGTCACATTCATAGAGCTAATTCTGCACCAGAAGACCTAGCAGCTCTATCACATTTCCTTCTCGACCTAGAACTACCTAATAGACTACCAAGAACTAGGTCATCCAGTGATCTAGACCAGCCAGACCTTGAGTTTCACAGTTCAGCATCTCGTAGTGGTCAACACTCTAGGGGTAGTGGAACCCCTCCATCTACACCACCTGATATCCACTTCGTCTAAAACTTGGGGCTCTCCCACCCTAGATCTGCTCAACAAACTTTTGTTGGTCCTAATATCCCTGTCATCCATATACCAACTGCTCAAGCCAACCTTTTACCTCATCAACATATTATCATGGCAGCTTGGTATGCACCTTTGGTTTTACCATAGCCCTTGTTACCCTTACCCAATGATTATCAGTCAAAAATCCCACACTTCACTGCTAAATAATCCATCACAGCCCAGCAACATGTAGATAAGATGGAGGATTCTTTTGAATATATGGAAATTGATGATGAAACAATCAAAATGAGAATATTTTCCCAAAGCTTAGGGGGTGATGTAAAGAAATGGTTTAAAAGCTTACCTCCTGACAGTATCCAAGATCTCCCTGCATTATATCAAACCTTCATAAACAAATGGGAAGTTAGGGCAAACCCTCACCAGCTCCTAGCAGACTACATGACCCTTAAGAGGAATGTGGGAGAGATCATTCACGATTACACCACCAGATTCAACACAATATACAATGCTCTCCCTCCACACATGAAACCTCATCAAGGTATGGCCCTAGCAAAATATCCTGATGGATTTGATGCTGACATGGCCTATGAGATTAGAGATAAAGGGTATAACACCTTGGAAGATATGCAGAAAGGAGCCATAACCATAGAAGCAAACTTGATGGAAAAAAGGGCAAGATTAAAAGCTGAGAAAAGGGTAACATACAGTGATGACAATGTAGCTTCCACATCTGATCCCAAATATGATAGATTGTCTAAAAATGTGGAAGAGCTACAAAAAATGATAAAAAGGATGGTTTTCCAAAAAAGAAACCAAAACCAGAACCAGAACGTTAGAAGAAACAATGCTGCTCCCAACAGACAAAGAGAGTCAGATCAATAGGTTATTCCCCCATTTCAAGAAAACATTTTAGGTGAAGATGAGGGAATCATAGAATATTCTGAGGAGAATACAATAAACATGTTTGAAATAGAGGACTCGATCCATAACTGTGATTCGGAAGAAGATCAACCCTCACCCTCATATTGGGATGAGGAAGGATTAGAATCTGAAGCATACAAACTTGGATTCGAAAATGCTATAATGCAAGTTAGGGAACAATATGAACTTAGGAGCAAAAAGAGCCAAGATACTTCCAAAACCAAAGCTCCTGAGATTACCATCAAGAAAAGGCCTGACAGGTCCTCTAAAGAAAGCTCTAAAAATAGCAAATCAGCAACTGAAAGTTTTGGGAAAGGCAAAGAAAAAGACAACCAGAAGAATGAAAAACAAGGTGAGCCCGCTAGTAGTACTAGCACTACGGTTAGTAATCCTGATACAATTGTTCCCAACCCTGTACATAGTGAGAAATCACAAACTGATATAGCTACTAAGGCAGTAGCAAATAAAATAGAGTTGAGCACTCCAAAGACATAGTCCACTTTCAATTTAGAGAGTGAGATTGAAAAAATAAAAATCTCTATCCCACTCTTTGAGCTGGCCACTCAGAATGTATATAAAGGCCAAATTTTGAAAGCATTGAATCTGGGGGAAAAAAATGACACTGTAAACTTGAATGATGATCAACCTGCCCTGCTGTTCGGTCCTAAGATTGAGGGAAAGTTTCAGGAAGGGGTAGTTCCACCTTTTTATATCAGTCTCAACATTCATGACAAAATACTCCACAATGCCATGCATGATTCTGGAGCGTCACACAATTTAATGCCTAAGGTAGTAATGGAAAATATAGGCCTGGAGATAACATGACCTTACAAAGATCTATATTCATTTGACTCTAGCAGAGTAAAATGCCTAGGCCTAATCAAAGACTTATGTGTGAGTTTGACCCAGATCCCAGCTAAATGTATGGTCATGGATGTGGTGGTAGCAGATGTGCCACCCAAATATGGCATGTTGCTATCTAGATCATGGGGTGCCAAGCTGCAAGGAACGATGTAGATGGATGGCTCATATGCCACTATCCCTATATTTGGCCAACTTAGAAGACTTTATAGAGAGTCTAGATGAAATTCCTAGTCAGTAGCCCCGAGAAGCCTAAAAATTCACCATTATACTCTGTACACACAGACCTAGATTCTTTCATTCTTTATAATGACCAATCCTTAGAAGAGCCAGAATCTGAATATAGAAATAAAATCAAGGACACAGAGCCCATGGACTTTAGCATAATGGCTACCCTAGAAGAATATGATGAAGAAAATCATGGGCAAGGTACTGAAAATGAAACTCAAATTGAACCATAAACACAATGCAATCGGCCTATTAGCTGCACCCCTCAAAATAACATAACACATGAAGAAAAAGTCAGCTAAAAACCTAGTACAGACCCCTCGACACAACATAATGGCGAACCCCTGTGGGAAATGAATTTCGATGGGTCCTATACTAGAAACAATGCTGGAGTAGGGGTGTGGCTACGTAACACAGAAAATGATCATGCAGAGAGCCATGCTGTGAACCTGCATTTTAAATGCACAAATAATATTGCAGAATATGAGGCTCTCATCTTGGGCCTGAACCTATTGAAAAAATTAGGAGCCCATAGGATAACTATGAGAGGAGACTCTGAGTTAGTAATCAAAAAAGTGAATGGTGAATATACGGCAACACACCCCAGGTTGAGAGCGTACAGGAATGATGCAGTAGATTTATTGAAAACCTTTGTTGAATATGAATTGGTATTTGTGCCTAGGAGTCAAAAAATCATTGAAAATGGATTAGATTTCCTGGCTAGTTCATATCCTAAGACTCCCCCTGACCAAAAAATCGTCATTCAAACCAAGTTCAGACCTGCAGTGCCAGACAACGAAAAATATTGGCAGGTCTTTGAAGGAGACAAACAGATTGAAGATTTTCTGGTGGGTAGGAATGAGTTTGAATTTTCTGATTCAGACTCGAAATTGGATGATAGCTACCCAAGTGAGGATCCCCCAGATGAACAAGCAACACCCTGTAACATAGAAATAAACACCTTTTCTGAGGAAACTAGAAATCCAACCGAAAAATATGAAAACACAGATAGCGAAGAGATGGAAGTGTTGCAGGCCAAAGATAAGAATATACCTAGAGGCCTGGAACCCCTAGAAGACCTATTTGACTTTGATGACGTAGCAAAAAGGCCCACTATAGAACATGCAGACTCAAATATAGAAGAATGCAACATAGCCACCGAAGATAAGCCTAAAATGATTAAGCTAGCTAAGTCTATACCTGCGAACATGAAGCAGAAATACATTGACCTGTTTAAGGAATTCATTGATGTGTTTGCATGGAGCTATGAAGACTTAAAGGCCTATGACACCAACATCATACAACACAAGATACCCCTGAAGGAAAATCAGAAGCCTTTCAGACAAAAACTCTGCAGAATCAATCCAAAACAATTGCCTGCAGTTGAAAAGGAGATTAGAAAGATGTACGATGCAGGCATAATAGTCCCTGTAAGGTTTTCTGATTGGGTTTCAAACTCAGTGGCTGTAAGGAAGAAGACAGGGGAGATCAGACTATGCGTAGACTTCAAAAACCTCAACAGAGTCTCCCTGAAAGACAACTACCCTTTACCTATAATGGAACATATCCTGCAGAAGGTAGTGGGCTCTAAGAGAATCTCCCTCCTTGATGTTTTTTCAGGATACAATCAAGTTCTTGTACTCCCAGAAGATCAACTCAAAATAGCTTTTACCACTCCATGGGGCACCTTCATGTATGTGAAAATGCCTTTTGGATTGATGAATGCCGAGGCTACCTTCCAGAGAGTGATGGACATAGCTTTCTCGAATGAAATAGGACACTTCATAGTTATATACTTGGATGACTAGAATATCTTTTCTAAAACTGAAGAAGAACACTTGAAACATCTGAGGAAAGTATTTGAGAAATGTAGAAGGTACAGTCTGTCCCTAAATCCTAAGAAAACTGTGTTTGGGCTGCAAGAAGGTAAACTTCTTGGTCACATTATATCTGAGAAAGGGATTAGGATAGACCCGCAAAGAGTTGAGGGGATAATTAAAATCACACACCCAAGAAACATCAAGGAGTTGCAGTCCTTCATTGGGAAGATCAATTTCCTTAGGAGATTCATTCCCAACCTAGTTGAGCACCTTAGAAAAATGACTGATATGTTGAAGAAAGGTGCAGGAATAAAGTGGACTATCGGAGCCAAGAAATATTTTGAGTCAGTAAAACTTGCACTCACACAGACCCCGATACTTATCAGCCCGGACTTCTCAAAAGATTTTCTGATCTTTTCCTTTGCCTCTGAACACACAATAGCTACAGTCTTGCTGCAAAAGAATTCAGAAGTTAATGAACATCCAATTGCCTTCTTCAGCAAAGCGCTAAGAGATGCACCCTTGAAATACAACATTATGGAAAAGCAGGCCTATGCCCTGGTAAAGGCCTTAAAATACTTTAGGGTGTACATTCTGCATTCTCATACCATTTCTTATGTGCCAAATATAGTGTTCAAAGATATCTTGTCCCAAGACCCTGATGGGAAAAGGGGCAAGTGGATTGCTACAATCCTAGAATATGACCTTGAGATAAAGCCCACCAAACTGATCAAAGGTCAAGGCCTGGCCCAATTAATGGCTGAATCAAACTTGCAGGCTCTTGACATTAACATGATAAATGCCTTAGATGAGCAGGAAGGATTGCCCCATCCAACTGTTGAGGAGCAGTTGCAGAACTTTCCTTGGTATGCCGATATCCTTTACGTGCTCACCTATCTTAATGCCCCTCCAGAACTGTCCAAAACCAAGGCCAGATTCATAAAACTCAAAGCTAGAAATTACTGCATTTTGAATGAGAATCTATACTAGAAAAATCCAAATGGCCTATTGCTGAAATGCTTGTCTGAACCTGAAGCTGAAAGAATTAAACAGGAATTCCATGATGGGGAGTGTGGAGGCCACCTGAGTTGGAAAGCCACTGCAAATAAGATACTCAGGGCTGGTTACTATTGGCCCACACTCTTCAATGATGTCCATAAAATGATACTTGCCTACCACAAATGCCAGATATTTGAAGGAAGAAGAAAGCTGCTCACCCTCCCATTACAACCCATCATTGTAGAAGGTCCCTTCATGCAATGGGGCCTGGACTTCATTAGGGAGATTCACCCCTCTTCTTCTGGACAACACAGATGGATCCTAACTGCTACAGATTACTTCACCAAATGGATAGAAGCCATACCCACTAGGAATGCCACTGATTCTGTCATCATTAGGTTCCTAGAAGATTACATCCTTTCTTAGTTTGGCTGTCCAAAGAAAATAATCACTGACAATGCTGCTGCTTTCGGATCGAAGAGAATGGTTGATTTCTGTCACAGATATGGAATAGCCCCTGGTCATTCAAATACCTATTACCATCAGGGTAATGGATTAGCTGAATCATCCAACAAAAGCCTGGTTACAATCATCAAGAAGTTGTTGGAAGAGAACAAGAAGTCATGGCATAAAAAGTTGGTACATTCTTTGTGGGCTGACAGGCTCACCATGAAGAAATCTATTGGAATGTCACCATTCCAGCTGGTCTATGGAACAAAAGTAGTTTTTCCTATTAGCCTGGGAGTGCCAGTGATTAAGCTTGTTCAAGAGATTCAAACAAAGGAAAACAGCATGGTGAGAAGAATCAATGAAACTATCCATCTACAGCAAACAAGGGAGCAGGTTTACAACAGAGCACCCAAAGTTTAGGAGAACATTAAAAAGATATTTGACAAAAGAACCAAAGCTGCAGATTTCAAAGTTGGGGACAAGGTTCTGAAATGGGATTCAAAGAGGGAGGACAAAGGTAAACATGGTAAGTTTGACAGCTTGTGGCAAGGTCCATATATTATTCAAGCCACTGTGCGTCCTAATGCGTTTTTCTTGCAAGAACTTGATGGTACAGAGCTGCTTGGGGGTCTTGTCAATGGCAGGATGCTCAAGCACTACTTCTGCTAAATTTTAGTTTCCAATTTCATTCCACATTGTATATATCATTGCAGTTTTGTTTCTTCCAAAAAAAAAAAGAAAGGAGAGAGAGGTTTAGACATGCTCAAAACTTGAACCTCCGAAAGGAAAAAAGAGTGGCTCAAACATAATCAAAATCTGAGCCAAAGGGAGCAGAATAGCTGGTCCTAATATGCTCAAAATATGGACCAGCAGTGAAAAGAAGAATCAGCTCTAACATGCCCAGAACCAAAGCTGAAATGAAGAAAAGAAGTGACTCTAACATGCTCAAAACCTGAGTCACAGGATAGAAGGATATTTCAAATTGCAGACTTCTAGCCTTCACAGTTTTGTCTCCAAGTTTTCAACAATTCATTGTCCAGGAACGAAATTTTTATGCCTTGGATTCACAGCAAGTCATACAGTTTAATCCTGGCTTGGATTTTTTGAATTTCCTGTCTTAGAATGTAGGAGAAGAAACCTGTTGGACAGTTTAATCCCAACGGGTAGTAGATTAGGTAGAGAAACATATGAGGCTAACAGTCTAATCTGGCCTCATGGAGAAATAAGGGTAGATTTAGAATAGGTTTGCTTTTTGTTTTGAAAATAAAAATAAAGGGCCTGCTAGCTCAAATGCACCCAAAGGGAGAGGCTAGGACTTTAGTGTGGGTAGGTAGACTGATTGGGAAAAATGTTTCTGTTGATGTAACATATTCATATTGTGGCAGTTGATCTAAGAAAGGGATGTGCCAAGCAGCAGGCATCTGGCCTACTCCAAATATCATTTCTGGTTTCTTGACTCCTTCAAGAAGAAGCCATCCCCATGTGGAGCCACTGTTAGCCCCCCTATGAAATTCTTGACAAGCAAGCTGGGGGCTATGACATTTTGGAGACCTTCAAGGAATGCATCTCCCCTGAAGACACATCATCCTTGAGATCTCTCTGTGCTTTTCCTTATACAAGTCCCCTCCGTTGGTCCCTTTCCCTAAGGCTCGCATTGCCCCTCATACTCCTGCAAAACACCACTATTTTACCTCCTTTCCCCTTTGACAAAGTCCCTCTTTTCCCTTTCTTATTTCCCCCCTAAATCCCCTCTAAAATCCCTACACCCTTTGTTTGCCCAAATTCCCCTCCATCTCCCTATCGTTACCCTTTTGAGGCTTTAGAATGCAATAAAATGGGTTAAAAACCCACTTTCGACCATACAATAGGCCTCAGCCCCTTTCCCGCTAGCCCCGCGCCTTTTCCTCTCCATATAACCCCGCGCCGCAACCGATCGCTAACCCCAAAGGCGCTTGTTATATTTGTTCTTCGGGCGCAATTACAGTCGTCGATCTACATGAAATGGACGACGATCGCCGCCCCCACAGCCTCCGTCGATTTCCCCGTTCATCACCCATCGCCGCATCTCCACCATCCGTTTAAAAGCCAGATCTGACAGTCCAGAATGTACCTGCTTCCGTGGGCCCCGCCGCACAATAGCATGAAACCGCCTGGTTTATTTCGCACCACTCTCGCGCGCTTGGTGGTTTTCTCCGATCACCCAGCGATTCCACTCATTGCACGACACCTGTCCCCTGTACGACAGCAAAACCGCTTTCTTCCCACGCATTATCTTCTGACCACAGATGCCGAGCGAAATCCACGACAGTTGTTAGATCTTGAGGGCTTCATTCTACGGTCGTCTTTCAACAAAGTTGCGCACACGGTAACCCATGCTATGGCCCGCTGTCCGTTTCCCTCTGCCATTGATCTCCACTGTGATCGACGGTCCAGTTTTGTTCCTCCGTCGTTGATTTTTCATTTTCTCTGCCTACGACTGCGTTCCGCCACCTTTCTCCACACCATGAATGTTTCCACCGTAACCTTGCATCATTCTGTCATGTCACCAATTTGCACGTCCATGCTCATCATCCCGCTGCATCCATCACCCCCATCCATGGATTTCCTAACGGGTTGCGTATTTTGCAGGTTTACAGAGAGGTGGGAAAGTCTGTCGCAACTTTACAGTGTTTAAATTCAGCGACAGGGAGCTTGTGTGCCAGAGTTAATGAATAGCAGGTTTTATACATCAGCAGAGTGGTTTTCACCATCAAAGGACAGATTTAGACTCTGCAAAACCCTTCCAACACCATTAAAACCCGAACTAACCTATCAGAAGCAAAATGGAGCGGCAAAGTGTTCCAAGTACAATGCAAAGGAGACTAAGGCACGCTAATGAAGATCTTGAGCCTTAAATCAGTAGTTTAGGAGGCAAAGCACCAGTGTGTAGACCCCGAGGGTTGATTGAAGGCCTTGAACACAAGTAAAAGGTAACATCAGGGTTTTATCGTCAGCGGAATGTTTTTCTTCATCGAAGTATAGGGCGCCCATACAGCTTTTATTATGCACATTGTCCCTGAAGGAGTTTCCACCAGACAATAGTTCAAAACCACCAGAGCATTTATATGGCAGACTTATCAGTAGTTTATTTTATTTTTGTTTAAAGCACCAGGAGTACCACGGCCGAAATATGTCGAAATCATATTCAGAGAAGATGACTCTTGTATTGCCTTTGATTTTTTCCAAGCAACCCTTGTATTGCCTTTGAACCCTTGTATTGCCTTTGATTTTTTCCAAGCAGGTCTGGAGTTAAATGACCTCTGACCTGATCTATAGACACAATTGGATGGTTCTCCTTCCTTCATTTTCGGCCCTTAATGTTCCACCTCGCACATCATCCTATAAGATCCAAATGCTCTAAATGAATAGTCCAACTGAAAGTTTCCACATTGATTACAAATAAATCCTTTCTTTACTCCATTGCCCAATGGCCTTGATGTTCCCTGAATTATTTATCCTTTCCTAGTCTTCCTCTTTGCTCATCCTCGTCTCGTATTGGACCCTTCTTTCCTGATTCCCAACAACCAAAAATAAACAATCAAACAAACAACCCTGAGCCTATAACTAGCCTAAAATCACAAGTTAGAGCTTCAAAGACATATACTTTGACTCATATAGATAGATCCCTCTCTGGACCTAGGAGGGCTAGAACCTAAGGTCTGAAAGTGGTTCTATGTTGTCTCATCTTTTGGTCTTGTCAACCTGGCCAAAACATGGGAACCCCAACAAGTATCATCTATCCTCAACAATGCATAAAAAATATTGGGTATGTTGCATTCTCATACCAAGACAAATAGTGGAAAACCCATGTGTCATATTATTCCTTAATGCATGCCATATCTACCCTCACTCCTCCTATCTTTCCAACATGAAAGGTATAATTTAGAGGCTTCATAATTTAACATCATTCACTTTTTTCTCTACCTTAATAGCTCCCATTATTGATCTAAAATTATTTTTTAGGGCCAACATAATATTTTACATCATCTCATACTAACCTTGCAATGAAAAAATTTAGATAAGTAGAAATTATGATTCATCATCAAAGCGATAGAGTCATTATCTTTTTCATGTGTGAAATGACGTAATAGACACTAGAAAAGTATATTTTTTTCGCATCAGTTCAACTAGAATTGGTTAAAATGGGAGAAAATATTCTGGTTTCCTACTAGGTAGGCCTAACACACCAAAATTGGGACTGTGTTACCAGTTGAAATTCATATTAACATTTTTTCCTATCATGTTATCCCTGACATGTTCAAGACAATTTTCGAAGTCAAATTTCCCAACAACCTCTTGTTGGCACATAGTCACAATCAATTTGGCCTTATTTGCCTCATTTTTAGCACCCAAGATTTTAGCATTTGGGAAGTACACCCCTAGCTTACGTTTGGGTTATAAAAAATACCCATAATATCAAAGTAAATGTGATGTTGATCATTTCATATTTAAAAAAAGGGAATATAGCTTTGAGTCTTTTTATTGTTGATCCTGTTCACTAGTTAATAGACATGTTTCATTTGAGTTGGATCTTGCATAGAACATATTAGGAAATATGAAGTATTTTGAAAAGGAAAAGTGGTTGCACTATATAGTTATTAGGATAATATGTCTAATGGGGCCTAATTTTACCAATTATGAGCTGGTATGGCTAATTTAGGGTACACAATTGCATGTCTCCTAGGCGAGAACTTTCATTATTATGAATTTTGTTTTTAGGTTATATTCTAAATTAGTCTCAAAACAGAAAAATGGACCCAATGATGACATAGATGTTTTTAATATATTTCTAATGTTATTTTATATGATTGGTTTCAATGTTCAATCGTTAAAAATGGCCTTTCACAATATGATGACTAGTTTCAGGGGAGAAAATTGACAATAGAGGTTTAAAGTTTAATAAGTATTATTGTTTAACACAAAGATATAGAATTTGGAGTTTTCACATTGTATCTCACTTTAAGATATTCCTAACCACATATTATTTTCATCATTTCATACGTAAATGGCTCGTTTAGGGCCTTTGCAAATAAACAATGTTAAGGGGTGGTGTTTGAGCAACTTATATGGTAGAACCTTTGGGTAGGGAAATAAACTATTTGTAGCATGGAATCATATTTTTTTTATTTTTATAATTTAATTAAGCATTGATACCTTTCATAAAATACCATATTTTATTTATTCTAGCACTATATAGCTAGGTGACAATATTCAGAATACAAGGTACTTTTGGGCCTCATTGGTAGAACAATGTTTAGAATTAGATGTTTCCATGTTTAAAATAACATCTTTCCATTGTTGGATTAGGTTTCCAACAAATTAATTCAGTGATGTTTAAGAGATATTTCTGAAAGTGTTATCCACATCTTATTCTTCCTTTAGATGGCCCTAGTTCAATCTTTAGAGGTACATGGAAAAGCCAATGGAAAATATAAGAAAAAATTAAACATCAATTATGGCATTCTATTTTATATGAAAAAATATGGGTAAATAAATAAAAATATTTTTTTTTAAATTTTACATAGCTCATGTATAATTTAGTATGAAAAAATGGGAAAAGAACGAAGAAAAGTTTCAAATAATAAGTTCCTATAGTTATAGCCTCATTTTTCCGTTCACAATTTATTTGATAAAGAAGTCATGTTCAAGTGTAGTTTAGGGCAGTTTTTTCAAGTGATTTACATAGGTAAATAATTTTTTTCTCAATTACTAGTCAAATTACTAATGGTAAATTCTCCTTCTCTATTTCATGGCTTATGTTTATTATTTTTCTAGATAGTCATCCATGGTTTAATATTGTTTTCGATTCTTATTTTATTTTTTATCATGAAGAATATCTCAAAAAAATCCTCGTGGGGTGGGATTTAAAAGTCATTAGGAACCCAATCTAAGCCCCCATAATCCCCTTTCCTTTGCAACTTGTTAAAATATTCACACCAATTCTTAGTCATCACACTTATCCCATATTTGATTTCCATTTCCCATGTCTTGATCCTCATTCCCCATGCCATCCCCAAACCCTTCACTCTCCATTCCTAACACTCTTTAATTCCTTAGTTGTACGTATCCTTGAACTTATTCCCTTACAACCATAACCCATCCCATATTAAATCCTTATTTCTCACCCCCCTATTTCCAAATTAGCACCTCTCTCCTTTGGGTTTCAATCCCCTTCCACATTCTCAATAACACCCCTAACTCTATCTCCCTTTCCCTCTCTAATATGGATTATATAAATATAAAAATGAAGGAAGAAATAAAAATGGATATACACAAATACAATATATAGAGATCCCACTAATATAGTGGAACCCAAATCCTATTAATGAATGAACTAGGGAAAAAAATTATGAAATTTAAAGTAATACAAACTAGCTAGAATGGTGGTAGTTTATCTTTAAAGAGAAATGTGTTACTTATGCTTATTCACAAGAAGACATTAAAACAGGAAAAAAATTTGTTATAACACAAAGTATAAATAACCAAAATGAAAAAAACCTTATATATCCAAAAACCTAACCCTAAGAGATGATGTGGCAAAAGGAATGCATTATTTATGAAGGTTATTTGATACATTGATCTCCCAGGGGTGCAACTTCTGCATACAAACTATGTTCAAGTTGTTTCTTGGCAAATTACAAATCTTAATCCAAGTTGTATGTTTTTGGTAGGCCACATAATATATAATCTCTTAGCCTATGTTGGTTACCAAAAAATGCACATGAAATTCTAAAAAAGGCACTAAAATTTTGGGACATAAAAAGCTATAGTAAAATTGAAAATTTGTGGAACCATTCTAATTTAGTAATACAAGTGGGTGGAAATTGATTCCCACTTGGATTAGAAAATCCAGTTTAGGATTCAATGTCTCCATTATGTCAATCTCCTCCATCAAATGGAGAGACTTATGTTAATTTTGACTCCTCGTGAGTTACATTCCTTGGTGAAGGAGATGCCCTACTTTAGTGACCTGATAGATTTGGATGTTTGAGTAATAGTTCCCTTCATTTTAGTGTCCATGTTATTTTCAACTATCACCTTCTCCTTCAATTCAAAATTTTTTCTTGTAGTGATAAAGTGCTCATCCACCTATAATTCAATATTGATTCTTGGAGGGGTCAAGTGCTAATCCACCTCTAATTTAATATTTATTCTTATTGTGAAAAGTGCTCATTGACCTAAAATGTGTTCAAGAGGCATGGAAAATATGTTTGAATGAACCTCACATTAAACACAATGTGTAGTTCATGGAAAGGGGGAATATTCAAATGAAAATAATTCTCATTCACAACCTTAGTGACGGTGTAAGGCCATATTAGAGTGGGAAGGTATTTTGAAGGGGTATTATGAAGTACTATTTTTAAAAAAGAAACAATACCTTATATCCCACATAAATTGGTGTGGAAATTCATGGTGTTATGTCATTTCTTGTACTTGGGTTTGTATTTTCATAGAATATCATGAACTCTTATTGGATGTGTTAGATCCATCCAACAAATTTCACTACTATATCATCCTTAGTATAAGTATGTGATGATTATTCCTATATATATGCAATGGGTAGAGCTATCTTAATTAGGGCCAATGAATAGGACGCTAAGTACACCTAAAAAGGGTTGTGTCTAATAGAAATATCAAGGGATGTATTGTATCTATGTTAAACATATAAAATGCTCATATACCATGTCCATGGATGTTTAGAGTTGAAAAATTTAATGCTCTACATAATCATCATGTTTACTACATTTATTGATCAGATTTGGATTAGGACCTAAGTGATAGCTCAAATTTCAAAGTGTTCAAAAGTGTGCCGACCCTAAGTGACCGGATAGATCTCATCTTCCTGATTCTGGTGCCGTGAACGGTTCGAAAAACTGACATCATATGAAGAAATTATCGAGATTTTAAAAGTCTAGTAATTTACAAATTTCAACAGTTGACCAGGGTTGACTAGGAATTTGAAACGTCAACAAAAAATAATATTCCATGGAATATTCCTCAAAATATTCCCCAGAATATTCCTTCTAGACCAGTCACATGCTGACAAGTGTCACAGTTTTATTTTGTGGAGTTCGGTTTAGACCAATCAAGTGGTGACATGTGGCCAACCTTGAGGCTACCATGTGTCCCCAAGGTGGAGTGTTAAAATTTTTTGGGACTCCACTAGGTTCAACCACAAGACCTCCTACCAAGCACATGCAAGGTTTACCATTCGAGCTACACAATGTTTCTTAACCTGTATAGATGGTGGGTTTAACTTATGGCTTGTTGCAAATGAGTTTCTGGTTGGGGATCGTCGGGGATCCCAACCCGCCACCGGTCCCACAGGCATTCACATGGAAAACATTTAAAATATTTTTTACATAAAACGTTAACTCCCACAGTTTTTATACACGATCAGTTTCGAACCTGGTCACATTTCAAGGTATTAAAACCTTAACTCTGCTGCTAAAGGCGTAACCTACGAAAATTCTCCCACAATATTTTGTGGTGTTGTGTGTTCACATGCCATGTTACCATCATATCCGTCGATATTTTAATTTAACAGACAGTTCTAATTCCAATTCTGAACCTAATCCTGAGGTCTAAGTGGAGTTCTGCTCAACCGTCACAGTAACCGCAGAACGGGGGTTGGCATGTCACCACCCCTAACTGCCTATCTTAAATGTTGCAGTAAGCCACTGGAGGGAATTATGGAAATGCCAAAATTTACGTGAAATCTCCTAAATTGACTCCATTTAAACTGAAGTCACCCACATTTAGTGGATTTTTTTTAGGTGAAACTGGAAAAATGAGTTGGAGACTCATTTTTTGACCATTCTGAGAGTGTGAATAGTCAATTTCGACTTTCTTGGTCATTCCAGATATTTTGGTGAGGGTTTCAGATCCATCAAAGGACTTCTGAGCATGATTTTGCTTCATAGAAGTTCCAAGGGCCACCAGGGGCCAACAGGAGAATGAGGCCTAGCCAGGGCAGCTAGAGGCCATATTCAGGAAAACAAAATAGTCATTTTTGGATGTTTCAGACATTCTAGAGCAATTGGTGAGATTTTTAGATCCATTAGATACCTTTTGAGTGTGATTTTTCTTCATATAACTTCCAAGGGCCGCTAGGGCCACCAGGGCTAGTAAGGGCCAGCACGAGAATGAGGCCTAGCCAGGGCAGCCAGAGGGCATTCTCAGCAAACCAATAGCCTATTCTAACTATAATGAACCTTATGAATCTATTGGAGGCATTTTTAGAATATTTTGGAGACTTATGATGTTTGGTATGCTTCAGAGATGTTTTCAATGAACTTAGAACCACAGGGTGCCACGAGGTGTTGGGGGCATAACCAGAGCATCCAGAGACCTTTTTTAGTAAGTGAATAGTCTATTCTAACTATTTTTGACATTATGAATCTATTGAAGGGATTTATAGAGCCATTTAGAGATTTCTAGAGTCGAAGAAGCCATAGATAAGTTTAGGATAGCCCAGGGTCACCAAGGATTGGAGGCCTATATTAGGGAACCAGAGCTCATTTGGAGCAAATGATCAGTCTATTTTTGATGTATGATGTATGCTGGAGACAGTAGAAATTTTTTTAGGGACAAAAAATGACTTATAAGGGATTTTGTGCCACATATAAGCTCAGGGAAGCTTAAGGGCACCGATAGTGGAGGTCAAGTCAAAGGGACCCTAAATCTATTTCCAGAGAGATAGTATCCATTCCAGGGGTATGATGGTATTCTAAACCCATTGGTACAACATAAAAAACCATTGGAGTTTAGTAGTTAACTTGTAAAATAAATTTTCCATCATAATCCCAAAGATCCAAGTCAATTGACAAGGGCTCAAGGAGTCGTAGCCCATGACGTACGGGTGAAATCCTTTATTAAATATGTTGTTATGTGTTGATGATTATTTTCTGCACTTTATGGTTTTTTTACATGTTTAATATCACAAAAAAAATGATTAATTCCTCACACTTAAATCATTAAAAAAATTTAAAACGCATACACTTGTTTCAACTATTCAATTCCACACAGTCAAGTATAAGCAGGATCTTAATTTGTTTAACTGAGTGGGAGGTGCTTGCATAGCATAAAAATTCAGCCACCCAGTTTGGATCAAGTGGCATCAGAGCACTAGGTTTATTTCTTGATAGAGCACTAGGTTGCATGCTTGACAGAGCACTAAGTTGCTTGTTTCACTTGAAAGGTGTTTAACAGTGCAAAGAAATTAACTGTTTGCAAATTTACTGATGCTTATAAGTTTGAGTTTGCTAGAGGTGACGGGGAGCTATTGCTAGATAATTCCAAAAGAGGACAAGAAGGAAGAAAGCTGAAAGCATCCTCCTTACCTGAAGGAACTCAAGGAAACCCTTGAAGAACAAGAAGGATTGTTTGAAAGATAGGCTTCTTGAAGAAGAGATACAAGCTGCAGAGAAGAGCTTGAATCTACAGCCAAAGTTCTAAGAAGCTTTGTCAATTATTTTTGAAGCTTTGTGAATTGTTGTTGATGTTATTTATTTCATTTACATAATGATGACAACTTCATCAAGTGAGGTTTCTATGTCCTCTTTTACAAGACTCTTTGATAAAGAGATGAAGTGGAACTTCTACATCATGAAGAATATGGTGCAAAGTCTGTATGAAGATGGAAAGGAAAGCACTATACTTCATGAGAAATTGCTTTCTATGAAGCAAGAGAAAGAAGGACTTCTTCAAAGAATGCATGAGATGGAGATGCAACTCCATCATTACCAAGAGGCCTTAACTAAGAACATGCTTGAAACTGAGGTAAATCGCACAAATTTGTCTTAAAATTCCTCTTTATATAGTTGTGTATGTTCATTTGAAAAGCACACTAGAGGTATAGGGTCCACCTTGATGTTAAAAATGGGCTATGAAGGCAAGGGTTTAGAAAAACATACACAAGGCATGATTGAACTTATTATGGTTGAAGAAAGGCCTACGAATTTTGGTCTAGGCTTTGTTCAATCTTATGGCAAAGAATCTACAGCCATGAAGGCATTTGAGTCAACTCCAAGAAGAAATTTTATTGCAAGTTCAAACCCACAAACATGTCAAGTTTTTTTTCAAGTTGAAAGCCATTGTTTGAAGCCTATGTTGTAGCAAGATGTTTGTAGACATGCAGCTTATGGAGAGCAAGAGAGTTCTGACAGCTATCAAGACATGAACACTGATGTTGGCCTTCAAAAGAAATTTGGAACCTCTTCAAGTTCATCTCCTCAAGAAGGTCAAAAATATGAACATGCAAAGCAACATTTGAGGTATAAATCTTCCCATAGTCAATTTGATTATGTTTATGTTAAGCATGGAAAACCTGCATGCATGAAAGGAAGAAAGAGTTTTTGTTCCTATTTTGGTTTGTCTAACCATGAAGTTTCAAAATGTAGGACAAGGATGAAGGCATACAGGAAATAGTTGAAGCGAAGGAAACTTTCACAGAAGATGCAAAATACTTGCACACATTTCCAGAAGAAGGGAAATTTCATTTCCCAAAGTTGGACATTGCATCCAACCAATCATCCCAAGCATTTGAAGGAAGAGGATAAAAATACTAGTGAAAATGGAACCAAAGATTACATCATCGATGTGAGACCATATGTTTCATGAGAAAAGGATTTCCAGCAGCAAAAATCACCATGGAAGTCACTTGGTAAGAAGTGGTTTGACTTCTTGACCCAGTAAGACATACATTCATTTGTACTTATGAAAATTCCCATCATGTATGCATGTATTTCTATTGAAAACTTATGTTTTTTTGAGCCACCTTTGATCGATGATCAAGGACATGATGTTCAACTACCTTCAATTTGAAGATTTCTTGCCACAAATTTCTGGATGAGCTCAAAGAGGATATAATTCTTGACAGGAGGACAAGAGTATCAAAGAGGGGAAGTGTTGACGACCTTCAAGTTTAGGCTCAAAGGCACTAAGAAAAGCAAGGCAAAGTGGATGGAGGCTAGAAAGTTGAGGGACCTATAATGTCATCTACTAAACAAGAAATTTAGTATTTTGGGCTCCAAAAGATTCCCAATAGGGAGGAGTGATCAGATTTGGATCAGGACCTAAGTGATAGCTCAAATTTCAAAATTTTTGAAAGTTTTCCAGCCCTGAGTGATCAGATAGATCTCGTCTTCCTAATTTTGGCACCATGAATGGTTCAAAAAACCGACACTTTATGAAGAATTTATCGCTATTTGAAAAGTCCAGTAAACTGCAAAATTTGATAGTTGACCAAGATTGACTGGGCATTTGAACAGTCAGCAAAAACAAATATTCTAGGGAATATTCCTAGAATATTCGTTGAAATATTCCTTCTAGCCTAGTTGCATGTTGACAAGTGTCACATTTTTAGTTGGTGGATTTTGGTTTAGACCAATCAGGGGGTGATACGTGGCAAGCCCTGAGGCCACCACATGTCCCCAAGGTGGAGTGTTAAAAATTTTGGGACTCCGCTAGGTTTGACCGCGAGACCTTTTTCAATCACGAGCAAGGTTTACCATCTGAGCTACATATTTTTTCTTAACCCAATGGTCCTACGAGCGTTCACATGGAAAATTTTTAAAACATTTTTTACATAAAACACTAACTCCCATAGTTTTTATACGCCGTCATTTTCAGACCTGGTCACATTGCAAGGTTTTAAAAACTTAACTCCACAGCTAAAGGTGTAACCTCTGAAAAGTCTCCTGCAATAGTTTTTGTGGTATTGTGTGTTCAAATTCCATCTTACCATCATATCCATTGATGGTTTCATTTAACACACAGTTCTAACTCTAGTTTGGAACCTAATCCCGAGGTCTAAGCAGAGTTCCGATCAATCGTCACGGTAACTGCGGAACGGGGGTTGGCATGTGGCTACCCATAATTGCCTATCTTAAATTTTGTGGTTACCCACTCGCGGAAATTATGGCAGCACCCAAATTTAGGCAGAATCTCCTAATTTGACTCTAGTTAAACTGAAGTCTTCCACATTTAGTAGAGTTATTTTAGGTGAAACTGGACAAATGAGTCGGAGACTCATTTTTCGACCATTCTAAGAGTGTGAATAATCAATTTCAACTTTATTGGAAATTATAGAGTTGTTTTTGAGGGTTGAAAAACCATAATATGGCTTCTAAGCATGATTTTTATTCAGATAAGTTCCAAGGGTCACGAGGGCCACCAAGGGGCCAGCAGCATAATGAGGCCTAGCCAAGGCAGCTAGAGGCCATATTCAGGAAAAAAATAGTCATTTTTGGATGTTTCAGACATTATGGAGCCATTGGTGAGGTTTTTAGAGCCATCATATAACTTATGAGCATGATTTTTCTTCAGATAAGATCCAAGGGCCACTAGTGGCCAACAAGAGAATGAGGCCTAGCCAAGGTAGCCAAAGGGCATTATCAGCAAAAAAATAGTCTATTATGACTATATTGAACCTTATGAATCTAATGGAGGGACTTTCAGAAGCTTTTGGAGACTTTTGAAGGTCGATATGCTTCAGAGAAGTTTTCAGTGAACTTAGAGCCACAAGGTACCACTAGGTGTTGGGGGCATAACTAGAGCATCCATAGGCCTTTTTCAGTAATTGAATAGTCTATTCTGACTATTTTGGACATTCAGAGTAAATTGAAGGGATTTTCAGAACCATTTATCGACTTCTAGAGTGAAAGAACCCACATGGAAGTTTCGGACAGCCGAGGGTCAGCAAGGGTTGGAGGCCTAGATTAAGGAACCAAAGCTCATTTGGAGAAAATGATCAGTCTATTTTGGATGTCTGATGTATGTTGGAGATAGTAGAAAATTTTTTAGAGACATAAAAATACTTCTAAGGGAATTGGTGCCACATATAAACTCAGGGAAGCTTAAGGACGCCTATAGTGGAGGTCAAGTCAAAGGGAGCCTAAATCCACTTCCAGAGAGATAATAGTCATTCCAGGGGTATTATGGTACTATAAACCCATTTATACAACATAAAAAACCATTGGATTTGAGTAGTAAACTTGTAAAAGAAATTTTCAATCATAATCCCAAAGATCCAAGTCAATTGACAAGGGCTCAAGGAGACATAACCCACGACATACGAGTGAACTCATTTATTAAATTTGTTGTTATGTGTTGATGATTATTTGCTGCACTTTATGGTTTTTATACATGTTTAATATTAGAAGAAAAAAAATTTTAATTCCTCACACTCAACGCATTAAAACAGTTTAAAACACATACACATGTTTCAAGTATTCAATTTTTCACAGTCAAGTATAAGAGAGATATTAATTTGTTTAACTGAGTGGGAGGTGCTTGCATAGCATAACAAGTCAGCCACCCATTTCAGATGATTTATTTACCCATTAGTTTGGAATGGAAGTTACTTAACATAGTTAGTGTGATGTCCATTTGTGACCATAGGTTGAACTAAAAGGTACTTAATATCAAAAACCACAAATACATAGCCATTTACATGATTGGTTGAAGGAAAGAGAGACATGTAGTCCACATATAGACTTCCATTTCCTTTATATGCTAGGAAAAGGAGTTTAAAACCCTTGATTATTCAGTGTAAGTTCGATAATTTCATAGGAAGCACACAATCTAATACACCTACTAACATCATGGTAGAGTTCTGGCCAATAGAAGTACTGTTGTAGCATCACCATTGTATTTGATGCATCAAGGTGTCATGCCACCTAAAATTAATGAACCTACAAAATTATCTTCCCAAATTTGCTTGAAATAACATAGAAATGGCCTAAATGGTGTACAATTTCATCTCGAGGATGAAAATTTGGGACCGATTTATCCATGCCTAGTATCCAATACGTAACAAAAAATGTAGTGTCATTTTCATATAATTGGGGAAACCTAAAGGCTTCAAGCCAACGAGAGTTGAGAACTATGGTTAAAACTACAACTATAGGTTGGCTAGTGGGGTCAACAACACAATTTGTATCTCTTCTTATAATTGATGTTTTTGTGGAACTCTTGTAGGTACATGGACTACTTATAATGGTGATAATTTTATAACATTCCCTTCATCTCCATCAACTGAAAGGGCATGTAATAAATGTTTATGAACATATTCTCTCCTATGATATAATTATTTGATTGGTGATAGGCTTGCACAACGAAAAACATCTCCTTTTCATAGGCAGGGTACCTATGAGAGACATTAGAGGGTGTCTCATTATGATAAGTCATTGGATTTCCATCCTTAGTGCAGATTACATCAATTTAATATTATAAAGAATCTATATTCACTTTTAAGGGTTGGTGTAGGTTTAGTAGAGTGATTATTGATTCCATACAAAGATACTGTTTCAAATCCTCAAAACATTTCTATTATGAATTGACCTAGATGAAATTGGCTTTGAACCCATCCTTGGTCACTTGGTTTAAAGGCCAAGAAATAGGATATAACCAAAAAATAAATTTACAATATAATTTGGCAAGACCCAAAAAAATTGTGAGTCCTATTAGAGTTTTCTAGACCGAGAAATCATGAATGGACTGGATTTTGGTTGGATGTAGATGCACACCATGTTCATCCACAATGTAGCGTAGATATTTCATTTTCTTCATGTACAATGAGAATTTCTTAAATTTGGCATATAAGTTGTGTTATGATAGAGTGCTCAATGTCTACTTAATATGTTACAAATTTTTTACCCATTTTTTGTTGAAGATGAAGATATCATAAAAAAAATGCAACTACAAAAAAATTGTGAATGGCCACAAGATTGCATAAATAATCTTGGTGAATATTTTTGAGGTATTAGTCAAGCTAAAATACATGGCCAAATACTCAAAGAGAACATTTCTAGAATTGAATTAAATATTTGATACATAAGTGTAATCAGTTATTACTTGGTTGTAGCCTAACCTCAAATTAATATTATTATAAAATTGGCACCCTTAAGCTGATAAAGAAGATTATCAACTTGTGGAATTAGATATTTTACCTTAAATATGATTTTCTTTCGTGATCTGTGATCAATATAGAGTTGTCATGCCCCATAATTATTTTATGCCAACATATTTGAGCACATGAAATGTGAGAAGTTCAATCAAATGTGGTCATGTTGGATGATCTATTGAATATAAAATTTGATTTATTTATTCTCCAAAAGAGAGTTTTCATATATTGGGCCATTAGGTAAATGAGAAATAATTATCAAATCAATTGAATGCTTGAACTACTAGTGTTGAGGCACCCCTATAGTAAAATTAAAGATATATATCTACTCTTTGACTATATTTTCCACTTATTTTTATTATGTGCATAGACCTTATATAGTGTTCATGGAGGTTAAAATGATAATTTTTTCACCTTTTGACCAAATCATGAAGAGGAAAAATATCCTAGTTTCAATTATTACCTTCTTGCACTACTTTAGTATGTTTAAGGAAGCTATGGCGATAAAAACTACCTCTAATACCCTATAGAAGTAACCTACTAAAGTAATAATTACATTGATAGGAATATACTTGTAAAAATCATATCATTTCCACAAGTAGGGTTTTTCTAAAAAAGAATCACCAAGTTAAAACAAGGGAACATGATATATTACCTCATCATCGAAGGGCTTGATGTCATAAGGCAGGAGGCACCATTGAATGATGTGGATGTCTCCTCCTAAGCTTAACTAACCAATGTTGTATCATTAATGATGTCTCACTATCAACAATTCAATATTTAACCACCTATAGTTAGTTTAGGTTATTCAAGCTATATTTTTAGGAGGTGAAATATAGTGGAGTCCACTTCACCCAGATTTGTAGATGGAAGAGACACTTACTTTCCTTGGGATAATTTGGCTCTTTGGTTAGGTATTTTTTGTTGCGGTTGTAATGAACATCAATTATTCCCTTTCCTTTATCTACCTTTACTCAAATTCCAAGCTAAAATCCAAATTTGAGGCCTTAAAATTTTGAAACAAATTATGACTACTTCAATGAACATTCCTTAGTGTTGTGCTAAGGGAATTTATGCAACTTAGACCATATTTTAGTTCCCTTATTCAACTTCATGATGCCTTTATTTCACATGGTTTAGATAGATGTTACTAAGGTTAAGTATCCTTGATTTATTCCTTAATTCACAAGTTTGGGCCACCTTTACCATGCTTCTAATATGATGGATTTTTAAACCAAAAATATTGTTTTTTCTTAGCTTAGACTTTTGCTTGAGATTAAAAAAATATCAACATGACTAAAAATGATCTGAAATAGATCTAATCTAATACTGAAGTAGAAATGATTATTTTTCAAAAATGAATTGATTGTTAACTCAATCTCTTAGTGTGGAAGACTGAAGGAAAGAAATTGAATTTATGATTTATACTAAAACTTAAGAAGCATATTAAACATAAATTTTCAGTCAATAACAAAGATAGAAGACAACAAAAATTGATTACAAAGTTCTTCCCTAGTGGACTACGTCTCTGGGTCTTCTTTCAAGATAGGCATAATTTTTATTAATGATTGATCCAAGGAAGTCTTTACATAGAAAAACACCAGACTGAACATGCTCGTAGGCACCTCTGGTCACTATCAACAGAAATCTCTCTCTCCTGTCTTTCCAATGATTATCTTAGTTCTCAATTCCTCCTTTAGACGACCAAGAAGAACTGAAAACAAAATTTCCTCTCTCTTACATAATCTGAACAAGTCTTCAAGAACACTCCCCCTTCATCATAAGCAATGGACTGAATTTATAATACAGTTTAGTTCAAACTTACCCAAAATTGGCATGTTGGTTTAGAAATTCAATGTGTTTAGGTGGGAACACACCTCTCGATCTTATAAAAGAGGGACACCTTGCATTAGGTTACATGGTGGACTAAAATAAACATAGTGCAGATAAATTAAAACCCAACATAAAATTTGGCTATAAAAATATGCCCCGACAGTTTGCAGATGGCGAAATAGTGGAACTGTTTGGCATGTCACCATGGGCAGTCTAACCACTGGAGGCTTCACAACTGTGTTCTAACTCCTCCATGTGACAACTTCACAAACCCCTTGCGGTCTTCCCAACGGTCAGTGTATTCATAACTATGGGTTGTTAACAAAAACCCTGATCACATGCTTCCTGACAGTCTTCTCTTCCACACGGTCAATGTTGCAGTTAGAATGATACATTCCAACTATTATATGGTTTATTTGTATAGTTTTCAAACATATTTCGAAAACACCTTACATGGGTTTTCAACCTTTAGTACAACATTTGCGCTAGCTTTTTAGGACTTAGGTATTAGACTTTAGGATTAAAACCATGTAGTTTATCCACTTAGTCTTAGGACTATAGTAGGACTTAGGTCTTAGCATAGGATTAGGACCATTACATTTGTGTTTTCACCATATATTTACCACATAATCACCATATCATTACATGTTTCCACCATATGACATTTACCCATACATGATCAAGACTCTTTCATCTGGAATACTTGAGAACCTAAAGGCTGAATTTGACTTCCGTTTCATTCGTAACATCACTGAAGAAAATGAAGACGATACTATTGAAATTAACTGATTCAAGATCTGCATGGATAAAGAAAAGAGGATATGTCTAAGAACTCTATCTCTATTTGAATGTACCTACAAAGGCCACTACAATAATTTAATATCGAGTGCTACATAATGTCTCTTTTAACAATATTTGAGCATAAGGAATGGAAGATATTAATGTACTTCAACACTATCTAGTCTCTCTCTTTAAATAAAGTTGTCTATTTTATGGACAAGTCCTAATAGTTTTTAATACAGAAGAGTTCCTCATTTAGGGAACCAATAAAATTCACCCAAGTTGGTTATGTCCTAAATTTTGTATACTCATATATAATACATCTATTATAGGAACTATACCACAAATATTTGAATTGGAAGATGGATTCATGGAGTAATAAGGTAATCTCTAGCTATTGACAAAAAATTAAAATAAAGTAATAGCCATATAAAAAATTTAACCATTTCTCCAAATCATATATGTTTATCTAGAATTAAAATAAAGGAAATTCAAAGTTAACTTATAACTTGAAGGGTGTTGTAATTCCAAAATGACTTCTTGTTGAAGGTGTCCACGGCATTGTTGGTAGTTGTTGATGCGCCTAGGAAAAATCATTGATCATCTTGTTCCTTTGTCACACAATGCCTTCCTTGAGTAACAACTTAATAGGATCTCCTACAAAATCATCTCCCTTTTACTTTTTCATGTGATATTTCTTATGCTAGTGATAATGGTATTCCTAAGCTCAATTAGCTCAAGACACAATACCATATACAACTAACCTCATTAGGGATGTGCATAGAAAAACACAAAATTGAAAAGGTATATCATACCACAAATATATATTATACAGAGAAACAAATGGAGGTAATATTAGTGGATACCTAAAATTTATATATTATAAATATGTCGATGATATAGTGAAATAGGAAAACATTGTAGAATGTAAATCAACAGAAACTAACTAGAATGGAGGTAGATTATCTCTGAAGAGAGATGTGTCAGTTATGATCATTCGCAAGAATATATTACAAGCGGAAAAAATTATGCTTTAACATAAATTATGATTCCTTAAATGTATAAACCCTAAAGACTCAAAACTATAAACCTATGAAATGATGTGGTAAAAGGAATGTAAACCCTGAGTAGGGTATATGATACATCAATTTCCAAAGGAAAAAATTTTGTATAAAGGCTCTTTTTAATTTATTTCCTTGGACCATCAGAAATATTAATCGATGAATTGTTTGATTGGTAAGTGATTTAATATTAGATTATGTGGCCCATGCAAACTATCAATAACACAAGGTAAATTCCCCAAAAAAATAGTAGCAGATCAGGATCTAAATATATGACATGAAACCAAAAGGATGCGGTAACATTCTGAGTCATTATAAATAGTTGGTGGCCACCTAGATCTCTCACACCCCTCTCTACACCTCACAAACACTTCCAAACTAAACCCATTTATGTCCTTAGATGTAATTTTATCCTCCATTTGTAACCTTCTCCCCTTAATCCCATTACACACTCCCCCTCATTTACCATTTCCCGTAATACACTAACCCCATCCCTTCTTATGGTTTCTTATTATGCATTCCCCATCTCTTTTTTCCCACCCATATTATATATCCACTCTCCCACCATCATCCCCATCATATCCTCTTATTTCTCCTCCTCCACTTCCTCTTGACCAACACAAAATTTTCACTTGGTGACAACCACCCTTTAGCACCACCTAAGAGCCACTAAGGGTTGTACTTTCCACAACCATTGCCATATTTCCTTGGATAATTTTAATGGCGATGTTTCCAAGCTCCATAGTGCAGTCAATTCTGAGCCATCAACATGCCACCCTCCACACACTCACATTCACACAAAGATATATATATATATATATATATATATATATATATAGTGAGAGAGAGAGAGAGAGAGAGAGAGAGAGAGAGAGAGAGAGATGATTTTTTTGTATTTTATGGCTTAGAAACCATATAACATTGAATTTTAACATAAAAGGAGGATGTTGTGTAAAAAACTTCATATCTATGACATATAGAGGTGGATTTGAGCTCAAAAGGACGAAGAATTTCACCTTGCCACCTGTAGTAGTAAACTAATAAGTTAGCATATATATTTTTATTGTCAATCCCAAAGTAACATATGTTTAGGGTGAAAATGTTGCAAATTGTTTATGCATTTTCCATGTAATTTTGATAAGAAGTAACAAGGGGAATGACTATAGGGGCATACAAAAATCATTATTTTATACAAATTTTATACAGGGTAAGTTAATATTGTAGTAAAAGTAGCCTACTTTTAGCTACAAATATGGAAAGAATCCAACATAAATATTATGAATGAGTAATGTTATGCCATGATCCAAGCCCATGCATGGTGGAAAAATTATATAAGGGATTTTTCAAAATTTTAATTGATTTAAATCATTTAATATTAAATTAAATTTTTTGGATCAATGGAGCTCTAAATTTTTATACTATGAATTCCAACAACCAAATAGAAATTTAGTACATGATTCATTAACTCTTATAAAAATACCAGAAATACCACCTAACACATAACCATCAAAATAATACATATCATAGAATTAAAAAAGTGTTTATGTGACTAACTGAAACCTTTTCTAAAGGTGAACTATTATTGTTCTTCTTCAATAACAAGTATTTTTTTGAAACATCATAAGTTATATTTGTAATTAAAATACAATAAAAATGATATAATATTAAAATATTGTAGCCAAAATAATATTAGTATACAAAAGGACTATTCCATAGTTTAATCAAATAAAATAAGAAACCCTTTTATGTTACATAGGATATTTTGCAAAAGACTGTAAAAATATGCATTATAAGAATTCCATCAAGTATCCCATTTGAGAAAAACCACCCAAAAGCCTAATACTACTAAAAAACATAACAATTAATGGAAGAGATAATATTTGTTGACCTCTTGACCAAAACCTAAATATTAGAATTATGATACTCAATATCCACTGGATCCTTGTGATGATGGACTATGTCATCTTCCCTGAGTTTAGAATATGGAGAGTTAACTGATATCTTATTATTTGGACCTAAGTACACAGATCATTTGAGAGGGTTCTGAGCCAAGTTCCCTAATATGTTACATTATATGTATAAAATTTCAATCCTTTATTTTTGTTGAACAAATAAATCCATGATGGTTGCATGTTGGGAGACGCAATGATGTTCATTCTCATGCACTCTTGTTGTTTCTAAGAAGAGGTAGCTTGTGCTAGACTAAATGTATTCCTCGTGTCTTCCTAAGGTTGTCCTAATTTCTGTAACATTTTTTTGCATTGATGTGTTTTGTAGTGTTTCAGAAGTTTGTTAGTTAGAATTGATGTCAACCTGGTTACTTGGGTTGAAGGTGTGTTGGATATGCATGCGTATAGGTTGTTGCAAGTGTGTTGGATATGCATGAGTATAGGTGGTTGTAGGTGGCTTGTGTATTTTTGAGGTGTAGATGGTCCTTGGCATATCTACTAGCCTATACTAGCTTGGACTAGCTTGGACATGATGATGATATCCCTGGTCCTATTGCTGCATACAGATGTTATTTGTTGTTACATGATTTTGAGTTGAGGAGCCTTGTTATTTGATCTCCATGCCCCAGATTAAGTCCCTCAAATTGTTGATGTTATAGATTGGGCTTGGAGAGGATATACATGTGTTGGTGGATGCTTCAGATGGTTGTGCAGGTGTTGGAGGATGTCTAATAGGTTATGGAGTTGCATATTAATGGAAAATATGTGTTAAAGAAGTTTGATGGCTCATCTGTTTAGTTTGGTTGTTGGTTGGCATCCTAGTCAACCTATTTTAGCATGGGATTATGTTAGTGACATTATATTGATTTGATGAAGTGCTGCAGAGGTGCCAGTGACTTCCAGAGGTCCCACACAAGTGCTTCAAGCTCTTGAAGAGGGTAGAGCAGTTTCTAAGCTAAGGAAATATTTTTTCCTTAATCCTCTACCCCAGTCACATGGATGATCAGTGATGGGAGGGATGAAAGGATACAACCATTAGAAATAAAGACTATGGGAGTAAATTAAGAGCTCCAGACACACAGAGGCTATGTTGTGGGAGCGACTGAGGTTTTTCATGGGAATTTCTTTGCATTCCTATCGCTGATTAGTTAATTTTGGTGTTGTGGTGATGTTATTAGTCAGAAATGTTCGACATATGGTCGGAAAATGTAATAAAGCCTCTACAATTTTATCAAGGATGAATATATCAAAAGGATAGTGGAGTTCGTGGTTTATTTGATCAGTAATCCCTCAACCAAATCTGAAGCATTTGAAAAGGATTTTTGAGTGGTGCACAACCTATAGCATTTACAAAGTGAATCAACATAGAAAATTGATAAATAGAGGAATGATTTAAGTCTATTTGGTTGGTTGTTGTGACAGTGTGATGGAATGCCATTATGAAATCATTTTGAGTGGGTAGAGAATGCAGCAAATGCTCACATAGTTTATGAAAATATTTATCAGAGTATTGTGGGTAGAAATCATAGAAGTGTTGAGAAGAAGATTCATAATTTGTGTGTAGTTTGTAGAAGAAAATTGGCAGCTTGTTGTGTGTTTGGGAGCAGTGATTTGTCATGAGTATAAATAAATAAATTCCCTTCTCTGAGTCAGACTTATTATTTATATTTTATGTGCAAAATGATAGAGTTGTTAGGTTACTCATGTTGAGCGAATTGACAACCTAGACTGAAGATATATGAAATGTGGTTCACTTGGAGGAAGTGAACGTTTGGAGGCTTAAGTATCGACAGTGATTTGGATAATTTAGTAGTAGGAATATTTTTTCTCCATCCAATATGATTTTGACAGTCCAATAGTAGTTGGGCGAGGATAGCTGGTCGTGGGTTCTTCCATTGGATGGTAGTCCATAGATACACGAGAGAAACAAAGTTTTAGATTGATATATGCCAAAATAATGTAGAGAAATGCAACTATTATGGATTATGGCTATAATATAATCCATGTACATTTTTTTCAGCAGATTAATAAAATAATTGAGCAGTGCAGCAACAACAGGGTAGTTTTCTCTCAAAAGGGTTTCCACTAGAAATACTTGTCTCCTTATGTGTGCATGCTTGTGTTTATATTTGTCACGATTATTTCTCATGGTTATCATGTTTTAATTTTATTGTTTCTTACATGTTTTTATGATATAATGTTGTGCCTGTGCATGGATAATTGAGTTTGGCAAAAATATTTATAATTGGTACAAAGGATGTCACCAATGATTCACCTCCCCTCTCAGGAGTGAATATATTTCCAACAACATCTATATTTTCCATAGATGAATTCATTACATTAATATTTGAAATATGAAATAGGCTAAGGATTTCAAGGCTCAAAACAAAATTATGAAGAAATCTATAGACACCCTATGCATCCAATTAAATTTGAAATCTATATAATGACTCTTTACCATAATTTTTCCACAATATGCCCAAAAAAAACCAATCAAGAGGATGACCACATAAAGATAGAGTCCCAAAGAGATCTAGAGCTAAAGATAAAAGCCAAAATCCTAAATCAACTTTCTCAGTGAAGTTTTCAAATCATCTTTTCCAAAACTAAAATATGAAATCCAAATTACTAAATCTAGATAGATTACCTTAATCGAATTCCTTATGGTGCCTCTCAAATTTGGAATACAATAACCATGGTTCTAGATATGTAACCCAAATATAGATAATCAACTTACCATAGGGACTATCACATTAGGTGCATAGTGAAAATGCACTTAATTCCTTGTATCAACGATTCCACTATGCCACAAAGCTAATAGAGAATCATACAAGTGGATTCAAAAAGCAAAGCCATGGTTATGGCTCACATGTGAGAAATACCAAGTGTTTTCCTCATTAGTCCCATTCCAATGCAACGATATTAATTTATATATTCATGTGGGAAGTTAACAATAAATGATGTGCCTTAACCATACGAAAACTCAATTAATGTTGCAACAATATTAACACCCATTTTTCTCTAACTCTCCTATGCTTAATTAATGGCTTACTTGGAGCATATGTTTTCTTTTGAATTTAAATCTTGCCTCATTTCATAGAATGGAATTTTCAAAAATATGGCTACACCCTTTTTAACTCGAGCAATACTCATTGCAAAGTTACCATCCACCAAATCGTATGGCCAATGATAACCTTAATGACCACCTTAGAATCATATATAATAATCTTAACTTCCCAAGTGGAAAAAACACCGATTAAAAATGTATATACCTTTACTTGGTTATTTGAATCTTTCTCTAAAGCCACCACTATTTTTTCTCTAAAATTATAGAGAATTCCCACACCAAAGAGGTTTTCTGTTACACCAAAACCTCCAAGTATTAGTAAACTTTCCTAATTACACCTATAGGTATTAATAAACTTTCCAAACTGGTAACTAGGATCCCTGGGGTGGAAATTATAGATTCCATAGAGATGTGGTGATTCTTCGAACATCTGGGATGACTAAACATAACCCATGTGTCAGATAAAAGAACATAACATGAATCGTGTAAACAACCACCGCTATGTATTGATGTGTTATAACTATAGCAAAATGAATAGCTTTATGTCACTCACAACACCAACTGTTTCTAGTCCATCTTATCAAAATATTATGTGAATATAGAATAATATTTTTAATAATGAAATCCATCCCAAGTGATCAAGTTGGCTTCTCCCACATCTAATAGAACCACATAGGTTTTAAAAATTTTGGATACGTGGCAACCTTTAAAATATACATGATAATCTTAAAACACCACCTAAACAATTGAATATCGTGGCCACCACATTTCCTACATTATACAATTTTCTTTTGAGATTTCCAAGGTATGATCGCATTGGAGAGTATTTTTTACTACATAACTCAAACAGGCGATTCATCAGCATAGTGACATTACGAAATATTCATAAGAAGATAATAAATACCACTTGACACAAATCACTTTCTTACATAGTGTTTCATTGGCCTAAATTATTAACTAATCCTTTGGGATTTTGTACATTGTTTAGATTAGGACATTAGTAGGACATTGTTAGTAATATTCAGTAATTCATGTATCTCTAGTTATGGAGAATTTATTCATCCATAATTGTCTCCCTTTATTTTTAGATTGTATAAATACTTCATTTTTTATTAGTAATATCATGAATAACTCATCGATTGATTCATGGATTTTTTTCGGGCATGTCCAACAGTGGTATCAGAGCACAGTTAAATTATAAAATCCATGTTCGTGATGTGGAGGAAGGCTATCTTCTAAAGCATCTGAATAGAATTGGAACCATGGGATATGAATAACGTTGGATTGATAGCCATGCATATTACTGTTCCAACAAGCTGGAATTTGAAATTTCAAACCTATTCCCATGAGAAAGTTCGAGGTAAGTGGAGGTTTTTCCGAGTCAAAATTCACATTGTAAAATTTTTTATATTTAAGGTACATTTTATCACACATATGTTTATTTGACCATATGACCACGATTTATTAAATTAATTATTCAATTATTTACTTAAAAGGAAGAGAAGTTTGCCATAAAGGAAACGAAGGTAGATGTCCCTATTGTGGTTCTACTGTAGAAAGAAACTGTAAGGTTTTCCACGTGCCATTTCAAACTTGTTTATTCGTCTAAGGATTGCAAAAGTAGCAAACGAAAGTGGTTCGAAGGAAGATTATTATCGATTGGTTCAGACCGCACTATTTAATGGTGGTCAATCTTTCTTTTCGAACTCTCTTTCAGAGAACTGCTCAGAGGAATTTGTTTTGTCCAGTTCAGCCTGGCATAGTGCATTGTGTCACTGTAAAAGGTGATTATATACACAACTTGGAATTTTTAGATCATTAGAATAGTCTCTACAACATATTATTTGAAATTTTCTGTAGTCCTAGTGTTTTAAAGGACCATGCCTATCGACATATCTTTTCAATGGGCGCGGTGAGTAAAAATCTCATTGTTAATTTATTTCCAGAAGTTTAAAAGTTTGAATGTTGTGTTAGAATGTTTGCATAAGGAGATTTTTTGTATGGGAAATGAACATGAGGATTACTCTTATGCAAGGAATAATACATTGTCATTGGTAAGATTTAGATTTCAAAGACAATGAAAGTTTTTTTTTGTGAACATAGTAAACAAATAACTTGAAATTTTTTTCTATCTAGAGAAAATTGGATTTTTTTACTATCATTTATATTTGGAAACATGAATTCACTAGTATAATTAGTTGGTGTTGTCCTCAGTGGAAAATAAAACTATCAATAATAGTTCAAGAAATTTTAAAATACACTTATTTTTAATGACCTGTGCAAAGGAATTTTTGAAGAAAAAGGAGGTAATGAACCAAAGAAACTTGAAGAGAAAAAGAAAAAAAAAAAACTAGCAATTTGGTGGAGTAAGGATTAAAAGGCATATGCTTTAATCTCTACTTCAGTGACAAAAGAGGTGAGAAGATATATTATACAAAGTAAAAATCATGTGAAGCAATAAAAAAATTAAAATAACATTATAATTCAACTTTACAATTGGATATACTTCAATTATTACTGAATTTCTTTAATTTGGAGATGAAAGATAATGATTTTTTGAAACTCGATTTTGAAATTTAATCTATCAATCATAAAATTAAATCTATTGGTGTTAAGGTTATTCACACTACTTGGAATATCTCCAAGCTAGTGGAAAATTAAGAGAATTAGACTTTGATAAATTAGTAGGAAAAAATATTGAAAGAGCGAAGGGAATTGGAAAGAAATAGCATATTCCTAATCGAATGTTGAGACTTTGTGTCTAGCAAAAAAATAAAAGATATCTCAAGAAGATTATGTTGGCAGGAAAAGTTCCCTATGGCAAGGGTTGAAAGCCTCAACAGAGAAGGATAAGATAATCAACAAAGAACTCTAGATTAAGCATGCCTAACATTCAAATTATCAAACTTGGACCTGAATACATACCCGAAGGTCCTACATTTGAATATGTTCTCATAGGGTCCCAACCCTCTGCTTCCTCCAACATGTGCAAACCTACGACTCAATCACATAAGCATATACATAATAGATAATTCAATGTGCATACATAAGAATATGTTATATCATTACGTATAAACATTTAGACTAGTATTCATAAGATGAAAACATATATTGGGAACAATAAATGAGCTTCTTTATTGATTAGAAACAAAAAATGCATCATAGATTCAAGTTGATCCAGGACAAAGGCACCAATGAATCCTTCCTACGGATCCATCCATCTTGAACCATGAAAACAACCTCTCTAATAATTGAATGAAGATGCTAGATAAGGATGTTGATCATCTCTGCAAAGGAAACTAGGGTTTCCTACAGACTGGGAGTGAAGGAGGCATGGGAAAAGAAAACTTGATCTAGTGTTAGGTAGATAAATCATTCTTGCGGAAAATAAGGATCTCCCTAATATCACAAGGATAGCTAGAAACAAACATAACAAATGTAAACTACTTTCTCTAGATTATGTATGATTTAGAATTTTCTATGATGAAGAAAGGACCTACCTATGATCCAATGGTAGTTGTATTCTTCTTTCCGTCACTCCAAATAAGTCACCTCTTAAGACCTGCAATCAAAGACATGGAAGAGAATCAAAAGCACCTGCACAATATACTAATTCATAAATCATAAATCTATCTTAATGATCAAGGAATTTAAGAAATGTGTCATTCAAGTAAACACATAAACAACTTATTGAGAAAACAGGATCCATTTGTATTATCTTTAAATAAAAGGAGTCTTACCACCACATTCACCATGATGTCATACAGGTCCTTCCAGGGTCTGAAACAAGCGTTTTCCTTTGGTCTGACAAGCCCTTCCACTCTTTGAACCAGCCTAAATATGAGTGTGTAATCGTTCTCGCATGGATAATGGCTAGAAAAAAGAGTATGTTTCTTCAGCAATTCTCTTCTCTAATTGTAGTATGAAGTACTTGTTGTAGTAAAACACAACCCCCCCCCCCATTTTTGACTTGTTCACTTCAAATAATGGGGACCCTTTTTATAAATTTTTGGCTAAGCACCTTTTAGGATTTTATTTAACTGATTATCCTACGCTTTTGTTAAATTTTCATTTTCTTTGGATTCTTATTTTTATTGTTTTGTTAAAATCGATTTTTAATAAGCTTCCCATTAATGCTTGTTTTACCTCATTTAGTCAATTGGTTTAAAAATGGTACTCTTTTAAAGTCCCATCATTTATCTAAGTCTGGGTTAAAAATGCTATTTTTATTCTTTTTATTTATTTTCAGAGTAGTTGTAGTTTAGAAAAACTTAATATTAATTTTTTTTTTTTTTTTTTCGGGTCCGTCGCAGATCGCAGATCGCAAATTTCAGATTCGTCGCAGATCGCAAATCGCAAATTTCAGATTCGTTGCAGATCGCAAATCGCAAATTTCGGATCCATCGCATATCGCAATATCGCAATTTCGCAATTTTGGATCCATCGCATATCGCAATATCGCAATTTTGCAATTTTGGATCCATCGCATATCGCAATTTCGCAATTTTGGATCCATCGCATATGGAAATATCGCAATTTCGCAATTTTGGATCCATCGCATATCGCAATATCGCAATTTCGGATCCATAGCAATTTTTAGAACATGCATATTTGAAAAACCCCGATCCAAGGTTCTTGCGATATGCGATGTGTTAAAATTTTTAATATAATTTTTTTTTTTTTGTATTGTTTCATCCCTTATGCCTCCCGTACCTCCACCTCACTCACCCTCACGTCACCCTCACCTCACACTCCACTCACCATACCCCTCCACAAACTCACATGGATGAATTAATAAAGTGTGGATTGATTTCAATGGTTTGTTTAATGGATTATGCGTATGGATTGATTCCAATGGTTTGTAAATTATTTTTTATATTTTTTATATTATAATAATTATATTATAATTATAATGTTTATTGTAATTTTAATATAATTTGAATTATAATATTAATTATATTTAAATTAACTTTTTCAGATCATTTGTATATTAATTTAATTTTGTAACTTAATTAATTTCTAAATTAGGTGATAATTAATTAGAATTAATTGTATATATTAGTTAGTTAATAATTAATTTAAAATTAATTATTAGATAATTAGAATCTAATTTAGGATTAAAATTTCTAATTAAAAATTCTGATTTTTAGCCCAGCAACAGAATTTCCAGATTTATGCCAGATTTGACTCATCAACTTTGGAGGCTCATAGAATGAGTTTTACTTGGCCAAATGAGGCCCAGGACGGCTCATTGGAAAGAGAAAATCAAGGAGAACATTTCTGAGGAGGTTTCAATAACAGATTTGATCATTTATTGGGTCAAAAATCAGGCAAAAGATCAAGCTCCGAATTTCTAAAAATAAAATCAATTTTCTGAGTTTTGTTTTCTTCATTTTCATTTGCCCAACCTCTTCTAATTGCAGATTCATGCATCAATATTATCCTTGGTTAATTAAGATCATTATGAGTATCAATAAGAAGCTCAAATTTCCTTTTTATTTATTTAAATAGAATTTGATTGGATTTGTTTTAATGTTAGAAATAATATTTGGATTTTATTGTTGCATCTTAATTCATTTTAATTTCTTTTTGCAGGAAAAAACAATAGAAGGGATATTGAGGAAAAATATTTCAATCAATGAGAAGACTCCAACAATTAAAGATTGGAATTTTTGAGCAATTAAAGTTGGATTGGGCAGATTTTTCTTCAACAAACTCTCTTCTAAAAATACTTTTGGGAGGATTATAAATTGCAGATTGCAAAATGTAAAAAGGGCGGCTCTCCTCTGCAATTCCAGACTTCTAAAAGCATTTCTGTAATAGGAATTTAGAGTTGTAGATGGGGAGGAGAGAAAATTTCAGATCTGAACATTAATGAGGGTTTATTCTTTATATCTTGAATTATGCATGATGGGCAGAGTTTGCATTTCTGCAACTCTTGTCTTGAAAGCAGAAATTCAAATAATTTAAAGTACTGTTAGAGACCAGGATTAGAGAAGCAGATTCAATTAACTGGTATTTTTGGCATTTCTGTATCAAATACCAGTTTCATTTTTATTTTAATAAAACTGTTGTTTCATTTTATTCATGTTTTGGCATTTTTGTTGATATGGATAATTTGTCTCAAATTGTTAAGTATCTCTGCTCTTATGAATTAAACTCTGATTTCTGAGTAACCATTACTCAGAAATCTGTCTTATAACACTGATTTATTAAATAGTAATGTGTTGTGAATTTCTTCCACATGTTATTGTTTAATTATTAGTTTGATTGATATAATAATCGATATCATTTTTGTGAATTTCTTCCGGAGTGTTGTTGATTTATTATTTTAGTCAAATGGTCTAAATAGAATGTGTTTTGGTACTCACAAATGTGAGCTAATTGAATTTCTTCGTTAGCTTAACATTAATTTAAAACCAGACATATTTTAATTCTCATTATTTAATTATCTTGCTCTTAGTTGGGTTAGATTTTCATCTATCTGATTGAGATAGGATTTAGATTAGTTTCTTTTTGCTTGCATTATAGAATAAGTTTGCAATTAGATTAAATTTTCATTCTTTTAAATCCTCTTCTCAAAGAGGCAAAATCTTAGTTGTGGTTTGGCTGAACCCAAATCAGCTTAAGGGTCATTCTCTTGCCTGATCAGCAAGAAGAATTGATCTGATATCCTTGTCTATTGGTAGTTAACGATACATCGTAAACCAATAGCGATAGGGAAAAGGTAACTGGACCTAGTTAAACCAGTCGGAGCCACTATCATAAACGGAAAAGGAGATGTATTAAGGTCCGGACCGGGTGGTTATCCCCCAATGTTGTAGCAGCGATTTTCGAGGCTTCAACATTTTTGGCGCTAGAAGGAGGGCCTGAAACTTGTTGTCTGTTGGAGCCTTTTCAATTTTAACATTTTATTTAATCACGATGGCTCCTTTTAAACTTCCAATTTGGAGTTGTATCCATGGACGTGCATCTTCCAATACTCCACCCGAAGTGGTAAGACTCTTGTCTCGGGTAAAGTTTAATGGTGAGAGAAATTCTTCTGCTTTTAATCATGTCCTTCAATTTATTCAAAATGTTTCAAATTATGATTTTCAAGGAATTGATGAAGGCATCTTATGCAGACTTTTTACTCTCACATTTGCGGCAAAAGCCAGAAACTGGTGTAGAACTCTTCCGGTTGCCTCAATTCACAGTTGGGATCAATTTGTTACAATTTTCGTTTGTAAATTTGACCACTATGATTATGATCAGGTATGTGATGAAATTGAATATCTATGAAATGAAAATGAGTCTGTTAGAGATTTTAATATTCGACTTCATTTGAATTGTTTAAAATTTAATGTCAAAGATGAACCTATGAAAGAAGAATCACTAGATTGGTTTGAACATAATTATTCTCTTCCCCCTAGTCTCGATCCATATGAAATTAGTTCAAGCTTTGTTCCATCCCCTTCCAATATAAATGAGAAATCCAATTTGGATGTACAAATAAATTGTGATGAAGAGATTTCACAAAGCTTGGAAAATATTTCTAATCAAATGCAAGAAGACAACAACAACAATTTTGGAGAAAGACCTGCATTAGAATCTGAAAGTTTCTCTGCATTAAATTCAGAAAATCAGATTGCAAATCAGCAAGTGCAAGCAACAATCAAAGTAAATAATAGCATGCAAACTGCTGTACAAATTTCTGAATCTTTTCATGATGAACAAATGTTGAAATCAGAGCAGCAAAGCAATCTTCTTCAAAAAAGCGTGAGTATGCAAAGGAATGATTTACAATCTAAAATTTACAATGAGCATAATGTACAAGAATTCTCAAACAGAAACATTTTTAAATGCATTATTTCAGATTCACATTTTTCCCTTTATCCTGATATTTTTAATGATGGTAATTTTTCCCCTCTTGGTGTTAATGATATTTCAGAAAATACAGAGGTTGATCTAAATGAATTACCATTAAGTTTTTATCAAGATAGAGAAGCAATTAATGATCATTCTTTTTCCATTAATGAACATGAAATTCTTGTTCCTCCGTGTTTGGATATATTGGATAAGATTGAAGGGAATTCTAGAGAATCTTGTGAAGTCATTTATGATAATTACTCTGACATTGAGGATGTCGATTTCTATTCTTCTAAAGAGAGTCCTCATGAGAAAATTCAAATAAAATCTGGGAATGAGGAACATTTCAATTTAGAAATTATTCCAACTAATCCTCACTCTAAAGCGGATAATCATCTTCATGATTTCACTATTCGAGAAAATATTCCAATTTATGATTCATATCATGATCAAGCTTTCATTCCTGTTCATAATCATAAATCTCTTTCTAATTCACAAGTTGGAATTTGAAATTACTCAAATTCCATAATTCTGGCCAATCCTTGTGAAAAAGAAATTATTTCAAAACAATCCCAATTGTGCTGTAACATTAGTTGTACAAATAGTGATTTCATTTTATTTTTGTTTCCTCACTTATTTTGTATTAAATCAGATTTATTTTCAGATTTTATTTTTCAGATTTTTGATACATTACACTGGCATATTGAACACTTTATTATCAAACATTCAATTGATACATTGCCTTGTTTGAAAATTGAAGTTTTATATTATAATCAAAAGCATCAAAAGCTATTTCAATTTCAATTTCAATCAATGCTAATGTTTTATCAAAAGCTTCTATCTTCTCAAAGGAAATATCAACAAGATAATGTATTTTTAGAAATCTGCCAGCAATCCAATTTAATTAATAATTTTCCATTTCATTTAAAAGATTTCCATCCATTTTTCATTGATTCATTTGAAAAATATTTGGAAATTTTTCCTTCATGGAAGATTGTCAATAGCTTAACATTTACACATAACACTAACAGTTTCTTCCAGGCCTTTGAATCTAAAAGCTCATATCCACGATCTGGCCTTTCATCTCCTCTTTTGAACATTTCCCAATTTTTAATAGAAATCCATCCAGATTTCTATGATCCAATTGGTATTCAATTGGAAAGAAAACTTCATGAGAAGGAGATTTTAGATAAGCTTCTAACAATAGTTGTACATTCTGATTTCAGGTTTAATTTTCTTAGTTCAATTAGATTTGTATTTTTATTACTAACATTTGAATTGTACATACATGCAGGGATTAAAATGAGAAAATGGTTACATTGGAAATATGACTATACCTAGTCATTTTTCAAGTATATGGTTAGAATAGGAGTAGAATTAATTTAGTTAGTTTGTTTTATATAGTTAATTTATTTTTAATAGTTTTGTAGATTAAAAATAAAACAAAGCAATCAGCCATTTTCATACATGTTCAACGAAAACATTTTCTACCAATCAGAAAATTTTAATTCTTGCTTTCCTTTTTAAATTTCTTACAGCAATACCTCTACTCTGTCTATTTTGAATAATCTCTTGATTAAATTCAATTAAGGTTGCACTTGGCATCAATCGCCTCAAAGCCACTTTTCTTAATTTTGGGATTTCCTTCTAAGATTTTCTTTTGAAATTTATATGATAAAGGTTTTGAGGATATAAAAGCTTCATGATCTCATTATCCCATGAAATGTATGATTGTCTATGATAAGCTTAATTCTGAATCAATCATTATTAGTCAGTCTAACCTTTCATGGTAATCATATGAAGTTCATAATATCTTCCTCGAAATTTGTTAAGCTGACCTTTAGGATGTCCATTTTGCTGTGTGCACACATTCAAATCTGTTTTGACATTTTTCCACAATTAGTGGCTTTATCCCATTCAAACCTTTAGTTTATTATTTGATGCTGCAATATGCATCATATTCATTTACTAAAGGCATTATTGAATAGTCACTATAACAATACAGATTTTTCTCAAGTTAATTCGGAATGTGCAGAGGTAATAAATTGTTGTTGCAATTCAAAAAGGAAGCATAGTTTCATATTTATTTCTGGTAAATTTTATATTTCCTGAACATGAATAAACATATCTTATTTAGGCTGATTGCTCACTCCAATTTAGAATAAATAATGAGATGATTTTGAACAAAGTCAGAATTTTGATAAATCGAAGGAAGAATTTGAAGATTCATGAGGTAAAATCTACAGACAATTTCCTTCCAGGTATGCATTTACAAGTTCATTTTCATCTATTATTAGTTTATATTTTCTTTAGTTTATTTTTGATACTTTTTCTGTTTTAATTGCA
Source organism: Pinus albicaulis (assembly GCA_034641835.2). Taxonomy (NCBI): domain Eukaryota; kingdom Viridiplantae; phylum Streptophyta; class Pinopsida; order Pinales; family Pinaceae; genus Pinus; species Pinus albicaulis. The sequence goes on along the minus strand of CM076575.1, from coordinate 1,889,517,503 downwards.
GGTTTTCATTTGTTTTCAAAACTTGAAGTAAGCAGCAAACCCATTTCAAATTTGCAACAGGTTCAGGGAAATTTTATTTTGAGAATTTGAGCATTTTTAACTTTGCTTTCAACCATCAGAAAACCCAATTGAAATTTCAAGCAATATCATAGGATTCAACGTGATTTTCATATTACTGATACTTCAGTGAAAATGTTTGCAATATTCTCAGCCTGCTCATCTTCGTCAATCATTTCATTCCGATATCACATCATCCACTTCACAACCATTTGTAGCGAAATGTTTCATCAGAAGTAGCTCTTAGCAGTTTTGATAACAAATTGTTCATAAAAGATCTCCGATGTATTACTTCACTCATATGCCATATCGCATTTTGCATATCCGAGGTTTGTAGTTGAAGTATACTTCCATTATCATGAATTGCCTTTACCAATATTGCGATGACCACATAATTATGGACCCGATATGAAATTCAAATCAAGTTTATAAAATATCGCATCCATTCAATCGCAAATAATGGTAGGAGCATAACTTTAAAAGGGTCGATGTCTCAGATCCGATATGTTATTAAATTTTCATCATAAAGCTATCGGGTCCACTCTTCATCGCATATCGGCATCGCAAGAATCATATTGTATTACATCGGGTACCAAAACATTCACCAATCGCCGATTAGCATCGCCAATTAGAAATTGCCGATATCGCAATCGCTTCATCGCATTTTTAATTATGCTCACATCACAATTCAGAATCTGCAATGTGCGATGTGCAATAAGGGAAGCACAATGTCAATATTCCCCGATCCCCAATATAATATATCTTTAATGATGTGATCGCTTCATTTCATTGCACATGTTCTCACTACATGTTTTCATATCGGCAATTTGCCATTGCAATCTCTGATGTGATAGATTTCAATGCATGCCTCTGAGCCATTAACATTTAATCAATATATGGCATAGCAACAAAGGTGAAGTCTTGCAAATTAAAATTGAAGCATGGTGAAGAAACATGTGATGCGAATCATCCAATACGGCGATGTGTTATTTTAAAAGCGAGCTTGGGTAACCACTATGGTAAGAAAGCAAATAATGACCAATTTGCAGTATATTCAAATCATTCCGATTTTTCATGTATTTCAGTTTTAAATATATAATTCCATAATTAAAAAGGAATTCAAGACATCTCTATTTTCATATTTTAATTTTATTATTTTGGATTTGGTCTTGATTCTGGACAATTTATAAAATCATGGAGTTTATATGAAACTTATAATATTTTGAGAAACATTCGTTACTGCAAATTTTCATTCTCATTTCTGATGCATTTGTTTTCCCTCGAACATTAAGCATTCCATTTTTTTATTTTACTGCTTGCTTTAGTTTAGATAAAATAAATAATGATTTTGGGTTATAGGATTTTGGTTAGTTTGACTTCTTCATGTTTTTAATGTTAATTAAAATAAGAAGTCAGCTAGTTTGGAGAAACTGATACCTTTCAGGTAAGATCAAAAGAAATTATCCAATGGTAAGATTCATGTACCCACTTTCATTAATTTCCATTTCGTTACTTTAGTTTCAGTTTTGTTTTTCTGATACATGAATCTGTTTTGCAGCTCTTCATAAAAGCTTCCAATCCTCTGCCGGATCATATTTTCGAAGTCCATACTCTTCTCCTGGCTTAATTTCAAGAAGCAGCGATAATCCTCATTGAAACAACTGCACTAGGAAGTTTCTGAACCTTTAATCTGTTTCTTTAAGCATTCCTTTTTATTAGAAAATGATTAAGATGATGCTTGGAAACAAAAAGATTGAAATCAGACAGAAATTTTTCATTGTGGCTGAATTTTATCATCACTGCTATCTAAAAATCCTAAAACACTTACAACCCTGCAAGGTATGAATTTTCTAAATCTCGACATAAGAAGGATTGATTACACGATTATTTTCTTTCTTCATATTGTTGAGACATTAGTATAAACATTATTGTTTGAGTTTATCTTGCGAAACTTGGATTTTCCTTTCCATTTTTAAATTTTCTTCATCTTTAATTTTTGTTGATTTCTTTCTCATTTTAGCATAAGAATTCTTTTTCCTTTGGTTTTCAGTTTTTATTTTGGTGAATTTTCCAAGATTTATATGGAAGGCCTTCTTATTACCTAACTATGGTTGGCATACACGGAGAAAAAATTGTTAATAGTCATCTATTAACTTTTTCTTAAATCTCTTAGTAAAGTTTGATTTTCTTATTATAAAGGTAGACATACTTAAGGAAGAGATTACCAATTTAGAGAAGTTGACAAAGTATCATAAAATCTGGAGAAATTTCTTTTTCATCAAAATTGTAATCATTTTGAGATTTCAATATTTTATTAAGATCTTTCAAAGTTTTATTATCAATCAAGAAAAGTTATTTTTAACCAAGTAAAGACACTTTACAGCAAAGCACCTTTAACTCTGAAGTTGTCATTCTTAACTCTTAAGGAGTCAATGATTCTCCCTGTCCCAAAGAGTCTTATTTTTCTAGAGTATAATCCAGAGATATATTTAAACTTAAAAGATAAGAGGTCTCATCATGAGCCTGCTTACCATGATCATAGGGGAAAAATAGGGTGACATTACCAACACTGCTAAACAAACCAGGGTAATGGCTTATGATTGCAAACAATTATAAGACAAGGGGTCTCATCACGAGCCAGCTTGTTCAGTCCAATTATAACCAGTGAATGGCATTGTCAACTATCTACCTACCAAACCAGGACAATGGCTTTTAAGATTTATAATAAAATAAAAAATAAAAAAAATAAAAAAATATAAATAAAATAAATAAATAAACATATATAAATGGATTTATCTCTAGGTCAATAATTCTTAAAGAGATGGGATTCTGAATCATTGATGATTAAAAGGTAACCCTGTCGAGACTATAGATGTTTGCTGGCAACAGTGGCTCTACCTGTGACAAATGAGTATATTTTAAAAGCTAAGCTGTAAAGTGACCCATGCTTTATCTCTACAACTAATTAAGGACTGATATAGAGTTTTGAAATATTTTAATTTATGAGGAATTTTAAGAAAAATTACGGTTAGATGATTCTTTCTTTTATTCAGACTAATGAACCTAGTCAAGCATTTTAAGCATAATTCTCTTTTCCTTAATTATTTTTACTTGAATTTTAGGAAAATCTCATTCATATCAAACAGAGATAACTGGTTCTTCTCCTGTGTGTCGCCATTGTTGTGGTAAAATACAACCCCCCCATTTTTGACTTGTTCACTTCAAATAATGGGGACCCTTTTTATAAATTTTTGGCTAAGCCCCTTTTAGGATTTTATTTAACTAATTATCCTACGCTTTTGTTAATTTTTCATTTTCTTTGGATTCTTGTTTTGATTGAATCGATTTCTTATAAGCCTCCCATTGACGCTTGTTTCGCCTCATTTGGTCAACTGGTTTAAAAATGGTACTCCTTTGAAGTACCATCATTTTTCTAGCCTGGGTTAAAAATGCTATTTTTTTTTAATTCTTTTTCGGAGTGGCTGTAGTTTAGAAAATTTCATAGCTAAACTAAACATCATTAAAAAAAAAAAAAAGAAATAAATAAAAAAAATTAAAAAAATTATTACATCATCTGATCCGTCGCAGATTGCAGATCGCAAATTTCAGATTCATCGCAAATCGCAAATCGCGTATCACAAATATCGATCCATCGGCAGTATCGCAAATCACAAATTTAATCCGTCGCAGACGTGTGATCACAAATTTCGTATCTATCGCAGACGTTGCATCGCAAATTTCAGATTCATCGCAGATCACAGATTGCAAATTTCAGATCCATCGCAGATCGCAGATCGCAAATTTCGGATCCATCGCAGATCGCAAATCGCAAATTTCGGATCCATCGCAGATCGCAAGATCGTAATTTCGCAATTTCGGATCCATCGCAATTTTTAGAACATGCACATTTAAAAAACCCCGATCCAAGGTTCTTGTGATATGCGATGTGTTAAAATTTTTTAATATAAAGTTTTTTGTTTTCCCCTTATGCCTCCCGTACCTCCACCTCACTCACCCTCACGTCACCCTCACCTCACACTCCACTCACCATATCCCTCCACAAACTCACATGGATGAATTAATAAAGTGTGGATTGATTTCAATGGTTTGTTTAATGGATTATGGGTATGGATTGATTCCAATGGTTTGTAAATTAATTTTTATATTTTTATATTATAATAATTATATTATAATTATAATGTTTATTATAATTTTAATATAATTTTAATTATAATATTAATCATATTTAAATTAACTTTTTCAAATCGTTTATATATTAATTTAATTTTGTAACTTAATTAATTTCTAAATTAGATGATAATTAATTAGAATTAATTGTATATATTAGTTAGTTAATAATTAATTTAGAATTAATTATTAGATAATTAGAATCTAATTTAGGATTAAATTTCTAATTAAAAATTCTGATTTTTAGCCCAGCAAACAGAATTTCCAGATTTATGCCAGATTTGACTCATCAACTTTGGAGGCTCATAGAATGAGTTTTACTTGGCCAAATGAGGCCCAGGACGGCTCATTGGAAAGAGAAAATCAAGGAGAACATTTCTGAGGAGGTTTCAATAACAGATTTGATCATTTATTGGGTCAAAAATCAGGCAGAAGATCAAGCTCCGAATTTCTAAAAATAAAATCAATTTTCTGAGTTTTGCTTTCTTCATTTTCATTTGTCCAAGCCTCTTCTAATTGTAGATTCGCTCATCAATGATATATTTGGCCAATTAAACTATCCTAGGCATCAATAGAGAGCTTATATTTTATTTTCAATGATTTATTTAAATTAAATTTGATTGGATTTGTTTTAATGCCAGAAATGGTATTTTGATTTTATTGTTACATTTTAATTCATTTTGATTTCTTTTTGCAGGAAAATAGTAGAAGATATATGGAGAAAAAGACTTCAATCAATGAGAATGCTCCAGCAATTAAAAGATTGGAATTTTTGAGCAAATAAAAGTGATTGGGCAGATTTTCTTCAACAAACTTTCATCTCAAGAATTCCTTTGCAAATATTATAAATAACGGATTGCAGAATGGAATAGGGGCTGCTCTCCTCTGCAATTCCAGACTTCTAAAAGCATTTCTGTTATAGGAATTTAGATTTGTAGATGGGGAGGAGAGAAAATTTCAGATCTGAACATTAATGAGGGTTTATTCTTTATATCTTGAATTATGCATGATGGGCAGAGTTTGCATTTCTGCAGCTCTAGTCTTGAAAGCAGAAATTCAAGTAATGTAAAGTACTGTTAGAGACCAGGATTAGAGAAGCAGATTCAATTAACTGGTATTTTTGGCATTTTTGTATCAAATACCAGTTTCATTTTTATTTTAATAAAATTGTTGTTTCATTTTATTCATGTTTTGGCATTTTTGTTGATATGGATAATTTGTCTCAAATTGTTAAGTATCTCTGCTCTTATGAATTAAACTCTGATTTCTAAGTAACCATTACTCAGAAATCTGTCTTATAACATTGATTTATTAAATAGTAATGTGTTGTGAATTTCTTCCACATGTTATTGTTTAATTATTAGTTTGATTGATATGATAATCGATATCATTTTTGTGAATTTCTTCCGGAGTGTTGTTGATTTATTATTTTAGTCAAATGGTCTAAATAGAATGTGTTTTGGTACTCACAAATGTGAGCTAATTGAATTTCTTCGTTAGCTTAACATTAATTTAAAACCAGACATATTTTAATTCTCATTATTTAATCATCTTGCTCTTAGTTGGGTTAGATTTTCATCTACCTAATTGAGATAGGATTTAGATTAGTTTCTTTTCGCTTGCATTATAGAATAAGTTTGAAATTAGATTAAATTTACATTCTTTTAAGTCCTCTTTTCAAAGAGGCAAAATCTTAGTTGTGGTTTGGCTGAACCCAAATCAGCTTAAGGGTCATTCTCTTGCCTGATCAGCAAGAAGAATTGATCTGATATCCCTGTCTATTGGTGGTTAACGATACATCATAAACCAATAGCGATAGGGAAAAGGTAACTGGACCTAGTTAAACCAGTCGGAGCCACTATCATAAACGGAAAAGGAGTTGCATTAAGGTCCTCGCATCGGGTGGTTAGAAACGAACAATTCTCTTAACATCTCGGGTCTTCTGGTGGTTAGAATGTCTTTCA
>CM076575.1:1889326144-1889511194 GCA_034641835.2 Pinus albicaulis | reverse complement strand
AAGTACAAAGCAAGTACTTTTTACATATCAATATCTACCCTTGAGACTGAACCAAAGCTTCATTTTATAGGAGAAGGAAAGTGGTTACAGCTCCAAAATGGAAGGGATAGAGTCCTCTTATCAACGGATTAAGTTCCAAAGACCAAGGAATAGGCTTCTGTTATGAAGGAATGAATGTTCATGAATGGAGGGTGTTACACCATTTTTTGGTCATCTAATCCATTGTTATTAGATGGACCCAAGTACACCAAGTAAGACCAATTTTTCCCCAAGTAAAATTGCATTCACTATGAAAAATAACTTAGTAAACCACCTTTATTAAGTTGTTTATGATCTAAACAGGAAACCCTATTGGGAAACATTAAATAAATACATATTTATTTCATTTTTCCTCAAGAAATAATTAGTTAAACAACAATTTAATTAATATTCATAGTTATATTTAACCCAAAACAAGGAAATTATTTAGATAAATCATTATTTATATTATTATTTTCTAAGAATAATTATTTAAACATTATTTAAATACTATTCTTTGTTAAATATGACTACATCTCCCTTAAATAATTAAATAAATCATTATTTATTTGATTATTACTCAACCATATCCTTAAAATGATAAATAAATCATTTATTTATTTATTATTACTTAATCACGTCCTTAAAATGATAAATAAATCATTTATTTATTTACTTATTATTTACAAATAAGGGGATTTGACTCAAGTCAAATTCCTTTTCCCTCCAACAAATATAATAAAATATTCCATAAAATTTGGATCTTGATTTGGTTAATAATATTTTAAATATGCACCAATATCTAGACTAACTCAATATTTTGTTATAAATAGAAGGGTTTTCCCATTCATTTGTCACCTTTTGTTGCCTAAATATCACTCTGGATCTCAACTCTTGGTCTGGCTATTGATCCACCATCATAGCCATATTTTTCCTTTTTTGTCTGGGTTTTCTACATCATCAAGAGAGAGGAATTCCTAATCTGAAGTGTTGAGGACTTACAAGAACCCATCCCATTGAGGAGAACAAGGAACACCCTCTTTTGTTTTCGTCCCAGGTGCCACTAATAAAAATTTCATTGGATATATTCTTGTCTTGTCTGTTGGATCTATGGAGTAAATCTTATTTGTCTACTGTTTAATGTCTTCTAATGCATATATCTAGATTTTTGCAGCATTTTTCTTGATCAGCTAACAACAGATCTGAAGATATTAGCAGTCATTTCTGTTTTTAGGGCTATTGGTTATGCGCAGCTAAAGTGGTCTTTTTTCGTACACCTTGAATCAAGATTCATACTACCAACTGGCGACTCCACACGGGTTTACAATTATGACCGCTGTCGTTTTTATGATACTTGCATATCTAGTTTCTTCAAACCCTAGGATTTCTCTTCAGCCCCTTGTTTTTTCTTTTCTTGATGTTATTTTTAACCCATAAAACCCTAAAATGATAAAAATTCTGACTTCTGTGTGTTTTCGGACCTATTGCACAGGTGACATACATCAACCATAGTTGAGATGATAACCTTTTCTGAAATCTACCGCCGAGAGTGTCAGAAGTGCAGGTTGAAATTTTCATCCCAAAACCTCCAACCTGGACCTCCAGGGCACAGTTTACTGCCAAAAAAGTGCGACCTCTATTGAAAATAGGTCAGAAACTGCGACCTGGAATTTTTGCAGGGATTTTTCTAAAAGTTTTTTGGGTTTGTCTGAGCCTCTGTTCAGGTTTGTATGATCGTCATCTCTGCCCATTTTGGAGCGGTACCTTGTTCTGTTTCACTCAACTAAGTGGGAACCTAGCCCCCTAGGGCTTCAGTACCCTCCAATTTTTGTGGAAGATTTTTTGCTGTTGCAGGTTGTCTGAAATTTCAGAGTCTTCAGCCATTTTTTCAGATTTCATATCTCACCTTCAAATCCACATCAAATCAGTTGGTTATCCATCCAAATCTCCTCATTTAGCTTTGTTTGGGTTTTCCTTTAGGGTGTGCTCTGCTTCCCTCCTGGAGATAGCCTTTCGCCACTTCTTTTTACAGCAATTCTTCCTCTGATTTGTTATTGTTTCTGCACCACTTTCCAACAGATTTTGTCCTCTAGATCCATGTCCCATTTGACCTTAGATCTATTGGCTATTTTAGTGTGTTTTGATTAGTTTTTTCACTCACCTATAGACTAGTTGTTGAGATGCCCACCCCATTAGGTTTAGATTATTGCATTATTAGCTGTTTATTTTTTGTTTTGCAGGCCTAAATTTTGTCATTTGAAGGTTTAGTTATAGCTATACAACAACACTTTTTCTTTTCTCTACAAATGTCTAGGTTTAAAAATTAAATTTTACCAAATTTTACACACACACCCTAAGCGAAAAATGGCTTGGTTAACACCGCCAAGAAATGACTCTAAAACATTGAAATCAATTGATCCTACACCTCTTTGCCCTTGTTTCAACATTTTAATCAGTTGATCTTGCACCTCCCTACCCTTGTCAGTCTCTTTTTCCTTTGTGTCGTGTGTGTGTCATCATTGCTCAACCTCCCATGGGCTCTGATTTTCCTCAGGGGGGCCAGCACCTCTTGCATATCTTCACCTCCTAGTAGCATGTATTCATGGTACAACATGCCTCCTCTCTTTGCCCAACCTCCTATTTACCACACTATTACCCAACCTCTTCCGTCAGGTACACTCGATGACCAGATTCTCATGATGAAATCCAATCAATCTTCAACCGTAGACATCAATCTCTACACTCAGTCTCGTCAATACAAAAAGCCTCCGGCTACGTCTGTCTCCAAGCCACCTTCTTCGGTCTCTATGTTGTGTAACCAACTCAAAAAGAGAAGAAAAGAGATATAAACGCCTTAGAAATGAGCCACTTCGAGGGGGCAACGTCCAATACATTACATAAATGAACAATTCTTGGATGATACAATTCACAAAACCTCCTTTCTATATATAGGAGTCCATGGGGCCATAATGTAATCCTAGTGGGCCACAATGTAATCCTAGCCAACCTAACAATAATAATTTAAGGGCACAATAATAACAAAATGGGGGTTACAAGGGTACAATAATAACAATAAGGGGTTTACACTAACAATAATAAGAGACTATACTAGTGATATAGGGACCTAACATGCCCCTCTCCTTCAAAAAAGTGTTGTCCTCAATGCTTGAGTAGCTCCGGGTGCTTCTGTATAAAATTCTCATCCTCCCATGTAGAATCTTCGGTGGGTAAGTTCTTCCACTTGATGAGATACTCTGAAATTGATCGATTCCGTAGTTGTCGAGTTCTTTTTTCTATGACTGCTTCAGGTTCCAATATGATCTTCCCTTCCCCATCAAGTTCTGGCAATACTGTTTGAACTGGAAGATTTTCACCTATAACCTTCTTTAAGCATGAAACATGGAAAACTGGATGTACTCGCGAAGAGGCAGGAAGCTCCAATTTGTATGCCATAGTACCAATCTTTTGCAACACCTTGTAAGGACCATAGTACTTTGGCGATAATTTATTATCCTTCTTTGCTTGCTTGAGGGACATTTGTTTGTATGGTTGTAGCCGTAAAAATACCCAATCTCCTACATCAAAACTTCTCTCGCTACGATGTTGATATGCCTGTTGTTTCATTCGATTTTGTGCCAAATTCATGTTATCCTTTAAGAGTTGGAGAACTTCTTGCTGATGCTCGATGTGATCTTCCACTGCTTGAACCTTCGAATTTTCCCTTAAAGATGATGTGATGGATGGTGGATGATATCCATAAAGTGCCATAAATGGGGTCATTTTTGCTGCAGTATGGAAGGAAGTGTTATACCACCATTCGGCGAGAGGTAACCACTTGACCCATTGTGTTTGTTTATCAGATACAAAACAACGAAGATATCCTTCCAAACATTTATTTACTATCTCGGTTTGACCATCGGATTGAGGATGATAAGATGAGCTATGAGCTAATTGAGTACCCAAACAAGAAAATAACTCCGTCCAAAAATTTCCGGTAAAAATGGGATCTCTGTCACTCACAATAACCCTTGGGTTTCCATGTAGCTTTTGAATTGTGTCCATAAATGTAGTAGCAATTGTACTTGCTTTAAATGGATGAGATAATGCACAAAAGTGTGCATACTTCGTAAGTCTATCAACTACCACCATGATGACACTCTTTCCTTCGGACTTAGGTAAACCTGTGATAAAATCCATTGAAATCTCCTCCCAACGTTGACTTGGAATGGATAAAGGTTGTAGAAGTCCTGGGGTCTTAATTGTTTCCACTTTATTCTGCTGGCAGACCAAACATTCCGCCACAAACTTTCGAATATCAGATTTAAGGCCATCCCAAAAAAATTCTTTCTTCACCCTGTGGTAAGTTTTTAAAAATCTGAGTGTCCTCCTAAAGGAGAAGTGTGCAATTCCAGAAGAATCTTTTGTTTTAGTTGGGAATTCTTACAAAGATATAAGCGATCTTTGTACCATAAGGAATCATTTTCCAACTAAATGTATCAGATGTACTAGGATCTTGCTGCAACTTTTGAATGAGTGTCCATACATCTTTGTCCTTCTTCCATTCATTTCTTGCTTCGGTTATCCAATCTGGTTGGATAATAGAAATGGCACAAAGCAATGCTTCCACCTCTTCATTCTTTCTTGAGAGTGCATCGGCAACAACATTAAGCTTTCCTTTTTTGTAGATTATTTCAAAGTCATAACCCAACATCTTTGTGACCCATTTTTGCTGCTCTTCTGAAGATAGTCTTTGTTCCAAAAAGTGTTTAAGACTATCATGATCAGTTTTTACCTTGAAGTGTCTTCCATTAGGTAAGTTCTCCATTTCTTTAGTGCATGCAATATTGCTAACATTTCCTTCTCATAAATAGGTTTCTGTAAATACTTTCCTTTGATTGGACGACTTTCAAAAGCAATGGGTCTTCCTTCCTGCATTAAAACAACACCAATTCCATTTTCTGAGGCATCACATTCCACAATAAAGGTTTTTGTGAAGTCTGGCGTAGCTAAGACCGGTGCTAGGCACATTGCCTCTTTAAGATGTTCAAAGGCCTTAGTTGCTTCAGGAGTCCATGAAAATACATCTTTCTTCAATAATGTTGTTAGAGGTGTTGCTATTCTCCCATAATTCTTAACAAACTTGCGATAATACCCTGTTAACCCGAGAAATCCTCGCAACTTCTTTATGGTTGTGGGGACTTTCCATTCCTTAATGGCTTTAATTTTGTTAGGGTCTACTTTAACACCCTCGTGAGATACAATATGACCCGGATATTCCACCTCTTGTACTCCAAAGAAACATTTGGATGTTTTTTCATATAATTGTTTCTCCTGCAATAGTTTGAGCACCCTGTCAACATGTTCAACATGATCCTTACAAGACCTGTTGTAGATTAGTATATCATCAAAAAATACTAGCACAAATTTTCTAAGGAAGGGTTTGAAAATGGAATTCATCAACCCTTGAAATGTAGAAGGTGCATTGGTAAGGCCAAAAGGCATGAACAAAAATTCATAATGACTCTCATGAGTTCGAAATGTTGTTTTTGGAATATCTTGAGTCTTCATTCTAATTTGATGATATCCTGAATGAAGATCCAACTTGGTAAAATAAATTGCTCCATGTAATTCATCCAATAATTCATCAATCACAGGAATGGGAAATTTATCTTTAATGGTGAGCTTATTGAGCTCCCTATAATCCGGACACATTCGCATGATCCATCCTTCTTGTGTACCAATACTACAGGAGTAGAGAAAGAACTTTGACTAGGTTGAATTATACCCGCCTCTAACATTTCTGCAATCATACGTTCAATTTCGCTTTTTTGGAAGTAAGGATATCTATAAGGCCTGATGTTTGGAGGAACACTTCCTGGAATCAAATGAATAGCATGATCATGATCACGAATAGGTAGGAGTCCTTTGGGAGTTTCAAACACCTTGGAATGATTGTCCAAGACTTGTTGGAGATCTGCAGAAATAGATGATTTTGATGTTGGAACTTCTAGTGAGCATAATTGTGCAATTACGCCTCGTTGTTCTTTCTTTAGAAGCTTTGTCATGACATTAGAACTTATTATCCTTCCTGGCTTCCCCGCAATACCCCGTAATTCAACTTCCTTTCCTTCTGAAAAAAATTTCAAGAAAAGTTCTTGAAAATTAAAAGCTACCGTCCCCAAAGATTGTAACCATTGTACTCCTAGTACAACATCAGCACCTCCCATAGGAATGGCAAACATTGGACTAGTCAATACATATTCCCCCATGGTTAGCTTGATATTATGGCATTTTCCAGAGCAATTTATAGTTCCTCCATTTGCAACCATCACTTGACATTCTGGTGCTGGGTATAGGAAACAATTTAATTACTTGGCTACCTTATAATGAATAAAATTATGGGTGCTACCTGAATCAATCAACACTATTACCCTTTTCTTCTTTATATGTCCTTCTATCTTGAGAGTTTGAGGAGTGGTAATTCCTGCCAGTGCATTACACGATATGGTCAGATTCATTTCTTCCTCTTCTAGGGGTGGTTTCTGGTGTATATCCTCTTCTTGTTCATTTTCTTCTTCTTCTTCACAATCTATGTAAAATAATTTCTTCTCAGCACACTTATGACCTTTAGTGTATTTGCTATCACAACTGTAGCAAAGCCCTTTTGCTCTTTTTTCTTCCAATTGTTGTGGTGTCAACCTTGTAGGTTGTTGAAATCTAGGAATAGCAACACTTCCCTCTTTATAGAAGTGAGTGGTAGGCTTCCTTGTCGCCATAATTTTACATTCAATTTTTCTTGCCAACCTGAATGCCTTCTCCAATGAATCGGGTTCCAAAACGCGAACTTCATGTTGGATGTTATCCTTTAAAGTACCTATGAAGAGATCAATCCTGTGTTCCTCTGGAATATCAGTTACCCTTATATTCAATTTTTGAAGTCCTCAATGTGCTCCCCCACTAAACCCTTTTGTTTGAGATTTATCAATTGGCTAAAGAAGGTGTTGCTCTTTGTATCCTCATAATGTGCTATCATTTCCTCCGTAAAAATAGACCAAGTGACAATTTTTTTACGGGAGCAAAGCCATCGATACCATACAAATGTATTTTGTTCTAAATGTAAAGTTGCAATGCGTACCTTTTGCGTGTTTTGCACGTTATGGAGATCAAAATATTGCTCCATCTGTAGTATCCATGTTACAGGATCCTTTCCATCAAACTTCCTCATATCCATTTTTGGAATATGGTGGTTCTTTACGCCAACATTCGAGTTTATGGAATCATGATTAACATTTATTTTGTTCTCATCAGGAGGTTCTTCTCCTATATTTCCGCCATTAGGAATCATTTCTGGTTTTAAGCTTGTCATCAAGCCTTCCATGTATGCTTTTAGATCATTCTTCATGTCATCCATATTAGCTTCCATGCCGACTTCCATGCCATCCATCTTAGCTTCCAAACCATTCATCTTAGTTTCCACGCCTTTTTTCAAAACTTCCATTTCATTTTTTGTTGTTCTTTGCGAGAGCGAAATTTGTTGCATTTGCTCTTGTAATTTTGACATGTCATGTTGCCATTCTTCATCTTCATGAGTAATAGTAGAGCCTTCTAAAGGCTTAATGGGTGTTGAATTCTTTTTAGGGGCCATTTCAGATTCCAATATTGATATCTATTCTACAATAGGCCCTTGCAATCAATTCAACTTGATTCTTCAAACAAGACTTATGCAATTCGGAAAAAAAATACACACCTTTTACTATCTTTGAGGAGCTCGATATTGAAATTGTATTATCTCTGTGCTTGAAAATCTTCGATATCTGAAATTCAGCCCTGTAGTAGCCCTCTGAAGCTTCTTTCAAATGCCACAGGTCTGACCTGATTTTGATGCTCCAAGACAAAGTTGTGTCCAATCTCCGACAATGACCTAATTCTGGACTGGTTTAGTAGAGCGAACTTGTACGACTTGCCACGTGTCACTGTTTTGTCCTTTGTCTCTGAAATTGATAGCAAAGAAACTACAGGCTGTGTACTTGTGACCACTTTTGACGGCACTCCAATCCAATCTTCAGAGAGAGAGTTATTGAACTTTGCCCACGATCACCTCTTTGAGATGAAATTCAGGAGCCTGAAAAAGCACTACCTTCCACAGATCATATCTCCAAAAATATTGCGAACCAAGTTCTGAAATTTTTTGAAGAATTTCCTCAAGATTTCAGCTTCGCACCATATGAATTTCAGACTCTGACCCTTCGTACAAAAAATGTTATAGCTCAAATGCCACGATGACCTGTTTATGAGCCTGAAAAAATACCTAACTTCCACAGATGATATCTCCTCAAATATTGCGAACCAAGATCTGAAATTTTTAGAAAACCTTCCTCAAGATTTCAGCTTCGCACCCTAAAAATTTCAGCTTCTAAAGCTTCGTAGAAAACAAATTATAGCGAAAATGCCACGATGACCTGTTTGGAGCAGCGAAACCCTAGAATCCCAAAGCTCTGATACCAAATGTTGTGTAACCAACTCAAAAAGAGAAGAAAAGAGATATAAACGCCTTAGAAATGAGCCACTTCGAGGGGGCAACCTCCAATACATTACATAAATGAACAATTCTTGGATGATACAATTCACAAAACCTCATTTCTATATATAGGAGTCCATGGGACCATAATGTAATCCTAGTGGGCCACAATGTAATCCTAGCCGACCTAACAATAATAATTTAAGGGCACAATAATAACAAAATGGGGGTTACAAGGGTACAATAATAACAATAAGGGGTTTACACTAACAATAATAAGGGGCTATACTAGTGATATAGGGACCTAACATGTATTCATGGTACAACATGCCTCCTCTCTTTGCCCAACCTCCTATTTACCACACTATTACCCAACCTCTTCCGTCAGGTACACTCGATGACCAGATTCTCATGATGAAATCCAATCAATCTTCAACCGTAGACATCAATCTCTACACTCAGTCTCGTCAATACAAAAAGCCTCCGGCTACGTCTGTCTCCAAGCCACCTTCTTCGGTCTCTATAGAGCCTCTTTTGACACCCAAGGGTCCCTTACAAATCCCTCAGCCTAGGGCGGAGGTTCATACTAAGATCCCTAAGGGACCACTGCATCTAAATTCTACTTCTGGCAAATCCGCCCATTCATATAGCATAGTCAATGATTTGGCACAATCCCCTACTACCATTTCAACACTGGAACTCCTCCAGTCATGCCCTTCACAACGAAAATCTCTTATATATGTTGTGGGAATTGTAGATCCTTTTGATGATCAATTGATTGTCTTTGATGTTGACTGGCCAGAAAATCCTTCTCTCCCTACCTCTGTTGCTTTCCAAATCCTAGTCAAGATCTGGAACACCAACGTTTCTTAGTGCATTATCGATGAGGGGGCATCCACATGTGTGATGTCTGCTTTGATTTCGAAACAACTCAGATATCCTAAGTTGGCTCCTTCCACGATCACTCTCCGAGCGTGGGATGGCCATGCCTCCAAGCCCATTGGCTTATTTCGCAATTGTCCTATCACTCTTGCAGGCAAGATGGTTTGCATTGACGTAGAAATCATAGACGCCCCCTTAGATTGCAACATTTTATTGGGTCATATCTACACTTATGCGATGTATGTTGTCCCTTCCTCGGTCTACTACAAGATTTACTTCCCCCATAATGGAAATATAGTCATGATTGACCAGTTGACATATTACGAACCGAAGTCCCAGACCTCCCCGAGTCCACTATTTCTTCGGTGGCCAATAAGCAAACCGTTGACCCTTTGACCAGTGTCTCACCCGACATCTACAAGGACTCCTCATTGCTTGGTACATTCCTTGGTCTTCCTGCTCCCATCTCTGATCCCAGCTCATCAAATGTTTTCATGATGAAATCATCTCGAGCTTCTCTCAAGAGGCCCGCCTCGGCTAGTCAGCAACCCCCTCGCCCTTCGCAGCCATCTCCTAGCCCTTCGATGTAACCCTTAGACCTCCTCCTCCTGGCCGTTCAACTAATACTCATGAGCCTCTCTATCCTCTTGGGTCGGTTCCTTCCGGCCTTAACCATTTAGGATCCGTCCCACGTAGCCACTACCGCTCCGGTCAGATACCGTTCCTAGTCCCTCCATAAAGCATCTATATGGCACCTGTCATGGCCACCCTCTCTCTTCCTAAATTGACCATTGGGCCTCCAAATCCCACCTTGCCAGGTCAACCTAAACCTTATCTTGCTTTGACTCTAGTTCAACCAGTCCCCTGACTTCTCCCGTTGTCATAGTGCCTCAACCACCTCAACAGGATCCACCTCCTATTGCGACAGCTTCGGGTAAGAAGGGTAGAGCTCGCAAAATTTCCTCAAAGGAAGAAACTGCCCCAAATGACCCTACACCTCCTCCACCTCCAAAGTCCTACACTTTGTGTGATGTCTTCGGTCATGCCACCCATACTTGTTCCGAGTTGCCCCGCATCAATCCCATGGTTAATGTTGCATTCCCTAAGTCTACGGTCCCTGAAACCTCAGCTTCTTCATCGACCGCAACCAAGAACACCAAGACTATTCACACCAAGCACCCTTGTGCTTTGTGTGGTCTGCGTGGCCATTACTCCCATCATTTTCCCCGCCTTACACATTACCGTGCCTCTTTGGAGGTAGTTCGGAAGTACGAGATTGAACATAATCAATCCGCTTCTCTCGTGCTTGCACAGTATGCTGTAGGTCGAACTGAGGATTTACCCACTCATATTGAAATTCCCCCTCCTGATGTTGAAATTATGGAGCATGCGGCCACCATCCTCTACCTTTCATCATCCTTGAGACCCTCAACAGAAGCTCCCTCCGAATCTTCTCCTGTTTTTTCGCTTGACCTCCTTTCAGAAAACACCCCGGGCTCAACATTAGTGAATCCTTTATCTGATTTTTCTTACGTCATCCCCTGTGATGATGCACATGTGAGTATTTATTCTCATGATGATGAGTTAGTTAGCCTCGCCGCATGATGTAGTCTCCCTTCCTCTTGTCCCTCCACCTCCTGTTGTGACGACCACATCATGGAAACCACATCCACCCCTAACTTCATCTTTCCTGCCCATAAACGGGATGCCATCATCCATAACCTTGGTGACTTATGCAGCCTAAGCTCAAGCTAAGCCTCCAGTCGCTCCCACACTTCCCCTCACCGGCGGCATGTGGGAAGTAGACATCCTACCCAGATCACTCCCTTCCGCAGAGTGCATTCGATTTCTACTGTGTGCTCAAGTTTCCAGCATTGTTCATTATCCTCCCATTTATTTTCTTATGACACCTTTCAAAGGGACCCCCCCTTAACACCTTATATCGGTTTCGATAATGGTTCAAGTTGCTACTCCCGGAATTTAGCCTCAGTAGGTTAGGCCATTTTTACCCCTTTGCATGCGCTTGTTCTTTCGAATGGTGTATGCAATGGTACTGATACCAATAATCAGGCCGAATATGATGTTGTATGAGGTTTATTAGCCGATTCCCTTTCACATTGCATCCTCCACCTTCATGTTTGTTTAGATTCCCTGCTTCTTGTCATGCAATTGAATGGTGTATATCGTATGCATAATCCTATCCTTTTCAGAAGATATTTACGAGTGAAGCTTTTGATGCGTGAATTTGAAATCATTACTTTCAGTCATGTACCTAGAGAAAAAAATCACTATGTAGATATCATTGCAAACCACATTCTGGATTGGCATTTAACACACACATTTAACACAAGAAAATAACATAAAAATATCAAAACGATGCATTTCCATAGTATGTGTCATATAAAATTTTTTAGAGTTCATTAACTCTGATACATATGATATGCCCATATCATGTTACAAAAACTAAAAACTGGGGGCACCACCTGCCCTTACACACTAATCACTATTTGAAGGGTCCCGAGCCAATGGATCTGCCCTCGCAGCTCATAGATCATGCATGCCCTGTCCGACCATCGTCATGTGCCGCATGACCCCTCGCCATTCTGAGGGTAAACCAATACATGGCTCTATGTACTGGTCATCTAAGCCTTGCCAGTCGCGTTCCGAAACATCATTCAAAAGCCTCTTACATCTATAATGGATATCCTCTTGAAGGGCTGCTACATCCTCATTGTGTTGCGCTCTTGCTCCACTAGATCCTGCGGCCCCTGATACTGCAGGTCGTCCCATGTACCCAGCCGATTTTACCGCTGCTGTATCTGCATAACAAAAGTAAAAGAATCATTACCAGATATAATATTCTAGAAACTTTACATGCACATAAAATATTAACAATTTTTCACTTACCATCGAGTCCCCATATACGACCGGGCGGTAGTGGTAGATCCAGGTCCCCACAATAAATCATCCCACTATAGGGATATTCGTCTATATACAGCGGCATCTGATCCCAATGAACAAAGAAATCAGGACGAAACACTCGTCCAACTACTCCACCTCCTCCTCTGCACAATAGTCACCCCCACCAGTGCATCTTAGGCTCTCTTGGGCCTCCATATGGGAGTTGTATGTGAGGTTGAAGTGTCAGGATATTCTCAAAGAAGAAAGAACACAAAACTATACAATATGCATAGTCATGGTTCACTTGCCGCTTACATAGCGACAACTGTCGTTTCAATGATGGCAGCATCATCTGGGCCCACCCATAGTAGGTCCCACTCAAAACACTCTCCAAAAGCATCATACCCTCCTGTGATGTGATGGAGTGCCTGGTTGCCCAGGATTCGCAGAACCGTTGCAACCACAACACGGGTCTCTAACCTCTCCAAATTCCTGAGGGGTATCGAAGTCCCCTTAACTTAGAGACCTGGCCAAAAATGGTGCTCCACAAACTCTATGATATTCTGCCCATGTGGTAATACTGGTTGAGTATTCCCTACCATCCCAAGTGGTGGGAGACCAGTCAGGAAATATATATCCTAGACCGTCAACTCAATCCGGTGCCCCTGCACTATAAAGACCTCATGGTCCGGGTCCCAATAGCTGACAATACGCACCAATAAGGGCTCCCCAGCTCTCATCAAAGGGTTCTCCAAAAACTTCAGAACTCCAAACCTGGCCAAAGAACTGTAGATAGGCTGATCCTCCCCGATCTTTGACCATAATGCGCCCAGGTCTTTCTCTCTCCAGTTAATCCATAACTTTGCCATATCTACACAACAACATCATATTTTTCAGTATACAGATAGGAAATACTACTTCTCATCACAAAATCCTAGTGCTCAGCCAAAAAATAGCACATAAACACCCCTCCCTACCAGGTTGCACTTTTCACACCCAAACCTGGGACAGGTCGCACTATTATGCCCAAAACCTGTTACCTAGGTCGCACTTTTTTCCCCAAAAAGTGTGACCCAACCATGAGGAGGAGTGGGGAGCTGTTCCTGAGCCCTAGGGACCTAATCTAAACTTTTATTCCACTGAAAATAAATAGTATGGTTAGGCCTCTTACCTGCAACTGACAGATCTCAATTCCAACAGTCGGTTTGTCCACTACGATCACCGAAAGATTTATGACCTTCTCTCCTCTCTACATTCACCACAGCTCCACATGCAAATGAATGAATTTGGAGGGAAAATTCTTGATTAAAAGAGAAACCCCTATTTTTTCTTTCGCCTATTGCGATCTAAACATAGCTCCGTTTACCAAATCGTCTACACCATTGGAAAGCTCTGACCGAGCCCTCAAATGGGTATCTGTTAGTTTTTAGTGATTTGATACTTCACTAGGACACATTTTCCCACAAAGCACTACTTCACCCTTCCTCAAAATCCAATTTATTCACTTTCAACACTCGTAATGGGGGCACCATGTTGCCTCCATACTTGTCCACACTCGTGTTGAATTTCGTCGTGAGTTACCATCTTGTACTTGTGATTTTATGGTCCCCATTGGACTTTTTTCCTATGTGGCAGCATCATCGAGTCACCCTTGTTAAGAGCATCTGAGTTGAGCCATCATTGCTTTCATGGATTCTATCTCGAGTCCCTTTGCACCCCGCTATAGTCCTCCATCCTTCATTGCTTGGTCCCTCTCTCATGTCGCTTTTTATGGCCTTCAGTCCCACTGTCCCCTATCCCTCATGATATTGTGTCAGTCGCTGCTAGGTCATCCATGCTATTTATGCTCTAACAAGGGAATTCGTTCGTTCGCTACTCATTTCCCCCCATTTCATCATCATGATTGGTGTCAGTCTGTCAATCACTCTACTATTTTTTCTCGTGCCTTAGTTGAGGATCCCTTATTGCCTCACCTATGGCAGACCTCCTTCTGTCGACAACATCTCATTTATTCTAGAAGACAGATCTAGAGGGTGGTGTACCTTGGTTCCAACTTCCTCTCTTGTTCGGTGCCTCGTATCAAGCAAAGGGACTCCTCATGACCCTTCGACTTGATTATTTCTTAGCTCCAGCTCCTTTACAACATGATCAAGATCCATATACTCGATGGTCCAGTGATGCAACAGCTGACATCGGTGATTCTCAGGTGTGTGTGAGATGTCTCAGCCCTCATGAGGGGGTGACCCTAGAGGTATCCCCCCACACACTTGGATGACCTCTTGATTACAGCCTTTGATGCAGCTCCATACATTTGACGATGTCGGCCTCAGCCCCTTGCAGCGCCTTTTTGTTTGCATGTATCAGTCATATTTTCAGAGCCCTTTCCTATTTTCAGGGGCATCTGGGTTGTATTTATATCTCATGTACTCAAATATTATTGTACAAGTCCTAGCTGTTATTTCAAGCACAATATGTATGTGGGATTCATTATCATGTTGTTTATCTGGCTCATGTTGTTTATCAGGATCTAGTTCTTTCACCACTTTGGTCTACCTTACAATCCTCTCTCTTTGACTTCCCCATGGTTGTCTAGTGATTGAGTTCTTACAACGTACTTCGGACATACGATTAGCTCCTAACACTCACATGCTGGGGGGCAATCTGTTACACCATTTTTTGGTCATATAATCCATTGTTATTAGATGGACCCAAGTACACCAAGTAAGACCAATTTTACCCCAAGTAAAATCACATTAACTATGAAAAATAACTTAGTAAACCACCTTTATTAAGTTGTTTATGGTCTAAACAGGAAACCTCATGGGGAAACATTAAATAAATCCATATTTATTTGATTTTTCCTCAAGGAATAATTAGTTAAACAACAATTTAATTAATATTCCTGGTTATATTTAACCCAAAACAAGGAAATTAGTTAGATAAATCATTAATTATCTTATTATTTTCTAAGAATAACTATTTAAACATTATTTAAATAATATTCTTTGTTAAATATGACTACATCTCCCTTAAATAATTAAATAAATCATTATTTCTTTGATTATTACTCAATGATATCCTCAAAATGATAAGTAAATCATTTATTTATTTATTGTTACTTAATCACATCCTTAAAATGATAAATAAATCATTTATTTATTTATTATTTACAAATAAGGGGATTTGACACAAGTCAAATTCCTTTTCCCTCCAACAAATATAATAAAATATTCCATAAAAGTTGGATCTTGATTTGGTTAATAATATTTTAACTATGCACCAATATCTAGACTAACTCAATATTTTGTCATAAATAGAAGGGTTTTCCTATTCATTTGTCACCTTTTTTTTCCTAAAGATCACTTTGGATCTCAACTCTTGGTCTGGATATTGATCCACCATCATACCCATATTTTTCCATTTTTGTCTGGGTTTTCTACACCATCAAGAGAGAGGAATTCTAAATCTAAAGTGCTAAGGACTTACAAGAACCCATCCCATTGAGGAGAACATGGAACACCCTCTTGTGTTTTCCTCCCAGGTGCCATTAATAAAAAAACTCATTGGATATATTCTTGTCTTGTCTATTGGATCTATGGAGTAAATCTTATTTTTCTACTGTTTAATGTCTTCTAATGCATAGATCTAGATTTTTTCGACATTTGTCTTGATCATTTAACTGCATATCTGAAGATATTAGCAGTAATTTCTACTGTTAGGGCTATTGGTTATGCGCAGCTAAAGCGGTATTTTTTCGTACACCTCGAATTAAGATTCATACTAACAAAGGGAGTGAGGCTTCAACTAGATAATGCCTTCTAGAAGATTCCAACTGAGAGAATATTCGACCAGCTGGGCTTCTAGAATTTACTTTCACCTTCAATTTACCTTTTACAGGGGTCCACACCTTTAATGAAGAAATCATGCGGTCAGTTCCGCAGTTTTTAGAGCAAAAGGATGTGGTGCCGTAGGTAAGGCTAAGGAAAAGTGCAGTTCAAGTGTTTTTATGATTTTTACAAGCTTTTCTCCAAATTCAGGACTTGGTTTAGGCACTTTAGGGTTTTTTACCTCTAAGGGAGCATTATATAGGTATTGATGAACCCATATAGACAGTAAAATGTCATGGTGAAAAAAAAATGTGTAACACATTGCCCCCTAAACCACAAAGTCTGAGAAAATTCGAAAATTGAAGTGCTTTATCATTTCAAGGATCAACTCGTGGACACACCGGTTGAGACGTGTAAAACATTCAATGCAAACATATATATATATATATCATCATCACTGAGGTAAAAATTTCCATACTCAAATCAAAACTAACTAAAATGTTATGATATAGAAATGATTCTAATATTACATCAATAGTAGACACAGTATGGACGCAGCCATCTATCTTGAATAGTCTACTTCATAATGAATAATAAAAATCCTCGTAGGCTATATGGTGGAAACTAGATCTAGGGTCTTGATTTCCGCTACTCGAACTAGTACGATTCTATCCATGCAATTGATTGTGTCGAAGTCGAACATGGTTAAAACCACTTGATTACCATTCAATGATATGAACTATTAACAAGTGTGAGAGAAACCACCAATAATAAAAATGGCTCTCAAAGTACTCAGTACAAACAATGAAGGGTGAATAAATGATTTGAGGTCGAACACTTCACAGAATCATTCAATCAAAGATCAATGACGCAATCTGCTGTCAAAAGTGAGAAACCTACCATTAAGGCATGCAGATTCCAAGGTACTGAAGGATTCTAGATAAACTTCCTAGTTGATATGTTGTCATCGATAGAAAGTGACCCATCGTAGGAAAGCCCACGGCATGAAACCATTAGATCAAGTTTTGTAGAAATATTTTCAAGGACTGACTCAGGGATGGTCAACGCGAATGGAGACAAATGTTTGCAAATGAATGGTTTATTTGAACTGTCCTCTTGAACACATAATGACACTGCAGATGGTTTGGTGACAATTGAACTAAAGCTAATACCTAGAAACCGACTGAAGACTTTCAATGTGGTTTGATTTGAACTGTCCTCTTGAACACATAATGACACTGCAGATGGTTTGGTGACAATTGAACTAAAGCTAATACCTAGAAACTGACTGAAGACTTTCAATGTGGTTTGATTAACTGATAGGCAAAGGATTTTCCCAACCCAGTACAAAAAGTGTCATGTTCAAGAGTGGTATACTGCTTTTAAACAAAGTGTGACAATTGGATCCATTTTCTCTCTTTTTCCCCCATCGTTTCTGGAAAGTACCTCTTTATTTTTGACAAGCTTGAGGAGGATAAAATTTGCTTGTTATATAAGCTCATTCTTCGGATGAGCCCAACTTAGTATAAAATCGAACCCTAAGAAGGAGTGGTTCATTCCTGTTTGTAATAGATAGGTCCTTTACTGTTAAAATTTAACGAGTCCAGTATAGGATAAACTCGTTCTTTTTCAATTTTAGAGAGCCAGAAGAAAAACTTAAGAAAATTCCGTGGGTGTACTTTTTCATAAATTTAGTCTCTCAAACCCGAAAAAGGATAAAATAATACATAAGAGAAATCTATTGAACATGATTACTCAACGTATACCTTTTTCGTAAATAGTCCATTTTAGTTTGGAAAAGGGGTAAACTTATACTGAAAGGAAGACTGTTCATTTCCTTTAAAGAGTTCAAATAGTCAAGTACTTGGCAATCTTTTCATGTTTAGAGAGTCTGAAAATGTCTTAAAAGAGAACTCTATGGTTTCTCTTTTTCATAATTTTCAAGAGTTCGAAAAAGTGATAAAAGTATACTCATATGGTTCACTTTTTTGTAAGTTTTAACGAGTTCGAAAAAGGGATAAAAATGTACTCACAGATTTCGCTTTTTCATAAGTTTTAACGAGTTTGAAAAAGGGATAAAAATGTACTCATGGTTTTCGCTTTTTCATAAGTTTTAACAAGTTCGAAAAAGTGATAAAAAGTGTACTCATATGGTCGAATTTCAATTAATTAACAAGCAAGAAAAGACAGAAAAATCTCGGGATTTTCATGAGTTTAACGAGTCTTGAAAATAATAACCGAAATGGACTCAAGATAGGTTTCATTTCTATACAAGCTTGAAACGTAGGAAAACTATGCTTGAAAATGGTTTGTTTCATTTTTGTAAAAGCTTGAAACAAAGGAAAAATCACGCTTGAAAGTGGTTTCATTGTTTGAAACGTAGGAAAACTATGCTTGAGAATGGGTTTGTTTCATTTTTACACAAGCTTGAAACAAAGGAAAAATCATGCTTGAGATAATTTTGAATGTCTGCCAAGAGTAACTTGCTAGAGCACATGCGCCCCAAGCTTCATTGCATTCAACTAAGCAGACTACTAGTTACTAATATCTGGATGGAGTGAAGGTGCATCTACGAGATCAGATGAAAGAGTCAACCTTGACTATGAGAGGATTTGTTTCATTTTTTAATGAGCTTGACACAGGAAAACAATTATTCTCATCAGGGACCAGTTTCATTTTTTAACGAGTTTGATACAGTAATAGGAACATTCCTCAAAAGGGCCTGTTTCATTTTTTAACGAGGTTGACACAGTAAAGGGAACTATCCTCATAGACATGTTTCATTTTTTAACGAGGTTGACACAGTAAAAGGAACTCTCCTCATTACCCATTGATTCATTTTTTAACGAGGTTGACACAATAAAAGGAACTTTCCTCTTGGTATTTGTTTCATTTTTTAATGAGGCTGACACAGGGGAAGAACCATCCTCATGGAATCTATCAATGTACTCTCTACAATCTACCCATATAACCTATTGATTCATTTTTTAATGAGGTTGACACAGGAAAAGAACTCTCCTCATGGGTCTATTTCATTTTTTAACGAGGTTGACACAATAAAAGAACTGTCCTCATATCTACTCTCTACAATCTACCTACATAACCTACCGATTCATTTTTTATGAGGTTGACACAGCAAAATAACTGTCCTCATGGGTCTGTTTCATTTTTTAACGAGGTTGACACAGTAAAATCATTTTCCTCATATCTCCTCTCTACAATCTACCTACATAGCTTACTGATTCATTTTTTAGTGAGGTTGACACAGGAAAAGAACTATCCTCATGGGTTTGTTTCATTTTTTAACGAGGTTGACATAGTAAAATCACTATCCTTATCTAAAACATGTTTCATTTTTTAATGAGATTGACACAGGAAAAGAACTATCCTCACGGGTCTGTTTCATTTTTTAACGAGGTTGACATAGTAAAAGAACTGTCCTCATCTAAAACATGTTTCATTTTTTAATGAGGTTGACAAAGGAAAATAACTATCCACATGATCCAATGATTCATTTTTTAACAACGTTGACATAGTAAAAGGAAATTTCCTCTTGGTGACCTTGTCATGGCTTCCAACTAGAAGAAAGAAATGTCTAGGGACACTCCTCGATCATGGCTTCCAAAATGTCTTTATCAAATGGAAGAACAATTATTTGGAAGGAACACATGTCAAGGGACTCAAAATGGATAGGAACATCATGTTAAAATAATCTCATAGAGTTTTCCATGTCAATTACCATATCTAAGTCAAAGGAAGTTGAGCAAATAGTGAGAGGCTCGCTTTCATTGGTAACTGAAAACATGGGATTGGTTGCCACATAATTAACCTGTTGCGGGGTAGATACCACTTCTGCATAAGGAACACTTACGGGTATTGGATTATTGGTAGTTGAATCAAGACTAGCGAATGAAAGTTGGTCAACAGTCACAATGTTTCCATTGTGAAGGAATACATCACATGAAAGAGTGTCGATACGTCAGATTTCATTGCATAGACATAGTCTCACCCAAGGAGTAAATTTAAATACAAGGGGCTCAAACTACCATAAGATCCATACAGACAGTTTTACCCTCCAAGGTAATAGGAAACTTAGGAAGGATCCCTAAAGGTTCACTAATGGTTCTGTTAAAAGCTGACAGATTCTACGTAACAGGCACAACCTGAGGGGAAACCAAAGCTTGCCAAATAGTTGAGGATAAATTACTAACAGAAGCACCTTCATCTACATGTGTGCGGCGTACATTATTACCACAAGCCTTCACAATGATTTGGAAAGGGATAGAGGAAGGAAGATGAGGTTCTGTCAGTCTATTCCAATCAAAGGAAAAGACCTCTGTACTTGAAGGGGGTTCTGTCAAAACAGGTGAAATGTCCCCCGGCATAGAAGAATCTGGTGTAACAAGAAGAACTTGAGCGGTATGAACTTTTCACTCTCTACAGGGAGAATGGGATTGACCGAATCTGAAATTGAGTCGAACACTTGATCAACTAATGGATCATCAACCTGAGTGATATCAGTTTCACTCTCCAATGGAAGAATGGGGTTGACCGTACTTGGAATTTGATCAATCACTTCATTAGCTAACGGTTGGTTAGGAGAAAGTTTACGGTAACAAGTTAGAAGTTCTTGTTGTGGAACAATAAGTTTTTCCAACAATTTTGAGGCTTCATCCATGTGAGGGCAAATGTGAGTTTGATGACTGCCTTTGCATAACCTACAAGGAGACCTAACTTTACCCTTTTTCCCAGGAACCTGACTATGACTGGTTGATGGATCGACAATAAGTTGATGGGATTTTTCTGACCATACTTACAAGACCTTAGGAATACTAGGAAAATTGATAAGGAATTTGTGACCCTTACAAAGCTTGCAAGGGAATCTGGGTTTACGATGCATGCTTTCCTCAACACTACTAACACTTACAACCATGGTTAACTAGTTTAATTCTTTCTTATCTTGCTTCTTCTTCTTCTTCCCTTTCTTCTTATTCTTAGCCACCTGGTTACTAGTGTCAAGGCTTTTACCAATCGAAGAGGAAGAAAGGCAGGAAGAAATATTGGGCGAAGAAGGTAAAGGGTCAACATGAGGTTCGTGATGTTGAGATGGTGAATTCTATTGAGGTGAAGCATCCGGTTGAGGTGGAACAATTGGAGTATTTGGGGCCAACGAAGTTGAAAATAACCATATCGGTAAACCTATTGTAAATTGAGGTAATGACAATGTAGCCATATAAGGAGGACCAACATTTCCAAAGCAAGGAAAAGTACTAGGATTCTTGTTAAGAGGGGTTCCTTGGTTGGTAAATTCCGGAACAGATGCCATTAGATTCAACTTCAGTGAATTTTATTAGCAATTTAAAGCTAAAATTAACAATTCAAAATTCACACCTAACAATTAAAATTCACAATTCACACCTATGGTCTCTAAAAAGTAAAACAAATAAATGAACACGTGCTAAAAAATCTAGGAGTCAAACCACACACAAACAGTAGATTCTCGCACTAAAAAACACTATTTGGTGATGAAATCCAGCATCGTAGAATTTTAATGCAGAAATGGTGGTCGGAACAGTTACCCCGACAACCTACTTAATGAAACATACTGGTGCAATTTTCTCCACTTAAATCATCTCGAGTGAAGAGAACCCTCCAGAGAGTCCAAGTGAGTCTAGTCGACATTTTCTCCAGGTACAGTGGGACCTTCCCTCCATCGTCACCTTGGGAAAGAATCCTAAATTATATAGCCACTAAGGTCACCAATGGGAAAAAATATGCCTGGGGGAATAGTATATGATCCGATATACACGCAAGGACAGAGTATCAAGTTCAATCCCCTTGAAGACTCCTTGACATAATCCAAGGTTTACCGACAAGTGAACCTAGGCTCCTCGACGATGGTCTATCCGAGGTTTACCATTTTTAATACGTGCACATCTTTTATCGTTCCCAATTATATAGGTATGATTACCTCACTGGTTCGGATATGATCTCGTGCTTGACTCCCTTAGGAGGAGCTTCCCAGAGCATACATGCAACAATTTGAATTTTTCCTACCACAAGATGTTACTGTTTGTTTAGTTGCTTTGGAAAGTTAACTACAACCTATTCCAAAGCGCTAATACTGAGCTTGATTGGTGGAAAGAGCCTTAAAAATTTAAAAATTAATAGATGAATTTTATTAAGCACTGTGTTATTTGGGCTGTTATTACTAAAAGGGTAAATGGATATGAAACCAATGGTGTTATGACCCGACCCAAAACTGAATGCAATCGAATACGATAATGTAATATTTTCAATTTGATAAAATAAGGAGAGAGTTTCCATTCAATTCCAACAATGCAAAAATTGATCAATAAGAGAAAATATAACAAATTCCTTAATGCCCTAATTTCATCAAGAAAAAATAATGCTAATCAATTCCCAATTTTTTATTTTTATGTTTTTAAAACAAGCATAAAAACATGTGAATTCAAATCAAAGAAACTGGTCTAAATCTACAATTGATTTTTCCATAATTTAAACTATGCAGTTGTAATGTATGCATAATTCACATGAAAACTATGCAAATGTAATCTATGCACATTTTTCATTCATATTCTGAAAATGAGAATTCTAATAATGCAAATGTAATATATGCAATAGAATTCTCAAACACAAGATGATTGTAATGTAATCTAAGGAACCAATCAAGTGTAAGTAAAGAAAATTGGGTGAGAGTTTCAAAGATCAAAAAATAAGAACACCCTGTTAGGTCCCTATATTACTAGTATAGTCTCTTATTGTTATTAGTGTAACCCCCTTATTGTTATTATTGTACCCTTGTAACCCCCATTTTGTTATTATTGTGCCCTTAAATTATTATTGTTAGGTCGGCTAGGATTACATTATGGCCACATGGACTCCTATATATAGAAAGTAGGTTTTGTAAATTGTATCATCCAAGAATTGTTCATTTATGTAATGTATTGGAGGTTTCCCCCTCGAATTGGCTTATTTCTAAGGCGTTGATATCTCTTTTCTTCTATTTTTGAACCTGGTTACACAACATTTGTTAACAAAGCTTTGGATTCTAAGGTTTCGCTGCTCCAAACAGGTCATCGTCAAATTTTCGCTATAATGTTTTTTCTACGAATTTTCAGAAGCTGAAATTTTTAGGGTGCAAAGCCAAAATCCTGAGGAAGATCGTCTAAAAATTTCAGAGCTTGGTTTGCAACATTTTTGGAGATATGATCTGTGGAAGTTAGGTATTTTTTCAGGCTCCTAAATAGGTCATCGTGGAATTTTCACT
Organism: Pinus albicaulis; assembly: GCA_034641835.2. NCBI lineage: Eukaryota > Viridiplantae > Streptophyta > Pinopsida > Pinales > Pinaceae > Pinus > Pinus albicaulis. The sequence continues at coordinate 1,889,487,757 of CM076575.1, read as the reverse complement.
ATAACATTTTTTCTGTGAAGGTTCATAATCTGAAATTTTTGGGGTACGAAGAAGAAATCCTGAGGAAAATCGTCACAAAATTTCAGAGCTTGGTTCGTAACATTTTCAGAGATATGATCTGTGGAAGGTAGTGCTTTTTCAGGCTCCCAAATTTCATCTCAAAGAGGTGATCATGGGAAACGTTCAATAAATCTCTCTCTAAGCATCAGATTGGAGTGTCGTAAAAGGTGGCCGCAAGTACACGGACTTTAGTTTCTTGGCTCTCAATTTTAGAGGCAAAGGATGAAACAGTGACACGTGGAAATTCGTACAAGTTCGCTCTACTGAACCAGTCCATAATTAGGTCATTGTGGGAGATTGGACATAACTTTGTCTTGGAGAATCCAAATCAGGTCAGACCTATGGTATTCAAAATAGAATTCATAGGGCTATGTCAGTGCCAAATTTTAGATATTGAAGAGCCAAAATCACAGATATAATCCAATTTCAATATCGAGCTCCTCAAAAGCAAGAAAAAGGTGTGTATTTTTTTCCGAATTGCATAAGTCATGTTTGAAAAATCAATTTGAATTGATTCCAAGGGCATATTGTAGAATAGACATCAGTATTGGGTTCTAAAAAATTCCCTGTAAAAATAATTCAACACCCATTAAGCCTTCAGAAAGCTCTACTATGACTCATGAAGATGAATAATTGCAACATGATCTATCAAAATTACAAGAGCAAGTGCACCAAATTTCGCTCTCACAAAGAGCAACAAAAAATGAAATGGAAGTTTTGAAGAAAGGCGTGGAAACAAAGATGGATGGTGTGAAGAATAATATGGATGGTTTGAATAAAGGCGTGGAATCTAAGATAGATGGCATGGAAGCTGGCATGGAATCTAAGATGGATGGCATGGAAGTTGGCTCAATCTAAAATGGAAAACATGAAGAATGATCTAAAAGCAGATATAGAAGGTTTGACAAAGTTGATACAAGAAATGTTTCCTAATGGTGAAAATATAGTAGAGGAAACTCATGATGAGAAAAAAGTAAATGTTAATCGTGATTTCATAAACTCTAATGTTGGCGGGAAGAACCATCATATTCCAAAAATGGATATGAGGAAGTTTGATGGAAAGGATCCTGTAACATGGATACTACAGATGGAGCAATATTTTGATCTCCATAACGTGCAAAACACACAAAAGGTACACATTGCAACTTTACATTTAGAACAAAATACATTTGTATGGTATCGATGGCTTTGCTCCCATAAAAAATTGTCACTTGGTCAATTTTTACGGAGGAAATGATAGCACATTATGAGGATACAAAGAGAAACACCTTCTTTAGCCAATTGATAAATCTCAAACAAAACGGTTTAGTGGGGCAGCACATTGAGGACTTCCAAAAATTGAATATAAGGGTAACTGATATTCCAGAGGAACACAGGATTGATCTCTTCATAGGCACTTTAAAGGATAACATCCAACATGAAGTTCGCGTTTTGGAACTTGATTCATTGGAGAAGGCATTCAGGTTGGCAAGAAAAATTGAATGTAAAATTATGGTGACAAGGAAGCCTACCACTCACTTCTATAAAGAGGGAAGTGTTGCTACTCCTAGATTTCCACAACCTACAAGGTTGACACCACAACAATTGGAAGAAAAAAGAGCAAAAGGGCTTTGCTACGGTTGTGATAGAAAATACACTAAAGGTCATAAGTGTGTTGAGAAGAAATTATTTTACATAGATTGTGAAGAGGAAGAAGAAAATGAACAAGAAGAGGATATACACCAGGAACCAACCCTAGAAGAGGAAGAAATGAATCCGACCATATCGTGTAATGCACTGGCAGGAATTACAACTCCTCAAACTCTCAAGATACAAGGACAAATCAAGAAGAAAAAGGTAATAGTGTTGATTGATTCAGGTAGCACCCATAATTTTATTCATTGTAAGGTAGCCAAGGAATTAAATTGTTTCCTATACCTAGCACCAGAATGTCAAGAGATGGTTGCAAATGGAGGAACTATAAATTGCTCTAGAAAATGCCATAATATCAAGCTAACCATGGGGGAATATGTATTGACTATTCCAATGCTTTCCACTCCTATGGGAGGTGTTGATGTTGTACTAGGAGTACAATGGTTACAATCTTTGGGGACGGTAGCTTTTAATTTTCAAGAAATTTTCTTGAAATTTTTTTCAGAAGGAAAGGAAGTCAAATTATGGGGTATTGCAGGGAAGCCGGGAAAGATAATAAGCTCTAATGTCATGACAAAGCTTCCAAAGAAAGAACAACGAGGTTTAATTGCAAAATTATGCTCACTAGAAGTTCCAACATCAAAATCGTCTATTTCTGCAGATCTCCAACAAGTCTTGGACAATCATTCCAAGGTGTTTGAAACTCATAAAGGACTCCCACCTATTCGTGATCATGATCATGCTATTCATTTGATTCCAGGAAGTGTTCCTCCAAACATCAGGCCTTATAGATATCCTTATGTCCAAAAGAGAAAAATTGAATGTATGATTGCATAAATGTTAGAGGCGGGTATAATTCAACCTAGTTAAAGTTCTTTCTCTGCTCTTGTAGTATTGGTACACAAGGATGGATCATGGAGAATGTGTCTAGATTATAGGGAGCTCAATAAGCTCACCATTAAAGATAAATTTCCCATTTCTGTTATTGATAAATTATTGGATGAATTACATGGAGAAAATTATTTTACCAAGTTGGATCTTCGTTCAGGATATCATCAAATTAGAATTAAGACTAAAGATATTCCAAAAATATCATTTCGAACTCATGAGGGTCATTATGAATTTTTGGTCATGCCTTTTGGCCTTAACAATGCACCTTCTACATTTCAAGGGTTGATGAATTCCATTTTCAAACCCTTCCTTAGAAAATTTGTGTTGGTATTTTTTGATGATATACTAATCTATAGCATGTCTTGGAAGGATCATGTTGAACATGTTGACAGGGTGCTCAAACTATTGCAGGAGAAACAATTATATGCAAAAACATCCAAATGTTTCTTTGGAGTAGAAGAGGTGGAATATCTGGGTCATATTGTATCTCACAAGGGTGTTAAGGTAGACCCTAACAAAATTAAAACCATTAAGGAATGGAAAGTCCCCACAACCATAAAGCAGTTGTGAGGATTTCTCAGGTTAACATGGTATTATCGCAAGTTTGTTAAGAATTATGGGAGAATAGCAGCACCTCTAACAACATTATTGAAGAAAGATGCATTTTCATGGACTCCTGAAGCAACTAAGGCCTTTGAACATCATAAAGAGGCAATGTGCCTAGCACCGGTCTTAGCTACGCCAGACTTCACAAAAACCTTTATTGTGGAATGTGATGCCTCAGGAAATGGAATTGGTGCAGTTTTAATGCAGGAAGGAAGACCCATTGCTTTTGAAAGTCGTCCAATCAAAGGAAAGTATTTACAGAAACCTATTTATGAGGAGGAAATGTTAGCAATACTGCATGCACTAAAGAAATGGAGAACTTACCTAATGGGAAGACACTTCAAGGTAAAAACTGATCATGATAGTCTTAAACACTTTTTGGAACAAAGACTATCATCAGAAGAGCAGCAAAAATGGGTCACAAAGATGTTGGGTTATGAGTTTGAAATAATCTACAAAAAAGGAAAGCTTAATGTTGTTGCAGATGCACTCTCAAGAAAGAATGAAGAGGTGGAAGCATTGCTTTGTGCCATTTCTATTATCCAACTAGATTGGATAACCGAAGCAAGAGATGAATGGAAGAAGGAAAAAAATGTATGGACACTCATTCAAAAGTTGCAGCAAGATCCTAGTACATCTGATACATTTAGTTGGAAAAATGATTCCTTATGGTACAAAGATCGCTTATATCTTTGTAAGAATTTCCAACTAAAACAAAATATTCTTCTGGAATTGCACACTTCTCCTTTAGGAGGACACTCAGGATTTTTAAAAACTTACCACAGGGTGAAGAAAGAATTTTTTTGGGATGGCCTTAAATCTGATATTCAAAAGTTTGTGGCGGAATGTTTGGTTTGCCAGCAGAATAAAGTGGAGACAATTAAGACCCGGGACTTCTACAACCTTTATCCATTCCAAGTCAGCGTTGGGAGGAGATTTCAATGGATTTTATCACAGGTTTACCTAAGTCTGAAGGAAAGAATGTCATCATGGTGGTAGTTGATACACTTACCAAGTATGCACACTTTTGTGCATTATCTCATCCATTTAAAGCAAGTACAGTTGCTACTACATTTGTGGACAGAATTCAAAAGCTACATGGAAGCCCAAGGGTTATTGTGAGCGACAGAGATCCCATTTTTACGGGAAATTTTTGGACGGAGTTATTTTCTTGTTTGGGTACTCAATTAGCCCATAGCTCATCTTATCATCCTCAATCTGATGGTCAAACAGAGATAGTAAATAAATGTTTGGAAGGATATCTTCGTTGTTTTGTATCTGATAAACAAACACAATGGGTCAAGGGGTTACCTCTCGCTGAATGGTGGTATAACACTTCCTTCCATACTGCAGCAAAAATGACCCCATTTATGGCACTTTATGGATATCATCCACCATCCATCACATCATATTTAAGAGAAAATTTGAAGGTTCAAGCAGTGGAAGATCACATCGAGCATCAGTAAGAAGTTCTCCAACTCTTAAAGGATAACCTGAATTTGGCACAAAATTGAATGAAACAACAGGCAGATCAACATCGCAGCGAGAGAATTTTTGATGTAGGAGATTGGGTATTTTTACGGCTACAACCATACAAACAAATGTCCCTCAAGCAAGCTAAGAAGGATAATAAATTATCGCCAAAGTACTATGGTCCTTACAAGGTGTCACAAAAGATTGGTACTATGGAATACAAATTGGAGCTTCATGATTCTTCGCGAGTGCATCCAATTTTCCATGTTTCATGCTTAAAGAAGGTTATAGGTGAAAATATTCCAGTTCAAACAATATTTACAGAACTTGGTGAGGAAGTAAAAATCATATTGGAACCTAAAGCGGTCGTAGAAACAAGAACTCGACAACTACGGAATCGATCAATTTCAGAGTATCTCATCAAGTGGAAGAACTTACCCACTAAAGATTCTACTTGGGAGGATAAGAAGTTTATACAGAAGCACCCAGAGCTACTCAAGCATTGAGGACAACACCTTTTTGAAGGAGAGGGGCATGTTATGTCCCTATATTACTATTATAGTCCCTTGTTGTTATTAGTGTAACCCCCTTATTGTTATTATTGTACCCTTGTAACCCCCATTTTGTTATTATTGTGCCCTTAAATTATTATTGTTAGGTCTGCTAGGATTACATTATGGCCACATGGACTCCTATATATAGAAAGGAGGTTTTGTAAATTGTATCATCCAAGAATTGTTCATTTATGTAATGTATTAGAGGTTGCCCCCTCGAAGTGGCTTATTTCTAATGCGTTGATATCTCTTTTCTTCTATTTTTGGAGTTGGTTACACAAAACATTCAAAAGAAAAAAGATGCAAAATTGTTAAGAGACTGAGGCAAACCTCGAAGTAACGACCAAAGAAAATCAAATTAATAATTTCTCCAAAAATAAAGTCAAAACATGCAATTAAGTTAAAAGAGACTGACGAGACTGTAAAATTGCTGAAAAGAAATTCACACAAGGCTTTTGATAGTCAAGACAAGTCTGGGGAAATAAAAAGAATCATGAAAGCTGGTTCCAAAAAGGATAATCTTAAATTTTTCAAAACTTTTCTTAAGTCCACAAGTTTCAGTATAAAAAGGTGCAGTATCACACTGTTTACATAGAGAAACTGCAGAGGTTACCGCATTGTTTTCAAAGAAAAAGTGCAGAGACCAGAAAACATAAAGAAAAAGAAAAAATCTAAATCTACTTTTCAGGGATTCTAAGGCTAATTTACCCAAACCAGTGGAAACTAATCAAAATCAGAAACATTCTTTCAAAATTCAAACTCAAAAATAAAAAAGAAAACTAAGTTCAAGAAATCCCCAGTGGAGTTTCCATTTTGTTAGGCGGATAAATCATTCTTGCAGACAAGAAGGATCTCCCTAGTATCACAAGGATAGCTAGAAACAAACAGGACAAATGTAAACTACTTTCTCTAGATTATGTATGATTTAGAATTTTCTATGATGAAGAAAGGACCTACTTGTGATCCAATGCTAGTCGTATTCCTCTTTCCATTGCTCCAAAGAAGTCACCTCTTAAGACCTGCAATCAAATACATGGAAGAGAATCAAAAGCACCTACACAATATACTAATTCATAAATCATAAATCTATCTTAATGATCAATGAATTTAAGAAATAAGTCATTCGAGTAAACACATAAGCAACTTATTGAGAAAACATGATCCATTTGTATTATCTTTAAATAAAAGAAGGAGTCTTACAACCATGTTCACCTTGATATCGTACAGGTCCTTCCGAGGTCCGGAACAAGCGTTTTCCATTGGTCTAACAAGCCCTTCCACTCTTTGAAGCGGCCTAAATACGAGTGTGTAATCGTTCTCCCATGGATAATGGCTAGCAAAAGGAGTATGTTTCTTCAACAATTCTCTTCTCTAATGTAGTATGAAGTAAAAAGCAAGTACTTTTTACATATCAGTATCTACCTTTGAGACTGAACCAAAGCTTCAATTTATAGGAGAAGGATAGTGGTTACAACTCCAAAATGGAAGGGATAGAGTCCTCTTATCAAGGGATTAAGTTCTAAAGACCAAGGAATTTCTCCTTTTATGAAGGAATGAATGTTCATGAATGGAGGAAGTGACGCTTCGACTGGATAACGCCTTCTAGAAGCTTCCAGCTAGGAGAATATTCGACCAGCTGGGCTTCTAGAATTTAATTTCACCTTCAATTTACCTTTTACAGGGGTTCACACCTTTAATGAAGAAAACATGCAGTCAGTTCTATAGTTTTTAGAGCAAAAGGATGCGGTGCCACAGGTAAGGCTAAGGAAAAGTGTAGTTTAAGTGTTTTTATGATTTTTACAATTTTTTCTTTAAATTCAGTACTTGTTTTAGGAACTTTAGGGTTTTATACCTCTAAGGGAGCATTATATAGGTATTGATGAACCCATATAGACAGTAAAATGTCATGGTGACAAAATAATGTATAACATCTGGGAGAAATAAAATGTAATGTTAATATTCTTCTTCTCTTGTTTTCATTAGGCCTACCCAAGGGGTGTATATATACCACCTCAAATTTGTTATTTCACTTAGTCCATGGGATCTTGTAGGTGGGAACTCGGTGAAACCCGTAAACCCCGCCCGAAAAATAGCATTTTTTTTTTTCATATTTTAAAAGTTATATGTGGGAATTGTATCATGGGACCCACGTATGTACGTGTTTTTTTATCAGAAGATTCATGTATGGATTCTAAAATATTGTTTTTTGGTATAAAGTCAAGTATTCATAGGAAAAGGGACTGCCTAGGACCATAAAATACCATCAAGTCTACAAGAGTGTTGAATGATGCTATAATAAATTCCCCTTAATATATGAGGTTAGAACATGATGGTCAAAATATATTAAGAACAGAGAGAGGTTTCATCCGCAAACCTGGGAGGAGATCACCAAATTCTAGCACATTAAATACTTGTGGAAGGGGTCAGAAATAAAACTTATGTATAAGGAGGGAATACCCATGCTCAGAAGTAGTAAATCATGTTTTTTTATCAAGTATAAGGTGTATTAAAAATGTATACATAAGCTTATAGAAAGAGATAAATAATACATAGTGGATCATTATATCATAGCCGTGAAAGAAAACATCAGAGCTATGTCTCAATATCACATATAGAAGAATGTATGATCCACAATGATTGAATAATGTATGATAAATGAAGTTGCATAAGTGATCCTCATAAAAGTACCAATTCATATATGTGGAGTAGTGGTACTGCATCAACTTGAGTGTGAATATATAAGATTTTTTTGTGAAAGATTGCAACATATAGAGCTGAGAAGTGTCACTGGTAGGAAACTGAAGGAAATGTCAAGTGAACCAAGAAGTTGACACAAACTGAGGTCTTCACGAACCACAGATGGTACATTTCTAAGCCAAGGAAATAAATGAGTTGAAGTCAACCATGTGAGAAATATTTAATTACGGATCATTGATTTATACCATTAACAAACTCGAGACAAATCACCAATAATGACAATGAGTGTATACTTACCCCAGTACAATCTAACAAGTGGGAATAGATGTGTTGAAGTCAAACACATGAAATAATATGCCAATCTGGAGACATTGATGTATTATCACTATCAATAGAGAAGGATTTGGACACCGATGACTGCTAACCCTGAGCTACTGAAAAAATAAATCTATACATTGTTCCCAGATAAATGAGTTAGAGTTTATGGGAAAATATCCACTCGATGGAAGGAATTAAGGCATCACACATAAACCAGTGCGAGTGTAACTCGCAGGCCAATAACTTGGAAGAACTTAGATGAAGAGAGATGAAGTAACCATTCTAAAGTAAATTTATGGTGTACACAAGATGTAGCTAGCACACGACAGAAATCCTCTAAACCAAAAAATAATTAAAGCTAGCACATATGAGAGGAATTCACCAATATGGTCAAATGAAAACCAAGTTACTACATGAATCCCAATGTGTGATAATGTAATTTGACGTCGAACAAAATGGAAACCAATTAGTTAAAGAATCATAATGTTGATCGATGTTGATCAAATTTTCACCTATAAATGATGTAAATAGGGCCTTGGTTCAACTCTAGGTCTACTCTCTAAGAAATGTTTCATAGTCGATTAGAGAAGAACCACCAGTAAAAATTCAATGGGGACCTTATTAAGTAGCATGAGTAAAGGACCATCGTTTTGGTGTGATACTAAGAACAACTTGACATAATGGGTATGGCTAATAGAAATGAGTCAAAGAAAACCACAGAATCTTCGACAACATATTTAGTTTCCTTGAACAAAAGCATAACTTGATGTGACTGTAATATTCCCAATTATCCATGGGCTAGTTGGATTACTAATTTTTGTTTTTGCTTCTTTGTTTGATGAATAAAAGGGCATGGAGACCCATAAATCTCCTTAATAGGAATAAAATCACTCTTAAAGTGAAAGGAGGTCATCTTAGCAGCTTAATTAAGCACCCGTGTGTGTGAAAAGGGATTAGAGCATGACGACTGGGTCAACATTGACCAAATCAACAACATTGTTATGGAGGAGTGGACATTTATTGAGGAACAATGAAGTTTTGGAGGGAGATCTCATGCATGGAGATAGTGGCTTTAATGAGTGGGGCTAAGGGGGAGGAAGCTCACCACTTATATAAGGAAGAGGATGGCAGCCATATATAATTATGCTTATGTTTTGAAATTTTAGTTTTTATAGTTTGTTTAGACTTGTTGCTCTCTTTAGCTGTTTAGCTAAGATTGTAGTGTTGTTTAGCACAGGGTGTTCCCAAGTGGGAATCCAACCTCTATCCTTGGGGGACTTCTAGTGCCTACTCAGGAGGAGTATTTGTACTATATTTCCACATTCAGGCATCAAGCCAAGCTCCATATTTTTTCTATAGCACAATTTATATTGATAGATGTGCTGAGTTGCAGGGTGCAGCAGTGAAGAATACATCTAGGTGATTTCTAATCTATATTTCATTGGAAGAATGTTTCCTTCCATTAGGAGGCTAGCGAGGAAGGTGCTTGAGCCTTATTATAGCATTTGGCATTATGCCACACTATCATTTTCCCCTACAACGTAGTTTCTGTCTTCGACTACGTTTTTTTATGGAGGAGTTGCAGGAGTAGTTGCAGTGGGTGATTTGGGGAGTGATTTCTTCAGTGAGGGGGGAAAATTTCAACTAGAGGTTCCATTGGAGGAGAGCATACTTATTTTTATATTAGATTTAGCCATAATATTCCAGTTACATTGTTGCAGCATACTTTCAGTGCTAGGTCTGCAGCTCATATTGTATCATTGGGTGTATTTCCTAGAAACCCTTTCGGGTTGTCTTGGAAGGTTGTTATAGAGCCTAGGTATTCATTTTATGTATCTCTTGAGGCATATATCAGCCCTTTTGTCTTTTGTATGTTCATTTTCTATATCAATGCTCCTATGACTATGCTGTAGTAGTCTTTCGGCATTTTTTGTAGTAGCAGCACATCAATATTGAGGGGAATTATCTATTGGAGGCTTATTGATTCATGTTGTATGGTTTGTGCCTCCTTGTATCTCATTATTTTTCTACTATTATGATGAATAAAGAAGCTCCATATTTGTCTCATATCTTGATGTGATGTTTTACACTGCTATTTCAAGCATTTTGTTATATATTATTGCTTTTCCCATTTGGGAATATTACAGTGGTATCAGATCATAATCTTGGCTTAGCTTGTGCATCTTAAGCCAATACATCATCAGAAGAAGGAGATCCTCTCAAAGATAGAGATATGGGGTATCTTAGAAGAAACCGGAAGTTTGACTATACATATGATAAAGAAGACAAGGGTAAAACCCCTTTATCAGGAGGAGATGATGAGAAGGAATTTCCTAAGCTTTTTCCTCGAACTATGCAATACATTGCAAGAGAAATAAAGGATATGAGGATGGATAGACACAAGGAATCCCCTAAATGGTTTCTACATGGAGAAGGCTTTGGCATTTCTCATCACTGGAGTGATAAACCTATGAAGCAACAGTTTTCCCAACGCTCTACAATAGCTACATTCTTAGTAGTGGGAAATGGAGGGTTTCAAGAAGAAGAAACTCTTGAAGACTATTTTCTAGGGTATGAGTCTCAATCTCAGAGATTCAAGGATCACTTGAATTTTCAATAATTCTATCATATCAAGCACAACAGGAGACCCCGACATCACAATAGAGGTGGAGGATTCGTACAGAATCATGATCTACATCGAACTATGGGCAGATTTTTCTTACCCAAATTTGATGGGTCATCAAACTGCACTGCCAGATCATGGGTAGAGAAGCTTGACATATACTGCCAGCTGACCCAAGTATCGGAGATGGAGGCCATCAAAATAGCAACGCTACACCTTAAGGGTGAAGCACATGATTGGTGGTCTTATGGGCTGTCTAAATTGGGTCATGCTAATGTGATTACATATTCACGGTTCACAAGGAGGTTGGTGGAGAGGTTTGATCAAAGAGATCCAAAGGCACCTTTCATGGGGCTAGCAAAGCTTAAACAATTAGGTAATCTAGAAACATATATTTCTAAATTTCTAAAAATTTCTGTTGTGGTTCCTGATTTATCTGCAGCAAGGAGGGTCTATATGTTTATTGATGGGTTAGCATAACCTCTTCATGGGTTGGTTAAATCTACCAAGCCCACTACCCTTCAAGATTCCATTTAAGGGGCTAGATATTTACAAGATGCCTTGCCAAAAGTAAAGGAAAAATTTCAGAAAAAGCCCACTTTTCCATCAAAGGGAAAAGATGGGAAGGCTCCTTTTTCAAAAGAGAGGCAAAAAAAAGTACCTCTTAGTGATGATGTTTGAAGAGATTTGAGGAGAAGGAAGTTTTTCTTCACATGCCCAGAATCATGAGCACCCAGAAATAGATGTCCAGCAGGAAAGACACACTATATAGAGGTATTTTCAGATTATGAGGAGGAAGAGGAAGAAGAACTAGAAGGAGGTCATAGCACTGGAATAGCAAGAGATGATCCACCACGACCAGGAGGTGAGAAAGGAGGAATTTCTCCAATTGGAGGGACTCTTGCATCATTGAGAGTAGTACCCAAATATCATAAAACTTCCACACACAAACGGAGTTGGATTTTTGCAGTGGTAGAAAGGACATGATAGTCCCATCTATTATGCACATAACTTTGGCCCATGAGACATTACTATCTTGTGACAAACCACCTGGGAGGCCACCTTATCAGGAGTTGGTGAGAAATGTTTCACATCATGTTTCACCACTCATAGATCCAGGAGGTCTGGTAACATTAGGAGGTCATTGTACAATGCAGAGAGTCTTGGGTAGACTCAAGGAGGAGGGAGACATTCTCCCACTATCATCATTACCCCTCACTCTGCATCATGCACTGGGAGAGGATGCTACAGGGATGGAGGATGGCACCATCATGGTGCTAGGAGACTATTCCTTGACATTGGAGGCTCATAAGATATTCTCACTTGGGGAGAAATCTTCAACACATGGTATAGGATGGTGGCCACTCATGCATACTTTGGCCAAACTCATAAATTTTTGGATAAGTGATAGTTTCCCATGAAACACTAACCTCCAAAAGCTTCAACCTTTACTTGAGCATGAGCAGCTACAAGAGGAGAAGCAAAGAAGGGATAGAATCATCCCAGTATGTATCCTTGGCATGAGAGATGTCAACAAGGAGGAAATCCACCTGAAAAATGCTTTATATGATGGATCATCAACACTGTCACTTTAGGCTAGATCCATATTGGAGATCCCAACAGTTGGTGGATTATTCCAAGGATCTTTTTACTTGTGTGATACTTGATGACCAACTACAAGAGGATGGGTATTCAGTCAGAGATGCATTCATCTACTATCATGGTAGGATCTTCTTATCTAGAGAATCCAAGCTCAAGGAGAAGTTACTACAAGAATCTCATGAATATTTTCTCTTCAGCCACACTTATTCTATGAAAGAATACCACACCATCATGGAGGGGTGCACCTGGGAAGGCTTTGAAGAGGAAATATATCATAATTTGAGGAGATGCATGGATCATGTGGAGATGGAGGAGACACATAACTCTTTGATGGAGTTATCACAACCACCTCTTTCCTCTTTGGGAATGAGAGGGGATCTATCTATGAGCCACTCCATTAGTATGATGGAAGTATATGGTCAGGATCATGTTTTAATGCATAATGATTTATTTTATGAATATGTGCATTCCTTAACCATACATGTGCAAGCCATTGCTCCAAGTAGGAGCATTCTTCCTTACAAAATTCATGGTCAACTTTGGGCCATAAAATGTGTTGAGCATGGCCACTCCCTAGGAGGATATAGGGAGATGATATATCATTCAGGTTGCACCCCAAAGGCACCAAATAGCACTCACCTTCTCAAAAAATGTGAGAAGAATATGGAAGCAAGTAAGTTGTGGGGAAACCACTTACCATATCATTATCTAAGGCAGTTAGGTGATATATTGCGCTGGTTCCACATGTGGGAATATGATCCACTTCCATTACTGCATATGGAAGCTTATGTGTTCTTGGTTTTGATCCCATCCATTGATGATGTCCTTATTCTTATTATGGGAATGAGTGGAGGAAGGATGGGAGGATTCAGCATGCCCTTTGGGAGATATTTTATCCATGTTTCTTATGCTTCATGTTTCAAGGAGAACATTGGGAAAACCATGATTGCTTCATTGGGTCCTTTTCTTCCTTGTGGGGTAAGTCATTTGCATCTCATGAGAGCTTGGGAGGAGCATGTCATGGAGGGATTTATTGGGAGACACTCAGTATATGAGGAGATATTATCATATGGAGGTGTCACCAAGGAAGGAGGAGAAGAGTTGCAACACTCACCTTTATAGTTTCTTGAGGACAAGCAACAGTTGGGAGGGGAGGACTCTAATATTCCCAATTATCCATGAGCTAGTTGGAATATTAATTTTTGTTTTTGCTTCTTTGATTGATGAATACAATGGTATGGAGACCCATAAATATCCTTAATAGGAATAAAATCACTCCTAAAGTGAAAGGATTTCACTTTAGATGCTTAATTAAACACCCTTTTGTGTAAAAAGGGGTTGGAGCATGAATATTGGTTCAAATTTGACCAAAACAACAGTGTTGCTATGGAGGAGTGGACATTTATTGAGGGAAATCATAGTTTTGGAGGGAGATCTCATGCATGGAGATAGTGGCTTTAATGAGTGGGTCCAAGGGTGAGGAAGCTCACCACTTATATAAGGAAGAGGATGGCAGCCATAGATCATTATGTTTTTGTTTTGATATTTTATATTTTATGGTATGTTTAGACTTGTTTATCTCTTCAGTTGTTTAGCTAAGATTGCAGTGTTGTTTAGCATAGGGTGTTCTTGAGCGGGGATCCCACCTCTATCCTTAGGGGAATTCTAGTGCCCACTCAGGAGGAGTAATTGCACTATATTTCCACATTTAAGCATTAGACCAAGCTCCCTCTTTATTCTACATCATAGTTTCTGTTGAGAGATGTGCTGAGTTGTAGGGTGCAGCAGTGGATAATACATCTGGGTGATTTCTAATCTATATTTCATTGGAGGAAGGTTTCCTTCCATTGGGAGGCTATTGAGGAAGGCCCTTGAGACTTATTTCAACATTTGGCATCATGCCACACTATCATTTTCCCCTACAACACAGTTTCTTTCTTGGACTGCATTATTTTAGGGAGGAGTTGGAGGGGTGGTTTCAGTACACCAGTTTGGATCACCCTTTTATCTGGAGAGTATATTGGAGGAGGCTAAAATATTTTTCATATCAGATCAACCAAATCTTTCTAGCTGTGTAGTTGCAGTGAATCTCCAGCCCTAGGGCTTTGGTTCACATCTGGTATTTTGGTGTATTTCTGAAAACCCTCTTGGGTTATTTGTTGGAGGTTGTATAGAGCCTTGATCTTCATTGTATGTTATCCTTGAGACATATATCATCCATTTCATCTTTTTTATACTCATTTTCTATAGTAGTGCTCCTATGACAGTGTTGTAGCAGTCTTTCAACATTTTTGATATAGTAGCATCTCCTCATTCTGAGGGATTATCTATTGTAGGCTTGTTGGTTCATGTGTTATGTGTTGTGTCTTATTTTATTACACTTATTTGTTGTTTTTATGATGAATAAGAAGGATCCATATTGGTCTCATATATTTATGTGATGATATACACTAATTTTTCAAGCATTTTGTTCTTTATTCCTGCTTTTTCCATTTGGGAATATTACAGTGAATTTATGGCAGCACAAAATAACTTTTTATAAGTTTGCAATGCAAGAGGCACTAACAAACCCTCCATGTGATTGGAATATATAAACAACCGATGGAGGAATCACTCAAGAACAAGGTTATGGAATCCCTAATGTCAAACTAATTCCCATATGAATCTAGGAAATACTCCTTTTAAGTGCTTTGTTCAAGGACAACACGTCTGACTCTTGTTGCCATCAAATGATGAAAAAATTATTCCGTTCACACTATTTTTTTGGAATATTTTTTTTTGTATTTTTCATATTCAAAGCTTGAAAAAGAATAAAATAATGTGTATATTATAGCGGAGAGAATTATTGTCAAGGGAAAGTTTACTAGTTCCTAGAACTGGAACATTCCTATGCTCAATGCAAGGTGGTGAATGTTGTTCATCGACACTCAGGGGATTTTATCTCCAAAAAAAAGGGTGTCAAGTTGCGAAGGCTAAGTAATGCATGGTTTGAAATTGCAGAAAAGTCATGGTCAAAAGTGGCTTATACACAAGTCCAAATGAAGTTGGCTTAAGGAAAAGCGGGGTGCAATTGATCAATATGGAATGCAATAGTACAACTCAACACATGAGAGCCTCTAGGGTATAAAGCCAGAAAAATAGTGATTGAAGAAGAGGAATGAGGCTTAAATGCAAATTCATGGTAGGACTAAAGAGTAATCCCAAGCATACACAATACTTGTAGCATGGGAAACATATGCTAGTGAATATATAACTAGGAAGATCATGGAAGGAAAGGCTCTACCACTATGTTATGACTTTACGAAAAAACTAGTGAAAGAGGATAGAAAATTGCAACATAGTGGAGTCGACCCTATGGCTAAATATCACAGTATGAGGTCAAAATGAAACAAAAAAGTGATATTCCTTAACCTATATTCTAGCTTACAATACGATACATGCCACGATAGGTTAGAAACCTTGGAATTGAAGCAACAAGTAAAATATCACTATGATAAGTAATTATTCATTACCCAGAAAAAGACATTTCCCAACATTTCAAGAAAAGGTCAAAAGTTCATAAAAATAAAATTATGATGTTAAAAATGAACTTTAGGAAAGTGGGTTCTAAATTTTAATTATAAAATAGAGTTTTGGACTCACCCAATTTCATTCTTACCATAAAAGTCTTGAGGAAAGAGTTTTTGGAGCAAATTTTGGCAAACCAATCTGACCAATTCCACCAAGGAATCCACAAACCGCAAATTCCAAGTAATTCATGACCTTAAACTCTTCCATTTCATCGAAAATTTAATATATTAGATCCAATTTTTTAGTATATTTCTTAAATTTGAAAACCAGTTATGTGTGTATGCAGGTATAGGTTTATAAAGTCGCGTATAGAAATTCCTATATGCGAGTTACTAAGGGGAAATTCACATATATATGTAACTGTCTCTTACAGAAATTGATCATGCACAAAGAAAAGTTTAAATACCAATTTATAATGGATTAAATCTCTCAATTTTTCAAGATGTCGATAATTTGGAGGGAATGAGAACATATTGATGTGGATATGAAGTTTTATAAGATCAAGAATCCTTGGATGGACTGTAAATTTTTGGTTTAGTCAAAATATTTGATTATTGGAGATGTTGATTCATTACTAGGACCTGGAGCAAGAGAAATTCATCATAGATTCAATGAATTTACAATAGAAGATATCTACTTCATTACAATACTCTCCCCAAAGGGGAGAAGCAGTCAATATGAAGGGCAAGGCCAGTGGGGACCTTAATAATGTTGATTACATTGTTGTATACTATGAACCAAGCACTAACAAAGTTTGTTCACAAGTCTCGATAAAACAAATTATGAACCCGCCTATCAAGATAATCCTTTTTTACTATTGCCAGGATATCAAGCTCAACATTGTTGCATCAAGCCTCACAACCATCTATGTTCTAGCATTAGAATTCCTAAAAATGGTAGTGTATAACAGGTGCACAATGCTCCTGGCCAATATGAAGAAACAAATGACATCGGTGAGACAGGGGAAGAAAAATAAATTCATCTATTGCACCATCCTCTGCTCATTTTTCTTTAGGTGGATTCTTGTGCTATGACCTAGTGTATCATATGCTATCAGCAGTCCTAGAGATCTAAGGATGGCCAGATGGATAGACCTGACCAGGAGACTTGGAGGAGGGGAAGTCACCTAGGCAGCCTTTGACGACGAGTTCTTCCAATTTTGGGAGAAACAAGCCCTAGAAATAAAGAATTACCTATATGCAGGACTAGACTTCCGAGGGTACCCAAAGTTAGCACTTCATAAAGGAGATGCATGGGGCAACATTTGTATTTTTTTTTTCACATATTTGATGTTTTTGGATTTGAATATAATCTCAAGAAAATTAAAGTCTTTTTCTGTGAAATAAAAATCCTTACAATATTAAATGATCATGATAAAAATGTGGGACAAATGAAATTTTGGGTCTATCGAGGCATAAACGTCACATCAGAGACACCGAGAGAGCAACAATTGAGTCTGAGAGGATCCCCCATACTGCACATCAGAACTTGTAGATTTTGTGTTACTAGGTTCCAAGGGAAGCAATAGAGGATCTTCCCAAGGCTATATAGAGATGAGTGGTTGGAGTACCACGAGAGTGGGTATGAATCTTCTGATGAGTGGCGAATGTCATTGTGTTCTACCGGCATGCTTATCCAGGGCAGGGCCCATAGACTTAGATTTTGGATGACTGATCTTTTTTATATGAATATGATTGAGCATGAGCCCTAATTTTTAAGGACATTTTTCCACATTTTTCCACATTTTGTAATAGTTTGACACACTTATATATCGATATAGAAAGGTTTTGTGATGACTTGATAATATATATAGCTGATTATTTGATGTTTTGATTTAATGTGATGAATGATTGATATTCCAATCGAATTCTTGGCTAGCGTTAGTTGATCGTGGAATGTGAATGAAAGTAATAAAATTAAACTATTTTTACAATAATCACAATCTCATAAATTTACAGTGTAATAAAGGACCCCTCACATGGTAAATATTATTTAATTGAGAGAAAACAAATTATGAGTCCAAGTAAACCACTAATGATACAATACCATAAGATATTGCTTCAAAAAGTAAATTAATAATGACATTGTATTCAGCCATATTATTAGAAGAGGGACCAATACATATACCTCGTGTGACCAAAAACTAACCAGATTGATATTGTATGACCCAAGCGATGGATGCTAAATTCTGAGTATGTCTACTAGCACCATCTATGGATCCTAAGTACACTGAATCACCCATTGAAAACACCATCATCACCACAATGGCTATTGATATAAACTAAAACTATGTAAAATATTTAAAAAACAAAGAAAATTTTAGGAAAGAGCCTAGACATAATAATTCTTGAGATAGAGCCATTTTTTGGGCTTCGACAACCCATTCACTTCAAAATCAATCAACTCATAAGCACCCTTCTTCAAGAACCTTTTAACAATGAAAGGATCGTACCACATAGGTTTGAATTTTACTACCCCCAATGTGTCGTTATCTTTTTCATAGACCAAGAAAAGGTCACCTTCAGAGAAAACCCTAGGTCGTACGAACTTTCTGTATTTATAGTTGACATTTTTCTTATTGGCCTTGTTCATTGTGGTGACATCTTGACTTTTCTCGTCAATATGTTCCAAATGAGCATGGAACTCTTCAAGACTTCAGGTGTCTAGAAGAAGCTGCACTGCCAACTTAAGGTATGGAATCTCACATTCTATAGGAAAGATCAATTCCAAACCATAAACCAACTGAAAAGGAGTGAGCCACGTAGCAGTCTTAAACGACATTCGGTATTCCCATAATACAGGGTAAAGCATGATGTCCCAGTTGGAATTAGCTTGATTAATCATCCTCTGTAAGATAGTCTTAAGGTATTTATTAATTACTTCAAATTTTACATTATCTTGAGGATAATAAGGAGACGATTTCTCCCACTGAAATCCAAATTTTGAAGCCAACTCAGACATCATGTTATTTTGAAAGTGACTGCCATGATGAGTGAGAATCTCTTTATGGATACCAAAACGCGAAATGACTTGATTAAAAATGAAAAAAATTATTTTCTCACCATCATGATTAAAAGTGGGCATATATTCAACCCACTTCATGAATTATTCAAGTGCTGCAATAATGTAATTGTTTCCCTTAGCTGAAACCGAGTTACAAGTATTTTAATAAAATCCCTATTTAGTAAATGGAAAAAAAATGATAATAGGAAAAATCAGAGATGGATGAGCCCACATTTTTCAAGATAGACTTGACAAGGATAAAAAAAATTGACTGCCTCAATATAATATTTAAAAACCAAAGCCCAAAAATACCCTGCACTCAATATTTTTTGAGTTGTAGCAAGCCCAGACAAATGACCTCCATAAGCCCCATTATGGCAGTCATACAGAACTAAATCAACTTCTTCTAAGTTTAAACAACATCTAATAATTGAATCAACCTAGCAACGATATAAAATATCACCAATGCTCAGATAATTCCTAGCCATGTGAAATCATTTTCAATGTTCGTCCTTAGAAAAAGACCGATGAAAATTCAAAGTATGGAGATATACAAAGATGTATCCATACCAAGGATATTTTGAGGAGATAAGAAAAATATGTTCATATAGAAATGATTCTTCATAAGTATTATCTCCTTCATAAGGCAATTCCGAAATTAATTCTCCGAAAACCAAATATTTCTTTGATTTAGAAACTCTACATAAACTCTACATCAAAGTCTTTCAAAATAGCAATCCAATTATTATATTTTCCACCAATCACTCACCTAATGAGGATAAATTGAAATTCATTGATGTCATATAATTCAAATATTTTTCTCAAAAAAATGTAATGACAGAGTCTCTGAACAACATTATTTGCTACTAAACCCAATTTCTCAATATGAGAATATTGGAGTTAACGACCCAATAAGCCATGACTTAGATATTAAATCGCATGCTCTCTAAGGGCATAATCTTCCTGAACTAGAACCATACCAGTATTTGATTCTTCTATCTCGAGGTACAAAATGAAATATCTACTATAATCAGGTGGACTCGAAATAGGAGAACAGGTCAATGCCTTTTTCAAAGCATCGAACGATAGTTGAGTGAATTCATCCCAAACAAATGGAACTCATTTTTTAAGTAAATACATAAATAATTTTGTGATCTCAATGTAGTTCATAATAAACCTACTTAAAAAATGGCTTTTCCTTGGAGACTTTTAAGTTCATGAATATTCGACCGGCGAGGCAGCTGAATTATTTCCTCAAACTTGAAAGGATCAACTTTAATCCCTTCATTAGAAATTATTAATCCCAGCCACCAACAAGATGTGACTGTGAAAACACACTTATTAGGGTCAACCATATTTTATAATAATGACATCTCTCAAAAATTAGATGAATGTGTTTTGGATGTTCCATTATCTAAAAAAATCGAGGAGATAAAACATCCAAATAAGCTTCAATTATATGTTTTATGTAGTGGAAAGTGTATGCCATAGCCCATTGAAAGGTAGCCCCAACATTTTTTATGGCCAAATGGAAGTTTCCTATATGCAAAAATTCCCCAAGGGAAAATAAGCGTTGTCTTATGTTGATCTTAAGGAGGAATTGTTATTTGATTCTATCCAAAAAAATCATCCATGAAAGAAAATATTTCATTTACAGCACACTCATAAATAATATAATCTATAAATTGAGTGGGTAAATAGTATTTTGGACAAGCTTTATTCAAATCCCTAAAATCAATGCATACATGGATTATTTCTTTTTTTCCCCAAAGGTCTGGATTTGAAACCTATTTAGTTAAAGGAATAGGGTAGATGAAATATTCTTTAAGCAAATTCTCTACTTTTTCCTTGATAGTCACAACTTTTCTAAGGTTTAATGGTCGAAGCTTTTGATGCACAGCCTTTGTGTTTTCATAATTCTTGATCTCATGATGAACTATATTAGGATCAATCCCAAGAATTTCCTCATAAGACCAAGCAAATACATTTCTAAACTATTTGAAGAGATCGATCTAAATTTTAACTTCTTTAGGGGAACAATCAGCTTCGATGAAGATATTATCGATAATATTGGGATTCTTGGAGATGTTCACTGGAATAATTTCTAAAATATTAGCCATGTTACCTTCGGAAAAAATATGTGTTGGAGACAAAGGGTTTAAAATTTTATGAACACTTCCATGAGAAAGAGGACTAGAAAAATTTGATATGAATTTACGCAATACAGGGAGAAAATAGTACCAATGATGCAAATCATCCCATAGTCTCTCTACAACATTCATTGCTTCTATAATTTCCTCCTTGGATGGTAAAACAACATCAAGGAAATCCATATCCAAAGTTGAATCAATTTTCATAATCAACGCCACATCATCATCCACATCCTTTGATGAGGAAGGGATGGGATCAAAATCTGCATAATTAACAATAGATTGATATGGAATTTCTGCTAAAGATATAGGATAATCCATTCCACCCACTTTCCCTTCTTCTCATGTGGCTATAGGAGGGGGCAAGGGCCAAGGATCAGAAAAATAATGAGTTCTAAAATAAGATTGTCGAGGGACCATCCTGGATGATGAAATGGAATTAACATGAGAAACATGAGGTGGAAGACCAAAAGTACCCATAAATGAGGAATACATTCAAACTCCTAAATTATAAATAGGTTTTTTGGTATTTTTCACCAATAGGAGAGTGGAGTCAACATATGCATTAGGGTTATTGGGAGAAATGGCTAATTGATCAATCGTAACAATTCTCCCTTCATGAGGAAACATAAGATGTATAATAAATATGAGACCATGGCGTCCATTTCATCAACCCAGTTCCAACCCAAAAAAATATTATAATAGATATTAGCATTGACTATCTCTACTTCCACGTTAAAAACCTTTCCCTCTGCACAAACAGGGAAGGCAGGCAGAATCCCATGAGGCCAATGAGAATGACAATCGAATGTAGTTAATATACTACGAGAGGGAACAACTTCAAGGGACCTGATATCTTTCCAACTTGACATAGACATGACACATGTGGAAGCCCCTTCATCAACTATCGTTCGAAATATGGTATTATTATGATACGTACATTTAATCTGAAAATCCATATGATGAGGAAGTCTCATTTTAACATTTGACATATCAAATGTAATCACTAGAGATATCTTCAGGTAAACTGCTTCGATTATAGTGATAAAAGCATTCCTTTGCATAGGACATGACTGGAGTACCTATAACACTGACATATCACAGGGGCTCTGGGATAAACCTTCAATAATTGAATAATTTTTACCAGACCTAGAATTTGGATTATAAGCCGATCATTTTGAGGATCCTTTCGGCATCCGAGGTATAGGTTCAACTGTAGGCCTCTCTATATGAAATGTTTCTTGAGTATCAGAGGAATTTTTAGCCTTATAAGGTTCTAGCTCTCCATAATCA
The DNA here is from genome assembly GCA_034641835.2 of Pinus albicaulis. NCBI lineage: Eukaryota > Viridiplantae > Streptophyta > Pinopsida > Pinales > Pinaceae > Pinus > Pinus albicaulis. The sequence continues at coordinate 1,889,465,285 of CM076575.1, read as the reverse complement.
TGAGATCTAGTTAAAATATCAACATGAAACTTAACCATATACACATTCGATGTGGATTCCCCTTCCTGGTTTCCCCCCGTAGGCACTCCAGTATTAGAATTCGTGCAAATATTAATTTCTTCACTTGGGGTAAAGGGTTAGTAAGCATATCCTGGGAATTAGAAGACCCTTGTTGGGCTAACAATCACTGAGAATCTTGAATCTTGGGGAAACAATGAGTAATATTATCCCCACTACATAACTTGCATGGGAATTTAACCTTCTTTTTAGACTCCTTTTCCTCACCAGTGTCTTCACTATGTTTCATTACATTCCCATTCCCCCCTCATATTTATTCTTCCCATTGTATTGTTGATGTCCTTTGGGATTCAATTCCTGAACAACATTAAGGGAAAATTATTGAGAAGGAGTAGACAATAATGGTGTAGCCTGTGTCACAGAAGCAGATTGTAATGACAACTATTGTAATTGATTTAACAAATTAGTTTTATTAATATTGATCTATCGTGCAACTCCATCGACATGGGGGCTTGGTTTTGGTTTGGCAAGATCGATATCTTATTGGAGAGCATCGGGAAATATCTTATAGAGGACTCTAGACTAGGAATAAATAAGCTCTAATCATTGGGCTTTAAATATAGTTTGTGTTAGTGTCTGTCATTCCTGTCAATCACCAATGATCAAATTATGCTATATCATATGATTGATAGGGTTTTATGGAAAAATTTTATAGTTTTAAGGAGTTTTCAAATAAAAATTTGATCATTGGTTAGTCTACCTAGGTCACTACTACTCCTTTCATTCTCATGGTCAATAAACATCATCATGCTCAGGTCATTATTCTTTGAAAGAGGGTCTTGGTCATCTTGGTCATCATTCTACTTATCTTTTCAAGTAGTGCCATCATTAGGTCATATTGTCAGAAGCCATGTAAATAGGTCATGTCATCATAGAATTCACCATTAAAATGAGTAGTGATAGGGAAAAAATTTCAATAATGATCTCCAAAGTGCATTCTCATATTTATTAAGATTTAAATATGTAAAATAAGGTTTGAAGATATAGTAAATAAGTTTACCAAGTCATTTTGTGAAAAGAAAAGGTGGGGCCACATCACCATCTAAGAGAAAATCAAATTTTTAGCCTATAAGAATATAAAATAAGCAAATAATTTTCTCATTCTACCCTAATGACACATCATTCTGTCAGCAAGGAGCTTGTCACCCTCTGAAAATCAATTTCTTGCCTTGGAAAGCTAAACTTTATTGTCACGTTGTGCTTTTCTCCAAGGCGTTTTTTTTATTCAGGAAGAAAAATCACTCTTCTCCAAGGGTTTCTTCATTAGCTATAGGTTCCATCTCATTAGCTACAAGTAAGCGGGTCCCTCCTCTACCTCTCTTTAACTTCATTTCATGTTTGAAAGCTCATAAATCAGACTCTCTTAGGCTTCGCTACATTTTTGGTCAAACAAGTGTCTTTGGTATATTTGTTGTGAAAAACCCTGAAATTCATGCTCATGCACCCTCCCTCACCTTCCATACACCTTCCTTGACACTTCCCCTCATTTTAATTATTTCCCTACAAAATCTAGCCTACACTACACTTTCCTAGGATAGGATTGTGTTTTACACTTTCGTACCCCTTCCCCTCACTCATTTCCTAAAATTAAACTTCCATAAATTCTTTAATATATCCCTAACCCCCTAAATTTTCCGAATTTAGACACGCTCAAACCCCTTCATCTCCCTCCATTCCTGAAAATAATCCAACTCCCCTACTTTCCTAAGATAAACCCTAATTTCCCTTCCTAGTGAGCTAGCGTTTCACGTGGATTCAAACACCGCTGACTAGAGGAAGCATAAAGAAGGTCAGATTATTATATATGAACTTGCCATAATACAGGATATCATGGCTTCACAATTTCTCAAGAAATCATTCCACGATGTCAGTTGTCTTGTTTTCTGCCGAAAGATTGAAGAATTGGGTTTCAATGATAAAGTAACAAGCACCTTTGCTACCAGTGTAAGGAGGGATAAGGTGCAGGGGTTTTTTGACTATATCGGCAAAGGCCATTTCCATAGCCACTGTGATCCCAAATCATGGAGAGCTCTAGCTCAAGAGGAGATACCTAGATATTGAAAATTACAAGATGTTTGTGAAGCCTCCATACAAAGCTACTCCAAAGCACATTTTTCCTTTTATACACTTGCTTGACAAGTATGCCCCTCTCACGAAGATGATCATGAAATATTTCACATGTGAGGGTAGGTTTTCAAGGATATATTAGTACCATGTTATATTATTGATGCATTTCATAGGTGTTAAAGCTATTAACCTACCTCACTACTTCTACATAAGTTTGATCAAAATGGTAGAAAAGTACATAGTAAAGGGAAAGATCATCAAGCAAGATTGTTCCATCATGGCTTCGTGAAAATATTTTTTTCTATCAACTTACACAGGTCAACTTGTCTTGGGATGGATTCATGCATTCAACCTCTCTTTTTCCCACTCCAATTCAATCAAGCAGTCAGTCTACACCATTGACTTCACCAAGATAACAAGAAGTGGGTTCCAAAAGAAAACCTATAACAAGGACACCTAGGGTTGAGTTGAATAAAACATATACTAGAGGAAATAGGTTGATTTTTTCTCCTGCAGTGTGGAAAGGGGTCAGCCTACAGAAGTTGAAAAAGAGACATCAACACATCAACATGAGGCGTCGTTGCAAGAGGAAGAACAGGTACATTTTAAAAATCACATGGCAGACATAGCGATACATGAGGAGGAAAAATCACCATAGAATATTATCAAAGAGAAATGATTTGAAATCAGAGACCACAAGGAAAAATTATCAAATGGAAACTTCATGATTGCATTTCTTTAGCAAGAGAACAGGAAACTCCAAGTAAAAAAACTTTTTCTTAGCAAGCCCAAGGAATATTTATAGAAGGAAGATGGAAAATTTAATTCATTGATTGATGTTGATGAGCTTGAGTATCGGGAAGATAAAATCAAACCCAGGAAGCCAAGAACAAGAAGTCTCAAGAGGTAGCAAGAGCAAGAAACTAAACCATCTCCATCACTAGGTCAAGAGGACTTGATGATTTGATTGCAGTAGAAATTGAGCAAGATAAGGAATTTTGGCTTGAATAGGTGAATTGTCACTTAGAGAAGCTTCTTGGGAAGGCTAACAGAAAAAATAAATCTCCAAAGGAACATGGCCATGCACTATTGCACCAGAATCAAGATTTCTCAAATCAGGATCAAGCATTTGAAGAAGAAATTGAGGAAAACCCTAATTAGGCAAAAGAAGAAGGATAAAATTGATTTGTTGGTTGAGGCCTCTCTCATTTCCTAACACATCACTTTAAAACTACAAGGGGAAATTTTTGACAAGTTTTGAAAATATTTTTGGAAAATTTTGAAATTTTGTGGTTTTTGGCTAAAACAGGAAAATGCAGACAACCAAAAGCGCAGCGCCTTGGCACTACACTTTTCCCTCAGAGCTAAAAATCATTAAAACTCTACATACATGGATAGATCATGACCTGCACATGTCAGCTATCTAGTTTTTGTGCCGTGTCATCATTCTAGTTGGGATAAAAGTGTAAAACACATTCCAAAACATCACTTTCTGCCACCTTTTTCACCAAACTGCTGCACTTTTGGATTAACCTAGGGAGAATCCATTTTTCTCAGCCTTGGAGAGGCCATTTTTCTTTCTTAAGGACTCTATGGAAACCTATACGTCCTAATATTTACAATGGTACCTTCATATCATTATTTTGATCATAGGAAGTCGTTCAAAATTTCCCTGCAAGATGGTGATGCGCCTTTTCCTGATGGTGCTACAGTTTTCCTTGAATGTGATGTGCTTTTCCCTGGAGGTCAAATTTTTGAGCTTATTCAGTCAAACTTAGTTTATAATGATTTTATTTCTCTTATTTTTATTTTACATGATGTATATGAATTTAATTAGTCTTTTTAATGTCATTTTGATGTAATTATGAGGATCATTAATGATGAAAATGTCAGTCAAAGGCTAAAAGGCGAGTTTGTTTTGACTTCCACAGTCTTACGTTTGGTTGGATAAATTTGTGTAAATTGTTCCTATCCTGAGGGATTCGACCCCTGAGAGAGGGGAATATGGTTTTGGTCTATATGTATCTAGTTTTCAGTCAGATTCAAGGTTGGACATCAGAGAGTATAAGGCTTGGAGATTTGTATACAGTTTATATTTGCATAAATACAAGGCCAGTGGAGCTATTATATAGGGATTCATGTGGTATGATTTTGTGGCAGTGTTTTAATTATATAATTCACCTTTAGGAAAGATTAGTTCATATTATTTCCATATCTTTTCTTTCATTGAACTTCCTATAAGATGTTAAACAAAATTCTTAAAGTCTATGTTTTGTTTTGGTAGGAATTTCATGTTTTTGTTAGTCATATTCTAATGAATGAACTCATGCTTGTCATGCTCATTTTTAACCTTTCTACCATACCCTAAAATTGATAGCCTTAAAGTTCCATTTAACATATCGTCCATGCCCCTTTGCATCCTTGCACCTGAAATATTTTATATCTGACCTATTTTCCTTGACCTCTCCTCTTGATCCAACAAAAACCCTAAATTTCAAAACCCTAGAGCTTAGACCTAGCCTAATATATTTTACCCTTCTTCGGCTATCTTTTGGCTATAATATCACAAAGAGATCCATCTATGATTTTGTAGAGATAGCTACCAGATCCTAAGTGGTTCGAGGTTACCTTTGTTGTTTTCCATTGTCAGCCTTGGGACACTGTGGAAGATATCATTTTGTTCTTCTGTGAACACTCTTGAAAGTGACACATCCTTATATATCTCCAGTTGTAATGATTTCAAAAACCATTATAGAATAAATTCATTAGGGATATAAGGCTTGAACAATCTCTTCCTTCCATGCCACTCTTGAATGTGGTCAGAAATATGGGTGGCCTTTTCGTACTCAAAATTGACCATAATTTCAGTTCTAGCATCATAATGGATAGGAAACTAAAAATGGTTGAGAAACATTGTAGCTAGCTCAACAAACATGGAAAACAACCCAACCTTTAATTTTATATACCATTTCACCACAATTCTAGTTAAGGTGCATTGAAAGAGTATCAACCTAATTGAATCACCAATCAAGGAGTTTGATGAGCACCATTAGTAAAAATTGGTTACATTATTTCTTGGATCCTCAAAAGAATTCCCTTCAAATTTTGGTATATCAGACAGAATTTTAGTAGGGACCATAGGCCAAGATGGGTTGTAATGTAATGGATTATTAGTTAATTTCAAAAGATTTGGTACATTGAGAGTTGCTAGGAATGGTAAGCATGAAGAGAATACATATTTACAAGCTTTAAGAGTGGAATTACCAACATTATAAAAATAGTATCCTAGATTTGGAGAGGCATTAGGATCCCAAGGATTTATCGTAGAGGAAACTGAACTATAAGAAAAACCTGATAGTCCAAGGGTATACAAAGGGTATACACCCCCTACTACAGGATTACTATTCATAGGAAAAATTCCTCCCAATGGATCATTATATGAAGGGGATAGCCCCTGTGTTGTAGTTGTTACAACCACCCCCTAAAGTTTTTCCTATGCTTTGATATTAGAGCCTTCCTTTCTATTCATAGGAGCTTGCATTGTTTTCAAGTATTCATGATTTGATCAAGACTTATTATTTTCATTTGTGCTTGTGTTTTCTTGTTTTGATACTTATCTTATCTTTTGATTCACAAGATAACCTTCTAATTTTTCCTTACAATAGTTCTGGGTTTTCCTCTATAAACTGTGAAATCCGTAAGGGAAAACCAACCTTGATGATGTAGACTGAGAAATCTAGAATGGAAGCTTAGCCATGAGCTTTAGAACTATGTATTCATGAATTCCATCCCAACGCTAAGCTCAGAAACTGCGTAATCCATTCCTTGAGCTCAGAAATTGCACAATTCACTCAGTTGAGAAGTTGCCCAATTCCCCATACTTGCGCAATCTTCCTTAGCAATGTGCATGGAAATTTTCCTGAAAATTAAAAAAAATAAAAGTGAAAAATCAAAAAAACATCCCTAGAAAATAGGTATTCATTATTAGTTTCTCGAAGGAGGCACAATTGCTATTTCTATAAATTTCTACCAAGTGTCACTTTTTCCTTGATTTTAGGCATGCACGTCATAAACCCTAATTCACTAAAATATATTTAATTGATGCCTATAGAGCTCATTTTTACATTTGATATTGGATATTTAGCATTCTAAAGGATACCAAGGAGCCTTCAGTGGAGTTAGAGTCATGTTTTCCGAGTGATTTTTGATTTTGTCGTCTTTTGCTACATTTTCTGTCACTTTTTTTTCTTTTTTCTTCTGTGAGTGTTTTTTTTCTGATTCCTCTTCATGGTTTCTGGATTTAAAATTTATATTATCTTGTAGAAGTGTTTATTCATTTTTAGATCTCCTTTCATAAGTGTCACATCATTTTTCTTGTTTTTTCACACCGATGATCGTCGTTTCGGTGAATCTCCTCACATATTTGATTTTCCTTGTGTTTTTTGAGTTTCTGCACTTGATTCACACCGATCCATCCATAATTAGTCATATATACACTTGAAATTTCATTATAACTCATATATTCTTGTTTCCCACACCTTCACCAGCTAGGTATGCACTTTCCTTGTGCAGTTTTCACCTTGCCCACTTGGGAATTGCGTAAGTTTGAGGCTCAAGCTGAGAGCTCGGCCTCGAATATTGCACAATTTGTAGTCTCTCCCAGTCAATTCCCATGATGAAATGCTCTTTACACAATATCAAGCATCAGGTTAGACACTTGGTTTCTCAGATTGCTCAATGCGCAGTTACCATAGCCAATCTCCCTCACTTGATCATGAAAATTGTGCAATCCTTCCCAGTAGTCAGTGTGTTTATTGCCTAATCATGCTTTAAAAGTTTATTTTAAAAAGCTAATGTTTTCTTCCCATGATTTCCTTTTTCGTACCCCAAGTATCACAGTTGTTGAGTAATTCTCTTTAGCAATCACTGTTACCATGACACCGAAGAGAGTTTCTTAAAATGATACCATAGAAAGTAGTACCAAGGAAGTAGTTGAAAAAACGCTAGTAAACATGCCATTATATGTGGACACTCAACTATTTTTGGAAAAGGAATTATATCTAACATGGCTAAAAGTAAATGAATATTATCAGCAAAGAGCTTCAAGGAAGATCTAGAGGATCGACAGGTTTATTTTAGTGTTTATTAGTCATGATTACATAGGGTTTCATGCATATATCCAACCTTCCCATGTGAAAATTTCATCAGCTAGATTTTTTCACATACTGATGTGAATACCATGATAGTGAATAGTGCTAGCAGATAGAAGCTTGCTAAGTTTCTAGCAGAATATTATCGTCTTATGTACCATTTTGTTGAGCCAGAAACTATCATGGATTCATATTTATATGCCACCAATAGATATATGAGCATAAATGAGATTTTTAAACGTTAGCTGAAATAGGAAATGATGTTTCAACAGACACCCACCAATACATACAAGAAAATTTCTCTCAGGAGGGCCCACCATCTCTTGCTTATCATAGCTTTTAGAATCTACGATCAGCAAAACACAGAGACCTTTCCTAAAGGGTGGGTAGTATAATTGAACTAGGTTGTGAATGAGGGAAATTCATTCAACTAGTCATATTTATTGGCTTGAACATTAAGAATCCATGTAGCGAATGTATGAAATATTCCCAAGGGCGAGCAAGCAAGATTCTACATGTATGCATATTTACTAGATGCAATTTGTACACAAAATGCATTCCCTGGAATGAGATAGACTTGGAAAGCTCATGACCCTTCTATGTACATCTATTGAAAATATATCACAGATTGGTTTGCCTCAGCGGATGACAACTTCCTTAGAATGTTCGGTGGTCAGAAGTCGCTGCATATTTTACCAAGGTATGCCACTGACAAGCCTTTCATGCAATAAGTTTCATATCATATCTCCATAGGGTTGTCAGCAACTTTCACACGAAGAAGAAAGCACCATGGCGAACTCTTCCTATGAAAATTATATTGTACAAGATCAAGAGCCTGAAAGTTGTGGATACCAAAGGAAAGGTGATAGAGAAATTTTCATTTGGTACTTGGGAATTTAATCCATATGATCCCCCTGGTATTTTCAAAGACCACTCTAGGGTAATAAATTTTTCAGTGCCTCAGCAAGTAATTTCATTGGTCGTTATAATGCCTCCAAATCCCACAAGCTGGTCGGTTTTGCAGGAATTTCATAGATGACTCTACAAAAGGAAGCAGTGCAAGAAGAAGGGAGAAACCTTGTGCAGGATAAGGGAAAGATAGATTTTTCTTATATTCTAGGGGGAGAAATAAGCCGCAAGATGAAATGGATCCATCTATTATGAAAGAATCTTTAGCTGTAAAGGCAAAGACAAAGTAGAGGATGCAGATAGAAAAAGAAATGAAGAGATAAGAGCATATCATGAGATTGGAAGAATAAAACAATAATCAAGAAAAATAAGGAAGAAGAAGAGCTGTGAAGAGAAATAACAGAAGAAACAAAACAGACATAAGCCAAAGAGAAAGAAAAAAATCGACCACTAGCAGAGGAGGAGAGCGGACATATGTAGGACCAAGAGCTTGCTTAGTAGATTAAAGAATTGATATAAATTATGGACATGGAGGAGGAACCAGAGCCATAGGATCTAGATGTCAACCCGATGCCAAGTACACAACATCTCACCTTTTAGTCCCCACCACCTCCAGTAGCAAAGCTAGCTCCAGGCGAGGAAGAGGAATTTTTTCCTTTGGATGATGATCTTGTTATTTAACACGTACAATCTTTCAGACGATGAACTCTAGAGGAATATTGTAAAAGAATGCAAGAAATTTTTTTTGGATGGCCTCACATCATATGCATTCATTATAGAAAAGGTGATAGTGGCAGACACTAGGAAGAATCCCAATGCCATTACCAAAGCTAACTTGGCCTTCGCAGGTGCAGGAAGATCAAACACTCACTATTTGATGGCTAGGAATAAGAAATTGATACATAATTGACACAGTAGCACATAATGTAGTCTCTACGTAGGTCTACTTGGGGGAAATGAGAGAAGCGATACTTGGTGAAGTATCGACACTTGGAGAGACTACAACAAACCTCTATAAGGAGCTTGTTACCTTTCATAAGGTATTTTTCCACTTACATGTCTTGTAGAATATATGAAAATAATTTTTCAAAATTCTCAAGAATGTACAATTTTCCTTCCTCTTCATGCATGAATCGTCAATGCGATACAAGAAATAAAAACAGGAAATAGGCAGAGCTATAGAAAGCAAGATTTTGGATGTTGACTAGAACAATAGATAGGTCACCTTGTAAATTGGTAAAATTCAGGCCTCATTTGTATGGTTATACAATAGTTTAGATTTCTTGGTGAACCCACAGATGATTCCATTAGTTGGCTCACTTACCGAAGCCAAATGTAGCAACCAAGTCATGCAGGAGATCAATGAATACTTGGAGCATCTTAGACAGATTTCGACCAAGAAATATTTGGAGCTGATAGAAACAACATACAGAACTACATCAGCGGCCTTTTCCAATTCAAAACAATGTTTGTCCTGCTACAGAAAGAATTTCAGATTGTTGTGAAACCAGCTCTAAAAATAGAAGAAAAGAAATATCAAAACCTTAGAAATAATCCAATTCGAGGGGGAAACCTCCAATGCATTACATTAATGAACAATTCTTGGATTGATACAAATTACAAAACCTCCTTTCTATATATAGGAGTTCATGGGGCCACAATGTAATCCTAGTGGGGCCATAATGTAATCCTAGCTAACCTAACAATAATAATTTAAGGGCACAATAATAACAATATGGGGGTTACAAGGGTACGATAATAAAAATAAGGGGGTTACACTAACAACAATAAGGGACTATACTAGTAATATAGGGACCTAACATGCCCCTCTCCTTCAAAGAAGTTTGTCCTCAATGCTTGAGTAGCTCTGGGTGCTTCTGTATAAAATTTTCATCCTCCCATGTAGAATCTTCAGTGGCTAAGTTCTTCCACTTGATGAGATACTCTGAATTGATCGATTCTGTAGCTGTCGAGTTCTTGTTTCCATGACTGCTTCACGTTTCGATATGATTTTTCCTTCCTCATCAAGTTCTGGCAATATTGTTTGAACTGGAATATTTTCACCTATAACCTTCTTTAAGCATGAAACAAGGAAAATTGGATGCACTCGTGAAGAAGAAGGAAGCTCCAATTTGTATGCCATAGTAACAATATTTTGCAACCCCTTGTAAGGACCATAGTAATTTGGCGATAATTTATTATACTTCTTAGCTTTCTTGAGGGAAATTTGTTTGTATGGTTGTATCCGTAGAAATACCCAGTCTCCTACCTCAAAATTTATCTTGTTGCGATGTTGATCTGCCTATTGTTTCATTCGATTTTGTGCCAAATTCAGGTTGTCCTTTAAGAGTTGGAGAACTTCTTGTTGATGCTCAATGTGATCTTCCATTTCTTGAACCTTCAAATTTTCTCTTAAATATGATGTGATGGATGGTGGATGATATCCATAAAGTGCCATAAATGGGGTCATTTTTCTTCTTGTTATGGAAGGAAGTGTTATACCACCATTCAGCGAGAGGTAACCACTTCACCCATTGTGTTTGTTTATCAGATACAAAACAATGAAGATATCCTTCCAAACATTTATTTACTATCTCAGTTTCACCATCAAATTGAGGATGATAAGATGAGCTATCAACTAATTGAGTACCCAAACAAGAAAATAACTCCGTCCAAAAATTTCCAGTAAAATAGGATCTCTGTCACTCACAATAACCCTTGGGTTTCCATGTAGCTTTTTAATTTTGTCCATAAATGTAGTAGCAACTGTACTTTCTTTAAATGGATGAGATAATACACAAAAGTTTGCATACATCGTAATTCTATCAACTACCACCATGATGACACTCTTTCCTTCGGACTTAGGTAAACCCATGACAAAATCCATTGAAATATCCTCCCAATGTTGACTTGGAATGGATAAAGGTTGTAGAAGACCCGGGGTCTTAATTGTCTCAACTTTATTCTGCTGGCAAACCAAACATTATGCCACAAACTTTTGAATATCAGATTTAAGGCATCCCAAAAAAATTCTTTCTTCATCCTGTGGTAAGTTTTTAAAAATCCCGAGTGTCCTCCTAAAGGAGAAGTGTGCAATTCCAAAAGATTATTTTGTTTTAGTTGGGAATTATTTGTACCATAAGGAATAATTTTTCCGACTAAATGTATCAGATGTACTAGGATATTGCTACAAATTTTGAATGAGTGTCCACACTTCTTTGTCCTTCTTCCATTCATCTCTTGCTTCGGTTATCCAATCTGGTTTGATAATAGAAATGGCACAAAGCAATGCTTTCACCTCTTCATTATTTCTTGAGAGTGAATTTGCAACAACATTTAGCTTCCCTTTTTTGTAGATTATTTCAAAGTCATAACCCAACTTCTTTGTGACCCATTTTTGCTGCTCTTCTGAAGATAGCCTTTGTTCCAAAAAGTGTTTAAGACTATCATGATCAATTTTTACCTTGAAGTGTGTTCCGATTATGTAAGTTCTTCATTTATTTAGTGCATGCAGTATTGCTAACATTTCCTTCTCATGAATAGGTTTTTGCAAATAATTTCCTTTGATTGGACGACTTTCAAAAGCAATGGGTCTTCCTTATTGCATTAAAAAAGCACCAATTCCATTTCCTGAGGCATCACATTCCACCATAAAGGTTTTTGTGAATTCTAACATAGCTAAGACTGGGGCTAGGCACATTGCCTCTTTAAGTTGTTCAAAGGCCTTAGTTGCTTCAGGAGTCCATGAAAATGCATCTTTATTCAATAATGTTATTAGATGTGTTGCTATTCTCCCATAAATCTTAGAAAAATTGCGATAATACCCTGTTAACCAGAGAAATCCTCACAACTGCTTTATGGTTGTGGGGAATTTCCATTCCTTAATGGATTTAATTTTTTTAGGATCTACCTTAACACCCTCGTGAGATACAATATGACCTAGATATTCCACCTCTTGTACTCCAAAGAAACATTTGGATGTTTTTCCATATAATCGTTTCTCCTGTAATAGTTTGAGCACACTGTCAACATGTTCAACATGATCCTTCCAAGACTTTTTGTAGATCATTCTTCATGTTTTCCATTTTTTCATCGATCTTAGCTTCTATGTCATCCATCTTAGATTCCATGCCAGCTTCCATGCCATCTATCTTAGCTTCCATTCCATTATTCAAACCATCCATCTTATATTCCACGCCTTTCTTCAAACCATCCATCTTAGTTTCCACACCTTTCTTCAAAACTTCCATGTCATTTTTTGTTGCTCTTTGCGAGAGCGAAATCTGTTGCACTTGCTCTTGTAAATTTTATATGTCATGTTGCTTGCCATTCTTCATCTTCATGAGTCGTAGTAGAGCCTTATAAAGGCTTAATGGGTGTTGAATTATTTTTAGGGGCATTTTAGAATCTAATATTGATATATATTCTACAATATGCCATTGGAATCAACTCAACTTGATTCTTCAAACAAGACTTATGTAATTCGGGAAAAAAAATACACACCTTTTACTTGCTTTTCAGGAGCTCTATATGAAATTGAGTTATCTCTATAATTTCAGATCCTCAATATTTAAAATTCATCCTTGTAGTATCCATCTAAAGCTTATTTCAAATGCCATAGGTCTGACCTAATTTGGATTCTTCAAGGCAAAGTTATGTCCAATCTCCCACAATGACCCAATTATGGACTGGTTCAGTAGAGCGGAATTTTACGACTTGCCACATGTCACTTTTTCCTCTTTTGGCTCTGAAATTGATATACAAGAACCTACAGTCCATGTAATTGCAGCCACATTTGAAATCATTCCAATATGATGCTCAGAGAGAGAGTTATGAATCTTTTCCCACGATAACCTCTTTGAGATGCAATTTGGGAGCCTGAAAAAGACCTAACTTCCACATATCATATCTCCAAAAATATTGTGAACCAAGCTCTAAAATATTTTGATGATTTTCATCCAGATTTCAGCTCCACTCTCTAAAACTTTCAACTTCTCAAACTTCGTAGAAAAAACGTTATAGCGCGAATGTCATGATCACTTGTTTAGGTTAAATTCAAGAGCCTGCAGAAAGCCCTAACTTCCACACACCATATCTCCTAAAATATTGCAAACCAAGCTTTGAAATTGTGCGAAACATTTTCTCAGGATTTCGACTTCGCACTCTAAAAATTTCAGCTTCTGAACCTTTGTAGAAAAAATGTTATAGTGAAAATTCCACGATAACCGGTTTGGAGGAGTGAAAACCCTAGAATCCAAAGCTCTGATAGCAAATGTTGTGAAAGCAACTCTAAAAATAGAAGAAAAGTGATATCAATGCGTTATAAATAAGCCACTTCGAGGGGGAAATCTCTAATACATTACATTAATTAACAATTCTTGGATTGATACAAATTACAAAATCTCCTTTCTATATATAGGAGTCCATGGGGCCACAATATTATCCTAGCCGACCTAACAATAATAATTTAAGGGCACAATAATAAAAATATGGGGGTTACAAGGGTACAATAATAACAATAAGGGGGTTACACTAACAATAATAATGGACTATACTAGTAATATAGGGACCTAACTGTTAGACTGGTTCCAAATCATTGTACTTGGATTCCATGGAGGCTAGAGTTTACTTCCAGAGAGACACCTTCACATAGTTTGGGGATGTCATTGCACAATACCAAGCTTAGCACCAATATGTGATGGGAATAAATCAAGTGTAATTTTTTGAGATAATTTTTCCCCGAACTCAACCATGATAGTATTTTGTCTTGCTAGACTATCAAGTTATCTCTACCCTATTCTGTCTTATATGATTATGAGTGTAAAATGTAATACTTTGTAAATAATTTGTAAGTGAAATTCCAAGTGTCCATTCTGGAATCTAAAAATTCATGATCTAAGGTAATTGAATATTCATTTTTAAAGAAGTTCAAGAGTCATGAGGGGAGTCCAAGAGTCACAAAGTGGAATGTGAAGAGTCACCTGCTTTTGTTATAAATATATCCTCATAACTCATGTAAAGGGATTTTGGCTAGGCTTAGGCTTAAAATTAGGATTTTGGGAGTTTTGTGAGATCCTTGGTTTCTCCATAGTGTAGAGGGATTATATTTATTTGCAGGAGCAAGTGATGTTGAATTCATGTTCCACAATTGGGGCTAGTGGTTCGTCAATGTTGTATGTCTGATTGGAACTTCACTTTAATAAATCTTTGAGCCAACACATTTTCATGCATATGTTGTGGATATAGTAGGACTATTCTTGTTGTATTTATAGTTTATATTATTTAACTTATGCTTATTCTTATTAAATATTTCATTTGCATTGGTACAAATCTTGTTGAATGCATGTTGTTGCATTATTTCAGCAATGTTAACTTGTAAACTATTTCGCATATTAGCTTGTGATTTCTTTACGCTGGTGTATCTCTTTCAAGATACGTATTATTACAAGCTTCTAAGGAGATCACTCATTTTCCCTTCACGTGATGGAACCTTCATGCATCGTACTTGACTCTCCGCAAGGTCACACACTTGCTCTTACCAAAGTCACCGTACATCACTTATGTGTATTTACAACCAAGGCATATCATTAACACCCACTGCATCAGAAACCACATTGTACTTCCAAATGAGACTCATAAACCAATAAATATGAGGTCTAATTGGGACTTCATATCAAGGAGATCCCCTAAATATTGGTGGGTCCACCACCATCAACATTTTTGGCACAGCTAGAAGGAGCGCCAAATGAAAAATTGAGCCCATGAAGTCTATTTGAATTTTCGCACACATGTTTTTCAAGAACCGCAAAAATGGAAGTGAATGTGGATCTTATTAATGACTTATCAAATCTGAAATTTGATGGCAAGGGTGAACAACCTTCTTTGAGCACACTGTTTGGTCTCGTAGTTGTCACATTTTTATCATCCTTTTCCTCGCCATCCCTCACATTCTATCACCTTATTTAACCATTTATCATACCATTTTCATGGGCTCACCTCATTATTTTTCAATTTATTTATTTTAATTATAAGAGAATATATGATTAATTATTGGAAAAATTAACATATTTCATTAATATCTCAAATGTGGATGAGCTTTGTAATGTGTAGGATTATTTGAAGGATTATTCAAAAATATTCTTGAATATTTCCTCCACCATTTCAAGAATTCAAAGGATAAGATCATGGAGATTTGGGTAACATGTCTTATCCAAGATTTGTAAGATATGAGTGAGGATTTGAAGGGATCATATTTTGTAATTATAGGGATATTGGTTGAGAGAAAAGTGGATTTGTAATTATGAGTTTCTTATCTTATTTTCAAAGCACTCATGTATAAAAGAGAGTACTCTCTCTTCATTTTGATATAGATAAGAAAGATATAGGAAAATTAGGAGGAGAAAAAGAGAGAGAAATGAAGAAAGGAAGAAGTAGAAGACTGAATTGAGAATTAGAGTCTAGAATAAAGTTTTGCTTTTGTAATCTTTCATGATGTAATAAGATTGTGTTTTTCTTCATCATTAATGTTAGCTCACATATGTTGAAACATAGGTTACTCTTTACATTTTTTTTTTCTCTTATACAATTGCACATTTCCAATTTATGATATGATGTGGTGATAATTTTGTTGAAGTATAATTGTTGAGGAAGGACAATCATGACCTCCTAAGTTAGGAGCCTCTTCTCTCGCTTTCTACACATCACAAATTGTTTCTCTTTAGTCTCTCTTCTTGAAGACAGTACTCTGAGGAAGGACAATTAAGTCCTCGTAAGTTAGGGGCCTCTTCCTTAGTTTACTGCATCTTGAATCAGAGAAAAAATAATTATAATAGGCTAATTTAACTTCAGTCCTGCATATACAGTGCATGTGCTTCGTAAGTCTATGAATTCTTTAGATTTAAAATTTATGTTAGGGAAATTATTTGATGACGATAGTTTCGTCCAACATTTTGGCGCCATTATCGAGGAAGCACGATGGATTGAGGTATAGGTTACTTTTTCCTGCAAGTGTGAATTTCAATTTCAGCAAGCGTGTTTAATTTTTGCAAGTTTGATTTACTTTTTTGTGCAAGAGTGTTCAATTTTTGTAACTGTGAAGAGTGATTTTTATTTTTTAAGAAAAATGATTTAACAATGAGTATAAGTTTGAAACAACTCACTCACATCCTAGAAAAAGTTGGGATCTCCTCTTCCTATGAAAAGAAGGTATTGATAGCTGCAGAAAGCTCAACTACTCCTCCAAAAAGAAATGAATCGACATATGAAAAATCATGTACATTTGATGAAAAACAATTAGTAAAGCAGGATATTGAGGAGGACAATGAGGAGTAGCGGCATGATATGAAGGAGAAAAATCATGCCTACGAAAATATTATTCAACAATGGTACCAAGCGAGTATGAGGTTAGATTAATCATTTTGTTTTTATTTGGTTAAATCAAAGTTACAACAAGTAGGTCTGGTTAATTTTGTACATTTCAATTTTTCATGTGCGCAATTCAAAATGAATATATTTTTACTACGGTTGTGTGCATGATTACACTGGAAATTTTATTATACGTAAGTGATTTTTAAATGTTCAATTAGAGTAGAGTATATTAGAAAAATAAATAAATAAATAAATGTTATTTTTATTTTTTTAGTTTTTGAATAAGTATCCAATCTCTGAAAAAAATGATGTCTCTAATATCTTTTAGGAATACAATTTTTTTTTAAGGATCTCCATTTACTAAATTTTTTAAATTTTCTTTAAAAAATTAGTATTGCTTTAAAATTTCCAATTTCACTTTTTTATTATTAAAAAAAAATTTAAAAAATAAAATAAATTTGCAGAAATATTAAAATATCATCATAAGGACCTTCTCCAGAAACCCGAGCTCTATTGTTGCTATCACATAGACCCTTTGGGAATGTATTCGTAAACCAACATTCTATGCTCGCCCTTTGTGGATAATCCCAACATGCGAACCAGATTCATATTGTGGATTGCCCCCCACAATTCTAACTTCTGCTCTGAATTTCGCTTCTCCTAGAAAGAAACACGATTAATCTTGCTCGTAATATTTTTATATTCTTGCAGCTCCAGAGAATGATTTGGCTCACAGCTTATGAACCAATTACTGCTATTCACCATGCGAAAGCCTAGTAAAAAATCAAGATGGGGGTTATGGGAATTGGTGTCAATGCAAAGAGAATTGTTGCCGCAGAGACCTTGAATTTTGCAAAGCTAAGTAAATTCTTGCCACAAAATTCTCCATTGAGAAGACTATTCTTCCCAACTATAAGCTTTTAGTTTGTCGTCAGGGTCGAGGGTCAATCGATCTTTGCAAACGAGAATCTCTCTGGCCCTTGAATTCTCAACGCTAAGGAAGACATCCCATAGCGTTTGAACAAATCCCACCATCCCACCCCAATGCAAGCAACCTCTACAACGACTATGGCACTGAGGATTCTGGCTGAAAGATTCTAGAGTTGTTTTATGTTGGGATTTGAGGTCTCCACAGGAAGAGGAGAGTGCGACGGGTAGGTCAGTTTGTATGGAGAAAGCATGGCATCTTTGGAAGAATTGGAAAGAAAGGTCGATGATACTTTGACATAAACTTTGTTGGGTTTAGTTGGAGATTAGATGTTGTTGAAGATATTTTCTTTGGGAAAACATTTTCCTATGCTATCCAATTTGTAGGCGAAGGATTTGCATCTCCAATCAGTCATACAGATCTCCCTGCACTCTTCCAATGAACGAGAGGCCTCATTTGTATCCAGATCATTACCGTAAAAATCATCATGCTCGTAAACATGAAGGGATCTCGAAATATTACATGAGGCTAATCGCTTAGTTTGAGCAGTTGACCATTCATCTATGCCTCACTTGGATGATGGAAAAGAATTCAGAAATCAGAAGTAAATCAAGGAATGATACTTGGTCCAAAAATATTAAACTCAACGGAATCCACACAATTTAGAAGCGATTTATGTGAACTCCACATTTGGAAAAAATGAAAATAATGTGGAGATTCATAATAGAAAACCATGGTTAGTAGTTTATGGTCCACGATATCCTCATCATGGATATATTTTACCATTTAATTTTGGATTCGTTGGCTTATTACAAGGACTACATCTCCACATCCTCCTCCATTTGCAGTTTGTTGGAGTTTTTATATTGCTCTGATCTGCAACAATTTCTCTCTGAAAATGGCTTCTAAATCTTCTCTTCTTCCTCTTTTAAGAGGTATCTCGAAGCCATACATGTCAATCTAGAATTTCCCTATAATCTCTTCCTCACATTCTTGCCTTTTTTGTGCATGGAAGGCTCTGATGCAAAGGATTCTCAACCCTGAACTAGGTGGCCTGCAAAGGACATCTGTAATCGGGCTCTTATAATCTCGATACCCAACAAGTAACTGTAGAAACTACGCCAAGGGTCTCAAGCCCATGATCGAGGACGAGGATGATGGTAGTGAAGATTTTGGGGACGATGTTGACAAGATGACAAAGATATGGATTTTGATGAAGACAAAGACGATAGCGACTATGCTTCTGATGAATAATAAAATTTGATAATGGTGAGTTTATGGCATATTATCTATTAAAATTCTGTAACTCTGTAGTTCTGTTTGTTGACGGAAATTGATTTTATGGTTTGTTGATAGGGTTTATTCACTTCTCTTAGGGTTTTAATTAGACCTAAGAGTATTGGTTCTGTAAAATAATTATAGAGTTCAGGAGCTATGATTTGATTTAAATCTTGTAATGTTTAAACAATCGAGTGACATCCATGTTAAAAAATTTGATAGAGAAATAGAAAAGGCTTTCAAAAAACAAATTAATATATATATATATATATATTTAAAAAAATAAAAGATAAAAAATTATTAAAAGAATAATAAAATAAAAGTAAAAAAAAAATTGCAAATGGACATTTCATAATTCTTGAACATTGTATTTACGCTAATTTATTTCTTTGAGTCACTTCATACAGGAATCATCGACGGAACTAGCACAAAGACAAAAATTAAGATGCATTTTTTTTTTAACATTCCTGCATTTTTGTTTTTCAAAGATCTCATAGTTTTATGAAGGAATAGTGCTAAGATTTTTCAGGTTCGAAGCTGATCCAATTTCATGTAGAAGTGATTTTTCAGAAATCACAATAAAACATGCAAAAGTGAAAGCTGGGAGGAGCTAAAATTTTCATTGCACATGTTTGTCACCCAGAAATTTTTGAAAAAATCCATTGCGCCATGAAATGTTCAATTACTCTTCTCCTTCTATGCTTATTAGTCATCCATATTAAATTCTACCTTTCATTGTGACTTCACACATGCCTACCTTTCTGAGTTGCATACATTATTTCATCATTTGTAGTTCATATTTTGCCTCATAAATAAAACCAAACATCTGGATTTTACATGACTACATTGCCTTTCTATCCTTTTCCTAAATACCTGTTTCTACTGCAATCTTTTTCATCTATAGTCCTACCAATCATTTTGTACAAAGTCGCGTTGACTGATGTGGGATTCCTTAAGGCCCACCTTTCAACAAGTCTCAACCCATCGACCTCAGCACCTTATCTGGGATAGAGACTAGAGTCCTCATTAGTACCTTGAGGCTTGTATGCCCTAATGACAAGTTCTCTCGCCAAAATTCATGTGAATACATCAATGTCCCTTGATTGTTGGATCTTGCAAGTGGCTCGACATCATATCATTTATTCATAATTCACAAGTTGTGTTTGGGTACGTTGGCACTCATTGAAATCAATGGTGAATTTTCCTCACATTGGTTAATGACATCCATTAATGTTCGATAATCGAATGACTTATTTTCTAGCTGGACACCGACACATTTTTTCGCATGACTAGAATTGTACCATCAGGTTTTGTAGTCAAGACTATATATTTTTCATGACTCCATTAGCAGTTGAAACAAAATTCATTTGGCCATAAAAGAGTACCAAAGTTCTATTTTCAGACATCATCTTCTGATTCATACAACCAAGCAGCACTTCAGATCATTTCACTTCATCTAGAAGCATGACATTTTCTCTCATCCAAAAAAATCAGCATGACATTTTCCTGATCCAGAAGCAGCGACAGCTACATTTATATTGCATAGTTCATCAACTATTTGGGTAAGTAAAGGTATGTTATTTTCTAATTTTTAATCAAAAAAAATCTTACATGTTGAAAATAAATGAACTTGGAAAATTCCCTCAGCATATTACATCGTCTTTCTCCTTTTCGTAAACATAACACATCTTCAGTTTGGGGGGGGGGAGCGGGGGGGGGGGGGGGATATTCATTACCCTTTGATTTTATTCATCACCTCATATATTGTCAACCAACATGAATCTTCCAAACTACACTTCGTTGCAGTTGATTCAAATACATTGATATCTATTTTGGCATGATTCAAAAATATGAGAAAAGGTTTTCTTATGCATATTAATGACTTCTCATTTCCAATACATGTATTATTCTAAATAAATAAATGTTGTTAACATAAGAACCAACCTTTTTTATAATCATGGTTGTTAACACAAGAACCAATCATAGAAAATATCAGTTGCATTACATGTATTTCACATCCTGGAATGGTACATTGTTAGAAGCCATAATCATGCAAATCCAAAAGTTTTTAATCCATGCAAGGTTGGATGAGGTCATGCAACAATTTCAGTTGGGAGGCATGTTGGGTCTCGTAGTTGTCGCATTTTTATCATGTTTTTCCTCGCCATTCCTCACATTCTATCACCTCATTTAACCATTTATCATACCAATTTCATGGGCTCACCTCATTATTTTCCAATTTATTTATTTTTAATATTATAAGAGAATTTACGATTAATTATTGGAAAAATGATCATATTTCATTACTATCTCAAATGTGGATGAGCTTTGTGATGTGTAGAATTATTTGAAGGATTATTCAAAAATATTCTCGAATATTTCCTCCACCATTTCAGGAATTCAAAGGATAATTGTTAAAGCTTATTCAAAAGAGAAGATCATGGATATTTGGTTAAAATATCTTATCCAAGATATGTGAGAGATGAGTGAAGATTTGAAGCAATCATATTTTGTAATTATAGGGATATTGGTTGAGAGAAAAGTGGAATTCTAATTATGAGTTGCTTATCTTATTTTTAGAGCACTCGTGTATACAAGAGAGTGCTCTCTCTTCATTTTGATATAGATAAGAAAGATATAGGAAAATTAGGAGGAGAAAAAGAGAGAGAAATGAAGGAAGGAAGAAGTAGAAGATTGAATTGAGAATTAGAGTCTAGAATAAAGTTTTGGTTTTGTAATATTTCATGATTTAATAAGATTAATGTTTTTAGTCATCATTAATGTTAGCTCACATATGTTGACACACAGGTTACTCTTCACATGTTGTTTTTATCTTATACAATTGCACATTTCCAATTCATGATATGATGTGGTGGTAATGTTGTTGGAGTATAATTGTTGAGGAAGAAAAATCAGGACCTCCTAAGTTAGGAGCCCCTTCTGTCACTTTCTGCACATCAAAAATTGTGTCTCTTTAGTCTCTCTTCTTGAAGACATTACTCTGAGGAAGGAAAACCAAGTCCTCCTAAGTCAAGATCCTATTCCTTTATTTAATACATATTGAATCAGAGACAAAAGCATTAGACTAGGCTAATTTAACTTCATTCCCACATATACAGTGCATGTGCTTCGTAAGTCTATGAATTCCTCATAGTGATAATTTATATTAGGGAAATTATTTGACGACAATAGTTTCGCCCAACACAAACCACTTGATTTCTTGATTTTTACATAAAACACAACAACCACTGTGAGGATGTTACTTGTAGGTTGTTCAGCCTCACGTTTGAAGGAAGTGTACAGGAATTATGTTACACATTGCATGTCGCCTCTATACACTTTTTTGAACATCTTGCCATAGAACTTTTCCATGCCTTTGATAGGCATGATCATAAATCTGTGTTCAAGAAAATTATGCTATTGTGAAAAGAACATGATGAATCTCTTGATGATTTGCACGACCATTTCAACCATTTTTTATTGAAATTTCCCGAATATGAGGTTTATTATTCATTTTTTTTAGACAAATTCGAATTTATTGTTCACATTTTGAATAATCTGCATGAGCTTGAATGTTTTGAAAGTCTCCCAACATAACTCGGTATTAGAGCTTCTAAATCTACGATGGATGAAGTTGTTGTTCCAAGTGACCCTTCATCTCCTTCTCATCAAAAAACTCCATTTTTGTAGGTTGAGGTGGGATAACTTGAGAATTAATCTGTTTATTTACCACCATTTCTCCCACCCCACATACTCACAATTTATGCGCAAGTTTGTACTGCAAATCTGATGTTTGAGATGAAGTGTTATCTCCTCGTCCTCCATCCTTTGGTTCCTTTGGTCCTCCCAATTGTGATTTATTGTGTTCACCTATTTCGAATCTTTATTTTGAATTTCATGGAGATGAAGTTCGAGATGGAGTTAGTGTTGAGGAGCCAACCTGCGATATCATTTACGATGACTATGTGTGGGAGTCTTCATCTGAAAAGAAAAAACAAAATTGTGATCAAGGATGATTCTTTTCCTTCCTCACCTCTCCCTCATTACCCTAAAATTTTCCGTGATTCCATCATTCCTATTGAATCTCGTGCACAACTACCTTTTTATGATATTATTACTTATGATTACTCTCACAACACGTGGAATGTCAATTTTTCATTTGAATGCGAACAGGAAAAATACTCTATTCTTAATCTCTCCAATCTATCATCTCATCATTATGAAGAAATAGAGGGTGAAATTTATTGTTTTCAATATTCCTCTATTTACGATTCGTCAAATAATGAGGATGCCTCTTCTTCTTTTTTTGAACTTTCTTATCGCAGTTGTCATGATCTATTCACTAATTAATTATGTCACAACTATGATTTTTTCATTGTTGATATTTCTAAGCCACCAGTATTTGATGATATATCTTCTGATGAGTTGGAACTTCCACAAGTTGTCAAGGCACTTCCTCCTAAGCTGATGGCTATGCCAGGTTCTCATATACTTGAGGTAAGTTCCAATTCCTATCAGAATAGTTTTATTTCTTTCAAGGCTCCTCATCACTCTATTATGCAGATTGAAAATCAAAATGTTTTGAAAATTTCGCATCCTCCATCAGATTTTCATCATCCTATCGCTCAGTGTTTGGAGGATTCATACCCGGCGAGCACTATTGCAAAACACAAGTTTTCTTCTTTATTTTTGTTTTCGCATTTCTGCAATTCAAAATTTTTTTCTTGCATGTCTTTATGTCACAGTGTGTCTCAACGTCATAATCCATATGCAATATGCCTTCCATGCGCATTTCTTTCATAATTTTTGGCGTGCACTTTCAAACTTCAAAATTGCTAGAATATACTATTTTATCTTTTTTTTCTATTGTTATTACTGAATATATCTCTTAATATGAATTCCATCACTTACATAGGTCAGGTGATGCCCTGGTGGTTTCTCTGGAAGTTTCTTTTGCATAAGTCTGGCATATTCTCTGTTAGGTTAGGAGTAAGAGTAGTTGTTTTTTATTTTTCTAGGTGTATGTCATTTTTATTTTATCTGATTTGTTTTTAATTACTTTCCACTCCACTCCTTTCTTTTGTTTGTTTTTCTTTTCAGTCTTAGGATATCTTATGCATGAGACCGTGTTTTTTTTCTGAAGAAAGAATGGTGAAGTCCCAAGAGAAAGTTGTGCTACTAAGAATGTTCAGTTATCTTTTTATTCCCTCTCCTTGCGTGAATCTTGAATTATTTTAAGTCGATGACACTCTGATAGAAAATACATCCTTTTCATAGAAAAATGTAGTGGAATCATAATGCTTGAATCTTTAACTAGTATCGCCTACTCTAATCAGTCTTTCAGATTTTTTGTTAATCCTTGTCAACTAAGTCAAGTAGAGTAAGGAGGGGAGGAAAACCTTAACAAGTATGTCAGAGGTATATATAAAAATCCTTCTATGAAGGGACAACCTCTTCTTCTCTCAATAGGTTGAGATCCATCTTCCGCCCCATGAAATAAATAACTGCCAATGCACAATTCTATGAATAAAAATTGAAAAAAATGAAAAAAACAAAATAAAGGGAAAAAGAACATAAAGGATTCCTACACAAGGAGGTGAAGCAAGAAAATTTGTCCGGGTATTGTCCAGGCCTACTGATAGTGGAGCAATGTTTGTGTTCCTGAAGTGACTCTATTGGGGTACTGTCCAGGCCTACTGGCAGTGTAGCAACTCCATAGATGAAAACTAAGACTCTGAAAATTATTCTACTTATTTACTTATATACTCCATGCCCCCAATAAAAAAACTTAGTTTTACTTTGCTTGGTTTAGTGTGATGTCGATGAAGAGAATGGTAGGGACTATATCTTTAACCCAAGCTAATTAAAGAAGTTACGGTAATCAATGAACTAAAAAATGTGTCCTTAAGAGTTAGACATGTCTTGGCATGAGGAAAGGCCTGAAAAGAGAGTTTGATTTCTACCATTGTGTCCCCAAGTGTTGTAGCTGCTACAACCACCCTCCAAATTTTTTCCTATGCTTTGATTTTTGAGCCTTACTTTCTATTCATAGGAGCTTATCTTGTACTATCATCAAGTATTCATGATTTGATCAAGACTTATTATTTTCATTTGTGGTTGTGTTTTCTTATTTTGATACTTATATGATATTTTTAATCACAAGTTAACCTTATGACTTGGCATTATAGTAGCTTTGGGCTTTCCTTCAAAAACTTCACAATCCATAAGGACAAGCCAACCTTGATGATGAAAACTGCACAATCTAGAATGGTAGCTCAACCTTGAGCTTAAAAACTACGCAGTCATGGATGGAAGCCTAACAATAAGATTAGAAACTACAAAATCCATTCCTTGAGCTCAAAAATTGTGTAATGAACTGAGTCGGGAAGCTTCCTAGTTCCCCATAATTGTGCAATATTCCTTGGCAGTGTGCATGGCAAGTTTCCTGAAAAAAGAAAAAAATCATAAAAGTGAAAAAAAACATCCCTAGAAAATAGGGATTCATTGTTAGTTTCACGAAGGTGGCACAATTATTGTCGGTGTCCTGTTTTGTCCCATTCTTTTCAACTCATTATTACTATTTTGGCCTTCTTTTGTCAACGAAGTTCCATTTTTCTAATCCTCCATCTCAATTTTTTTCCTAAACCCTGCCAAATCCTTGATAAGAGGTAAATAATTGGAATAGTGTCATTTTTACTATTTTTTGATTAAAATAAAGTAGTTAAGCTATGTTCCTAGTCTTCTAGCCAATCCTTATGGGTTCAGATGTGAGTTTTAATGTAGCAGGGCCTATACAGCTAAAGATGGAGGAGGATTGTGGCATCAAGTTCTACTTTTCATCTATGTACTTAAAACATAGATCCTGGAATAATAGTTACAGTTTGAGAGGCCTACTATACCTTCAACGCTTCTAGGAAGTCAATGCAATTTCCATCATTCCAGAATTGTGTTCGACAATCCCTAAGCTTGGTGACCTCTATGCAGACAACTTCTTGATCAAACTCCAGATGAGCATATTATTCACGCACCCTAAGGATGGAATGTAGTTTGGAAGCAGTTAGAAATGAACTAAAAATGCATTTGAGATCAAATTTGTAAAATACTAAGATTAGTCCAAATCCTTTGATTTTCCATGTAATATAATCTTTGTTGTTTTATGTATAATAGTATCGCCTATAAAGGCTAGTAGAGGAGTTAAGCAAGTTATCTAGACAGGAAAAATATTGAAGTTGTTAGTGTGTACGCGGAAGTTTGTGCTATTGCAGACTTTAATTATCTTAATTGAAGACGTGTTCTAGTAATATCATGGGTGTGTGTTGATTTTAATTTTCATGAGTACCATTGCGATTCATTTCTAGCTTGATTAAGTGAAGATCTTCTTCTCACTGTAAGTTTTAACCTTCCCAGGTGTTGCAACAGCCCACCACAGTCTAGGACTTAGTTCTTTTCGTAGGTAGATTGAATTAAATTGTGTTTGTTTTCATTACAGAACTTGTGAATTCTCTAGCGTGATAAAGTAGATCATGATTCGATTCCATTAAGATTTCAATTATATTTCATCTCGTGTTTCTTCGGTTTTGGAATTCATTACATATTTTGCTCGATACTTTTTATAGAGAATTACTATGTTTCCTTAAGGCGTTATGTTATGTTGAAGTAATTATAGGCATAATTATATTGAATGACTATGTGCATGCATTAAAATAGTGATTTAATAGTGTGATTTCTCTGTGTGTGTTTCTGATTTCTAGCATTGGATTTGACTATCATGTAAAGTGTGAATTCGAAGAGTTATATGCCAAGTAGTGTGAGTGAGTGACTATAGATTACTAGTTGCATATCTCTCTCTCTCTCGCTCTCTCTCTCTCTCTCTCTCTCTCTCTCTCTCTATCTATCTATCTATCTATCTATACACACACACACACACACATAATGTTTTATTACCTTGAATAACATTCAGATTTGGAATTTACTTTGGTATTGGAAATTTCTTTGGAGTCCTTGAGGTCATTGAATAGTGAGTGTGTTTTTGAAAGTTAAATCAGCAAGTAGTGCAAGTTTGTTTGAAGCCAAGTCATTGAGTATCGTAGGTGTGTTTGGAATTCGGCCTTAGAATCCTTGGTGTGCATTTGAAACAAACATTTGTAGCTCATTCTTAAAGCGATATAGTTGCATTTCCAGAATAGCAGTGTTTACATATGGAATCAAACTACTTAGGTTTGAGTTACTGTGTCATAGGATAAGCCCTATTATTAGTAATATAGTTTTATTTCCACCAGTGCCAGTTTCATTTTCAGTGTGAGTTTGAGTATCAATTGTTTTGGGTGTTTAACTATTTGGGTATTGTAAAGTTTTATATTAAGCTACATTGATTAAAAGTGTGAGTTTGAATTTCACTAAGTAGTGCAATTTTTGTAGTAGGTTTCATTATTAGAATGAAATTTTAGTGGTGTGAATTCTATTGCTTAAGTGTGAGTGTGAGTTGAATAGTAGCATGATCATTAAAAGTGATTGAATTCCATTTTAGAAGTTTAGGGTGATATTTTTAATTAGAAACTTTTTTGGATTCATAGTGTTTGATATAGAAAAATTTTAGTCCCATAATTAGATTAGAATACTTTTATTTCTATTAAAGGGTTTTGAGTTGATAGAAGTCGAGGTGTGAAGTGAATTGGTTTTAAGCCCAACAACAATTATGAGTTTCCCCTATTGGTTTGAATTTTGAATTTATTAGTGTGTGTTTTCCTCAAAACAGAGCGTTCTAGTTAGTTTGAATTTCGATTTCATGATTAAGAGAAGCGTGTGTTCATTTTAGAGTTTTTCTTATACGTTAACATAAGGATATTGGTCAATAGAGTATAGTTTCTAAGATGTCATAGAAAAATTTTGGATTTCAAGTACAATATAGAATTATGGGATTGATTCAGCTACAGTGTGAGAATAATCTAATTTATTTTGTACATTCTTACAATCTTGTTCTAGTGAGAAATCATAGTGAATGTTAGATATAGTTTAAGTGCAAATTATCCTTGAGTACAAGGTGGATTAAGTAAAATAGGAATTTCAAGTCAACTAAATTTGAATATTGATTCTGCTTCTTTAATTAGAAAGATTGTTTTTTGTTCAAGAAGATTAGACCTAATGACCATAAGTATAGGACGTTTAAATAGTGTGTCTTGAACTAATTAGGTTAAGTCTCTTTTAAGATTATTGGTCTACAAGTGAGATGCATGTTAGCTCATAGCAGTATGCTTTGTCATTCCAGTACTTAGTTCATCATTATTAAGGAATGTTTATGCTCCGACCCTAATCTTAACTAAAATCTCAAGTACAACTCGTGTTTATGAGTCTTATTTGACAATTAAATATTAGGAGGATTAATTCATCGACTAAAACTCCCAACAGTTACTATTTTTAGAAATTTATGCCAAGTATCACTTTTTCCTTGATTTTAGGCATGCATGTCATAAACCCTAATTTTCTCAAATATATTTAACTGAATCCTATAGATCTCATTTGTACATTTGATCTTGGATCTCTATCATTCCCAAGGAGATCAAGGAATCTTCAATGGAGTTGGCATCACTTTTCTGAGTGAGTTTTTCTTTTGTCGTATTTTGCTGCTTTTTCTGTCGCTTTTTATCGTTTTGATTATGTGAGTGTTATTTTGCTTGTTTCTCTTCATGGTGTCAAGATTTTTAACTTACAATAGCTTTTATAAGTGTTGATTCAATTTTTCATTCACCTTTCATAAGCGTCGCATCCGTTTTCTTGTTTTTTCACACCAGTGATCGTCGTTTCGACGACTCTCCTCACATATTTTATTTTTCTTTTTTTTATCAAGTTTATGCACTCAATTCACACTAATCCATCCATACTTAGTGATATTTTCACTTTAAATTGCTTTATCACTCAAATTTTCTTGTTTCCAACACCTTCATCAGGCATATATGCACTTTACTTGGCTAGTTTTCACATTACTTAGTTGGGCATTGGGAAAGTCTGAGGCTAAAGCAAAGATCTTGGACTCTAAGACTACGCAATTTGTAGTATAGGTTGGCCTAATTGTGCATTGCACAATTCAAGGGCTCAATCTGCCACCTTGGCCACTGGCACTACGCAATCTCTCCATTAGGGGAATTTTGAGGTCTAAAATTGGCCTCCTAAGGAAATTATAAAATAATAGTAGAAATAATAAAATAATATTTGATTACATCATCAAATTTTAGAGAGAATAAGAAAAAACTACTTTTTCAACTTGTATTTTCAACTTATCTCCCAAAATGTTTACTCAAATTTTGATCGGGATTAATCGTTGGATGCAAAATTTAATTCCCCATCCAAGGAGTACCCATGTTGCATACTTGCTATGGATCCTACTACACGAAAGATGAGAAATACATGAAAAACATGATTGCAATCATGTTTTTTCATGTATTTCTAGTTTTTCATGTAGCAGGGTCCATCAAAAGTATGCAATAATGGTACTCCTTGGATGAAGAATTAAATTTTGCATCCAATGAGTACTCCCGCTTGAAATTTGAGAAACAAATTTTGGAGATAAGTTGAAAATACAATTTGAAAAAGTATTTTTATTTATTTTATTATTTTTTAATATTTTCACCCTTTTAATTAAAAAATGGTGAATCATCCCCCATAGTTGACATCATCATCTTGAATCATGTTGGTTCTTATAAAGTTTACTTTTGTTGTACATTTTTCTTAGGAGGCCCATTTTAGACCTCAAAATTCCCCTAATGCCCAGTCACTGCCCAGGTTGAATTGCGTATTGTGTAGTTTCAAGCCTCATGTTACACCATTGGCTACTCGGAATGTGCAATGCATAGTTCCCACATCCATTCTCCCTCACTTGATCATGAAAATTTCACAATCCTTCTCATAATTATGTTTTTATTTGCTACCTAATCACGCTTTGACAGTTTATTTGCAAAATCTAATGTTTTCTTACCATTGTTGGTGTCTCGTGATTTGGAAGATTGGCATACCAAATAACAAGGAAACATGGAACTAGTCTTTGGAGTCATAGGACCTAGCCTTCATGGACTTAGAGAGGGATATCTCTATTTGTTTGCAAAGGATATGAACTTGTTTTCTTTGTAGGGTTTATTTTATGCTAGTTATTAAGTGTGACACTTTGTTGTTTGTTTTGGTTGGGTATAATGACCAAGAAGCATAGGTAGAATGAGGAAATCTCTAAGTCATTGGGAAATGGAGTCAAATGGAATTCATGATAAGTTCATTAATGGATCAGGGAGTATCATAGGGAAAATTTAACTTGGCCAGTGGATCTTCAAGTTTTAAGGGTAATGAGATGGACATCAATTGTAAGAATGAAAAGTAGGGTAAAGGGAAATTAAGAATCCTTTATCATATGTAATTCTCAAGAAAGGGACTTAAATATTATAAAACATAAATAGGAAATCAATAGACAGGGCAAACCATAAAATCTAAAATCCACACTTCAGCAAATTATAATTCAAGGCAAACTTTTCCAATGAAATATAGAAGGCGAGAAACTCATTTAACTTCTAGTGATTTCACCTTCAAGGACAGAAAAAAATTAAGACACACATATAATTGTAATCAGAGAAGAGGGAACTCCTAAACATACTTGACTATAGTTATGAAGATCTCTAAAACAATTAGTTAAGAAAGTAAAAAGGGTATGTTCAAAACAAAACCTCTTTGGCAGACTTTAAAGAATGGTACTTTAGAGAGAGACTTCAAAAAATAGTGTTTAAGTGGCAACTAGTAAGCAGGGAAAACCATAAATCATGCCTGATGCCAACTGTATTCAACTATTTATGAAATAAACAAGCTTAGGGGGTCTAGATAGCAATTAATAATTCTCTAAAATGTCCTAGCAGAAAAAAACATTAAGGCAATGAAGAATAAATAGAACTAAGGTTCTTTGAGAAGACATTTCTTATCCTAAAACTTTTATTCTACTGCAACATAGAAAGGTGGAAACATAATGAAAACAGGAAATAAAAATAATAGATTAGAATCACTTCACCAACAACCAAGTTTAGGGATCCAATGATCTAGCCTCCTCCATAAACAAACAAATTAGGGCATCCACAAGTTCCAAGACTTCAATTTCCTTTCAACTTCCGAGAGACTATGTATTACTTCAAAGAGTCATTAAATTCCAACAAGATAATGAGTTTAGATGCAGTATTTATGCTACAAATGAGGAGGTGAAGTTAATCTAGGGTTTGAGTATCATTTATTACATAGTTAATGCATTCCTAACCTTGAAGACCATGAAAGGCTCAAGGTAGGAATATCTCCAACTATTCTCCATTTTAATAACTTCTAGCTTAATTGCTAAGGAAAAATAGGTGAATTTTTTGACTTTAAGGCCTTTTCATAATTGTTACAATAACTGTCTGGCAGATATAAATATCTATGACTCAGTTTAATAAAGGCCTAATGCTTTATTGAAGGAAACAAAGCACCTAGGTGGCAAAAATATCTTTGAGAGGAATAATTGTTGTGAGTTGAGTCATTCAAATCTGTTTGAGTTATTTTTCCCTTTATTTTATCTTTTAGTCTCTATCATTTAGGATTTAAACTCTATCTTTATCTTTTAACGTCTACTTTTTATCATTTTTTCTTTGACCCTTTATCAATCTTCCTTTTCCTTAATCTTCTATTTTAATTAGCTAACCCTTTTTTTTTGTCTTTTAATTGGGATTATCCCCTTAAATCTTCTACTTTCTTCCTTTGCAATTTCTCTAACTGTTTCTGTCTTCTGTGTGCAGGGGAGGCCATTCATTTGTAGCTAGAGGTTCATTTGATCCATCGATGATCATGTTTCATCGATGATCAATCTTGATTTAGGGCCTCTATCCCTTTTGTTTCGAATAAAACAACTGGATCTTCACCCAACATCTATCCCAACCTTTTGGACTATGGGAGGGTATGGTGACCCTTTCTGCGATTAATCCTGCACAATACACAAACAATTAGTCTTTAAAACCTGTGGGAGTGGGCTTGACTGCATTTTCAGGGGTTTCGAGTGGTTGGGAAGTGATCTGAGAGGAGGAGAGAGTGCAGGAGGCAAGGTTTCAAAGGAGGAACTAGGTGAAAATTTGAATGGAGGCGGGAAATTTTGAATTTTAGCATGGCGGGGAAAATTGGTTTTCAAAAACCATAAGTTGTTTATCACACGGGTGGAAGGAAGTAAGTTGTTTTGGGCGATGGGCGCGTGATACCACTGGGAGATTGACGTGTGGAAGGCTAAAACCGCCTATTTTGTGTGGGTTGGGAAACATTAAACCCATCGCAACTTTATTTGTGATATGTCGTTTTAGTCGTTAGATCTCGAAGAACGAGATCGATGGTGATCGCACATTGGAGGGGTGGAAGGAAGGTTTGAAGCTGGGGTCGGTTGGATAGATGGAAGAACATGAATGGAGTAAGGGTATAGTGGAAGGTAGGGCCTGAAGCGAGGTGACTTGGAGATCTTCG
This sequence comes from Pinus albicaulis, assembly GCA_034641835.2. Taxonomy (NCBI): domain Eukaryota; kingdom Viridiplantae; phylum Streptophyta; class Pinopsida; order Pinales; family Pinaceae; genus Pinus; species Pinus albicaulis. The sequence goes on along the minus strand of CM076575.1, from coordinate 1,889,433,011 downwards.
TCGGGTAGCGCGAGGTTGTAATAATGCGGGGTAAGGTAGGGGATGCGACAACCGTTGGATCGGGAGAACAGATCTCGATCAATGGTGGATATGGCTTGATGGAAACAAAAGGTGGGTGAAGAAAAGCGGGGCCCACTCATTAATTTTTCAAAATTTTGGGGCTTTATACAATGTGTGGGGGGTTAAATAAAATGAAAGGAGAAGAAGGGTAGTTTATAGGTGGAAGGGGCTAAAAATAAGCAAGGGACAAGGTTTTACGGGGGGTAAGGAGCTGGGGCTTAAGAAGAGAGGGGCTTAAGGCTTGATTTATGGAAAGAGTGGGTTTTTAATCATAAAGAGAGCTTTATGATAAAATTTAAAGGACCCAATAGATAATAACTTGGTTTTAAACAATGTAAAAAGATGATTTTCACATTGTTTAATATGTTTAAACGAAAAAATTATGAAATGAATGGGACTGATGAGGGTTTTGAGAAAAGGAAAAAATGGGCATTTCAGAGGAAGAGGGTTATGAATGAGAGTGAAAGTGAGGAAATGAAATGAGGCAAACATGCCCAAATGAGAAAAATCCCTTTTTTTGCAGTTGTGGGGTAGAATTTTTAGGAGGCAGAGAGAGGAGAAACTTAGTGAAGGATTTTGACTTAGGATAATGAAGGCAGTGAGATTTCTAGCACTCGCAATTTTTCTCAAATCTTGTTTCTAGAAATCCAGTATCATAATTTAGTCATCGTTTGATATCAACAAAAATTACTGATGACTAGAAGCCATGAGTGCCTTTTCCCTCCTGCAAGTGACAAAAATTTTTAGCACTTCTTGTCAGCACTCGATGTTACCATGGCACCCAATAGATTTGCTTCAAAATATACCACAAAAATTACTGAGGAAGAAGTTGAGAAAACGCCAGTAAAATTTCTAGTGTATACAAACATTCAACTATTTGTGGAAAATGAAGCAGATCTAACATGGAATAAAGTAAACAAATATTTTTCAAAAAATGGCTTCATGTATTTTCTTGAGGACCAACAAGTATATGACAGGGTTCAGTAGTTAGGATTACAGAGGGTTGCATACAAATATCTAGCCTTCCCATGTGCAGATGTCACTAGCTAGATTTTTTCACACACTGATGTGAAGACCATGAAATTGAACAGTGCCAACGGATAGAAGTTTACTACGTTTCAGGCAGAAGATTACAGTCTTATGTATTTTTTTCCTAAACTAGAAACACTCATGCATTCATATATATATGAAACCAAAAAATATTTGAGCATAAAGGAGGTTGTTAAAGGTTGGGTGAAAGATCCATCCAAGTTTCGACAGACACCCATCAATACATACAAGACAAAGTCTCTCAGGAGGGCCTACCAGATCTTGATTATCCTAGCTTGCAGAATCTATGCTGAGTGGAGGACAAAGACCTTTCCTGAAGGGTGGGAAGTCTTATTGAACCAGGTTTTGAACGAGGGGAAGTCATTCAAATGGTAAGATTTATTAGTTCGATAGTTAAGAATCAATTTAATGAATTCCTGGAATCCTCCCAATGGTGGGAAATAAAGATTCTACATGTCTACATATTTATTGGATGCAATATGTGCACATAATGCATCCCTTGGCATGAGTTGGAATTGGACACCTCATGAACCTATCATGTATATCTATTACAAATTTCTCTCAAATTGCAACCATCAAGGAGTAATGGAAAAGTTAACTAACCACTTCCTCATTTTGATTTATAATATGTTCTTTGAAGAGGAACCACCTTGCATGTCATGTGGAGAAATGGATGCAATAGCAGAGATCAAAAATTGGTTTGCCTCACCAAATGGCACCTTCCTTAGAATTTCCACCAGTCATAAGTCACCATATATTTTACTGAGTTATCCCACCGAAAAACTTGTCATGCAAGAAGTTTCATATCATCTCTCCACGGGGTTCTCAGCATCTTTGAACAAGAAGAAGAAAGGACCATGGCCAACTTTTCCTATGAAAATTGGATTGTATAATATAAAGAACCTGAAAGTCATGGATATCGAATGAAAGGCAATAGAGGATTTTTCATTCGGTACTCGGGACTTTAATCCATACAATCCCCGTTTTATTTGAAAATACCATTGTGCGAGAATACATTTTCAGTGGCTCAGCGGGACATTTCATTGGCAGAGAGAAGAACGAAGGAAGAGAGAAGAGCAACGAATGAGATTGGAGGAAGAAAAGAAAAATCATGAACAAGAAGAGAATTCAAACCAGGAAGAAGAAGAGAGGTGAAGCACAATATCAGAAGAAACAAAATAGAAGCATACTAAAGAGCAAGAATAGAACCAGCCACCGGTAGAGGAGAAGAGCGGATAGATGTAGGACCAATATCTTTCTCAACAGATTAAATAATTGATAGAAATTGTGGACATTGAGGACGAACCTGAGCCACAAAATCAAGGTGTCGACCTAATGCTAAGTACACAACAGATCACTTTTTAGTCTCCACCACCTCTAGCAGCAAACTAGCTTCACTCGAGGAAGAGGAATTTTTTCCTCTAGATGATGATCTGGTTATGGACACGTACAATATTTCTTATGATGAAATTTAGAGGAATATTGTACAAGCACGCAAGGAATAAAAAATTCTATGACCTCGCATTGCCTACACTCATTAGAGAAAGGGTGATAGTGTTGGAGAATGGGAAGAATCCCAATGCCATTTTTTAATCCAACTTGACCTTTGCATGTGCAACAATATCAAATAATCAGTATTTGATGGTCGAGTGTAAGAAAATGGCACAAAATTTAAAAATTGTCACACAAGAGGTAAAACAGCTCCATGCAACATATTATAATACAACCTCTACATAGGTCTACTTGGGGGAAATGAGAGCAGCGATACTTGGTGAAGTATCGATACTTGGAGTGACCATGAAGAACCTCTATAAGTAGCTTGTTGTCTTACATAAGGCAGTTGTCTACTTACATGGCTCACAGTAAAAATTACAAAGACTTTGTCAAGACTCTTAGGAATGTACAAGTTTTCATTTTTGTCGTGCATGAATGGATAATGCGATGCAAAGGGGCACTGATTGACTTGGGAAAGAAAAAAAATCAACAAGAAGAGGTGGAGAAAGCAAGATTTCAGATGCTAATCCAAAAAAACAAGCATCTTGTGTCATACATTGGTATAATTTAGGTCTCATATGTATGATTATACAACAGTCTGGATTTCATGATGAACACACATAGGATCCCATCAGTTGGATCGCTCACCAAAGCCAAAAGAAGGAACCAAGCTAGGTAGAAGATTGAAGAATACTTGGAGCAACTTAGACATATTTCCACGAAGGAATGTATGTAGTTGAACATAAAGAACATGCAAAACTACATTAGTGGCTCTGTCCAAGTGAGAAAAATGTTTCTCCTGATACAAAAATAAGTTCAAACTCATTCCAAGTCATTATACTCGGATGAAATGGAGGATAGTGTCGGCTTCCAATGAGACATCATCACACAGTTTGGGTATTTCATCACACAGTACCAATCTTGGCAGCAATATGTGAATGAAACGCATCAAGTGAAAGTTACTGAAATTATAATTTCCCCATACTCAAGCATGAGAGTGTTTTGTCTTGTTAGGTTTTCAACTTTCCTCTACCCTATTTTGTATTATATGGGTATGAATGTAAAATTTAATATTCCTTGTAAATAATTTTTAAGTGAAATTCCAAGTGTCCATTGTGGAATGTGAAAATTCTTGATGTAATTTAATTGAATAGGAATTTGAAAAGAAGGTGAAGATTCATGAGGGGAGTCCAAGAGTCACAAAGGGGAATGTGAAGAGTCACCCCCTTTTGTTATAAATATATTCTCATAACTCATATAAATGGATTTTGGGAGCCAATCTTTTGGCTAGGCTTAGGCTCAAGATCAAGAGATTAGGAGTTTTGTGAGAGCCTTGGCTTCTCCATAGGGAAAAGGGAGTATCTTTCTTTGGAGGAGCAGGTGATGTTTAATTCATGCTCCATTATTAGGGCTAGTGGTTCATCAATGGTGTATGTATGATTGGATCTTCCACTTTAATAAAAGCTCAGAGTTGGCACATTTTCATGCATATGTTGTGGATATAGTAGGACTATAATTTTTTTTATTTTCAATGTATGTTATTTAAGTTATGATTATTCTTATGAACTATTTTGTTTGCATTGGTACGAATCTTGTGGAATGTGTGTTTTGTATTATTTCATCATTGTTAACTTGTGAACTATTTTGCATATTATCTTGTGATCTCTATGCCCTCATGTGTCTATTTCAAGTTGCATACGATTGCATGCTTATAAGGGGCTCACTCATTTTCCTTTCGCGTGTTTGAGCCTTCATGCATCACACTTGACTCTCCACAGGTTCACACACTTTCTCTTACCAAAGTCACGATACATAACTCTATGTGTATTTGCTGCCACGACATATCATTAACACCCACTACATTGAAAATTGAGTCATACTTCCAAATGGGACTCCTACACCAAAATTTGTGAGGTCTAATTGGGACTTCATATCGAGCAGATCCCCTTGAATGTTGGTGGGTCTAGCACCGTTAACACCCTGGTAAGGATTCCAAGCAGTTGCCAAAAGAGGAAAAACCTGTGAAGTACCAGTAGTAAGGAAGGGAATAATCCCATGCTAAAAAAATAAATGAGAGATATTCCCAAACCCAAAATGACTAACATAAGGATATACCAAGCCCTGGCTCCCTTGAAAAGGATTAATCTTTTTAGCATGGTTAGAGAAAGGCATTGATCCTACATTAAATGATGGAGGAACATGTCCACTTCCAAATGCAAAACCTTAAAAACATGTTGAACCACTAGCCATCAAAGTCATAGATGCAGAAGCAAATGACGGTAAGGTTTATGAGACTGAGGGAATCCCACTAGATGGCATTCCAAAAGAATAAGCACCAGTGAAAGGAGCAGAATTTTTGGTTCCTCCACTTGAACTCGGGATGGACGTAGATAAAGCAACTATCATATTAGGTTTAATAGTACAGATAGCAATAGTACACCCTCCTATAGTAGAATAAGGAGTATGTACACCAGGCATATCGGAAGCCATAGTTGTGCCACTAAAATTGGCCATTAAGAAGAAATAAGGACAGTGAATAGGGCTAGCTAACATATGAATCAGAGTACCCATGTATGATACAATGTAAGGAGTATGAGAAGGATAAGGTTTTGTAGGAGTCGTAGGGACTCAGAAACATCTTCAATTTTTGCTTCATCTTCTGATTGGAAGATTAACCTAGCCAGAACCAGAGATTTTCTGCCTAGATAATGGATTAGACTAGGTTCACCCCGTGAAATAAGAGGCCTCAGAGAAGGATTTGTTTCTATTGCATTAGTTGGCACTAGTTCAAAATAACCAAAATAATTACTCCTGCGCCTTCTAGGTGAAGGCTCTGCACTCACAGGTGAAAGCTTAGGAAGCCTTATAGACCGACGGAACTGGTCGATCAACCACCTTTATATAAATTAAAATTAAAAAATCAAATCACTTATGGAAATATAGGAGCACAACAAACTCTCTAAAAAAGTCGTAAAGATACAACTAAGAAAAAAAATTCCAAGTATTTCCACTTTGGGTTATTAGGACCAGACACAAAAATGCAAGAAAGAAAATATAATGACCTCCTGAAGGTATTTTTGTATGATCAGGGTTTGAGCCAACCAGCAAAGGTATCAGATGAAATTATGTTAGCTTCATATAATAGCATTTGTCGATGCAAGTACCCAAGCTTCATAAGGGCACCCTACAAAAGTACTATGAAAGTGATGCAGCGTCTCCCTCACGTACCAAAGATATCCCCCCCTCATTCACCTATGTGTTCCCTAGGAAAGGAAACTAAGGTCACCATCTCATGATCAAAATTTAGGCAGAACAGTCGTGGGTGCGCGATCTAACAAGTAGGGGAGGGGGTATATCTCTCTTCTTATCTTCATATGTCCGCATGCTTGACTAATGTGTTAGAGGAGCTTTCCCATAATACTTAACGATAATGTATTTCCACTCATAATATTCTTCTATAATTTCATTTTAAGTGCCCCTGGAGAGTTTACTCTCCATGCACTGATTCCAAGGCCCTAAATGCCCTAGAATAGCTGAAGTTTTTATGACAAAAAGAAAAAGTCTAGTTCATTTTAATTTTAAGCACTGATTTTAGCTGGTTGTAATTTAAGACAAGATAAGTGAAAGTGCAACTGATTATTTTCTGATGAAAAATAAATCAATAGAAAGCCTAGGCTACATGAGAATGCAACACTTCTTTTTCTTCAATGAAATAAATTTCTACAAGGGTTCTAAGAGAAACCTAAGAAAGAAACTTACTCTTTTTCCTTTTCAATTAAGCACTCGCACATTCAAAAGCTAACAAAAAGGATTAAATGATCTCTAAAATTCATCTAACCTAATTCACACTACAATGTAAATTCAAGATTAAAAGAAAAGTTCAAACATAAAAAAATGTGATCCCAAAGGTAATGGCCAATTCAACAAGAAAAGAGAAGAAAATCCCAAAAGAAAAAACATTCCTCAAAGAACAAAGATTCCTAACCTTAAAACAAGAATTCACACATTTTCCAAAAGCTCAAAAGACTACAAAGCCAAAAACAAAAGAAAATAAACACAAAGAAAGTGTTTTTATTTTTCATTTAAAGGTTTAAAGAACCAAGAAGTTCAAAAATGGAAAACAAACAAAAATCTAAAAACCAAAGGCATGAAAAAGACTCAAATTCAACTAGTCGCAAATAATCACAAAGATAAAATACCCAATACAAATGAGAGACATAATCACTTCAAGAATTTGGCCAAAAAGTTGCAAGAGAATCTAGAAATTAGAAAGACTCTAGAGAACTGAAATCTCTCATTCATCTAAGAATCACAAGCCCGTTTTGAAAACAAGAAAGAGAAATAAAAAATAATTCAAATTCTAGGTCACAAAAGAAGAAAATCAAAGACTGGGTTATCAAAAATTTTAAGAGCAACAAGACATGTTCCAGAGCCACATAGCAACCAGATACTTCACAAAGAAGATCTGGAAGCCAATTTAAAAAATGGAAAACCTTAGGTTGACACAAACATTTCTCAAACTAGATGAAAGACACCAACAAAACCAGACATCAAGGTGATTTCGGGCTTCTAAAACATCAAGAAATCATAAACATACTTGTTCAAGACCTCAACAAAAGTTACAAATGAAATTTTTTCATTTTTAAAATCTATACATGATTGTTTAAATATATTCATGCATGTATACATGACTATATATGAATCAACGCGTGCATACACGAGTTTATTTCGAAAAAACTAGGTATGTGCATGACTATCTATAATAAAAACCATGTATAATTGGAAAATGATGAGAAACTAAAAATAAATCCCATATATGAAATATCAGGCTGAATGACCAAATCACTTAAGACTCAAAAAGAGTGGAAAAAAAACCAAGAAACAACAAACGAAACCCAAATCAAAGAGAAACAATCCTTCTAGGAAATACTTGATGGTATTCTCTAGTGGAGTCGTTAATTATATTGGTGGGAAAGTTTCCCTAAGGCAAGGGTTGAAAGCCTCAATAGAGCAGGATAAGATAATCAACAAAGAACACTCAATTAAGAATTCCAAACATTCAAATTTTCAAACTTGGATTTGGATACATACCCGAAGGTCCTACGTTTGAAGATGTTATTGTAGGGTCCAAACCCTCTGCTTTCTCCAAGGTGTGCAAACCTAAGAATCAATAATAGAAGCATACGCATAATAGATAATTGAATGTGCATACATAAGAATATGTTAGATCATCATATAGAAATATTTATACTATCATTCATAGGAAGACAACATATATTGAGAATAATACATGAGCTTCTTTATTGATTAACATCAGTAAGTACAGGATAGATACAACCTGATCTAGGCTAAAGGCACCAGTGAAGCCTTCCTCTGCATCCGTCCAGCTTGGCCAAAAAGAAAACTTCTCTAATAAGTGCAAGAAGATGCTAGATAAGGATGTTGTGTATCTCTGCAAAGGAAACCAACGCTTCCTAGAGACTAGGAGTGTAGGAGGCATGGGAAAATAAGACTTGATCTGGGAGAAATTGAGTATAATGTTGATATCCTTCTTCTTTTCTTGTCACTACGCCTACACAATGGGTGTATATATACCACCTCAAATTGGTTATTTCAGTTAGGCCATGGGCTCCTTTAGGTGGGCTCTCGATAAAACCCGTAAAACCCACTGAAAAAATAGCATTTTATTTTATGTTTTCATACTTTAAAAGGTATACGTAGGTATAGTGTTATGGGACTTGTGTATGTACGTGTTTTTATATGGGAAGAGTCATGTATGGATTTTGAAATATTTTTTTTTAGTATAAAGTCAAGTCTGCATGGGAAAAAGGACTACCTAGTGCCATAAAGGAGCTTCAGGTATACAAGAGTGCTAAATGATGCAATAACAGAGTCTACCAAAAATAATAAGAGCGCGAGAGGTCTTGGTAGGATAAATTATAGAGGTAGGGAGGCAAAAATAATAAGGGAGTAAAACAACAAAATAATAGACAACAAAGGATTTTTAATGATAAACCAACTATCAAATGTGTTAGATGTCGTAAAATTGGTCACATTGCTACTAAGTCTGGAATTACTGAGGAGAAAGTTAGTGAAAATAGAGAATAAATGATGAAAATAAATACCAACCACCTCTAGATAAAGGAAAATCATCTAAGAATGCACATTATGTTGATGCACATTCTAATTTCAATGTCGTTGATGTCTCTACTTTATTCTCTTCATGGCATGGCAGTAGGATCTTAGACACAAGTTCCACTTGTTATATGAGCTTTAGGACATATTTGTTTTAAAAATTAAGTGATCACATTGATGAAGTAGTTTATTTTGCTGATAAATCTCAAATTAAACCTTCAGGAGCTGGATTTATTTGATTAAATATGCTAGGAATTACAAATTATATTCTACATGATGTTATTTTTTTTCCAAAATTTCAAAGGAATTTGTTGTCTCCTATATAGATCAGAAAATAGGGGCATTCGATACATATATTTGATGGTATAATAGAGATTTGAAGAGCATGTGATAATTAAACTATTATGACTGGTGTGGAAGAAGACAAACTTTTAAAATTGAAAGGTACGTCATCCATTGCATTGAATATTACTTATTTGATTCAACAAAATGATGCTTTGTCTTCCAGTTTATTAGGGCATGCTCATTTTAGTCTTATAAATTATGATAGTATAAGAATTATGAGACAGAAGAGAATTAAAGGGCTTCCAACAATTCCAAGAAAACTTACTCCATGTAATGCTTGTATTTTGGGAATGCACAGTAAACAACCTTTTCAAAGTTATACTTCTAGACCTTTAAGAGAATTAGGACTCATACATTCATATTTATCTGGACCTATGTCTGTTGCAACTGCTAATGGTAATAAATGCATGTTGGCATTTATTGATGATTATTCGAGGATGTGTTGTGTTTATCTCTTGAAAGAAAAATCACAATTTTTTGATGTGTTTAAAAATCTTCATCTCTTGATTACAAATGAAAATCAACTTAATATAGGCACTCTAAGAATTGATAATGGTGGCGAGTATACTTCATATGATTTTGAAAATTAATTGTAAGAGAATGGCATCAAACACCAAACAACAACTCCTTTTAATCCACAAAAAAATGGTGTCGCAAAACGAATCAATAGAACATTGCTTAATATGGTTAGATCAATGGTGTTATTTAAGAAGGTAAAGTTGATGTTTTGGGGAGAAGCAGTGATTTGTGCGGCTTATATTAGAAATAATTTTCCTTCTTTTTTCATCAATAACAAAACTCCATATGAAATGTGGTATAATCGTCTTCTTGTTGTTCAACATTTCAATATTTTTGTTCTCAATGTTATGCATTAATTCCTAAGCAGCAAAGAAGCAGGTTGAGTGCAAGAAGCAGAAAATGTATATTTTTGGGATATTACAATACTTGTAAGGAACACAGGTTATATGATGAAGAAAATAAGAAGTTTATTTTATCAAGAGATGTAGTTTTCTTGAATCAGATAAAGATTCATCCATTACTGATAGACAACTCAATCATTTATAAAAGTTAATGTCCAAGAATTTTTATTATGAATCTTATAATAATCTTCCACATCCTCAAGGTAGATTCGCATTCTATATCATTCTGTTGATTTTATTTCAATAAATTTTCCTATTAATGATGATAATGGTTCTGCTGAAAAAAAATTAGATGATAGAAGTGCTTTTGCAAGGATAAAAATTTGTTATGTTCCAACAGAATAGGCTCCACAAGATGAGCAACTACCTCCACAAGTTAAAGAACCACTATGAAGATCAACTTGTATCAGAACTTTCCAAGAAAATATGAAGATTTTTATATAGGAAGTTCTTCAGGTAACTATTCTCATGATTCTAAATACAATATCTTTGTTAATAGTGAGCCCACTTGTTTGAAGAATTTTTTAGTTGTAATGAATGAGAAAATGCAATGCAAAGGGAATATGATGCATTTTTTAAAAATGGTACTTGGAGGTTGGTGGATCCTCCTATGGCATCATACACATTGGTTGCATTTGGGTGTATAAAACTAAATATAAAGTTTATGGTTAACTTAATAAGCACAAGGCAGGGCTTATAGAAAACGTATATGCATAAAAAGAGGGTGTTGGTTATACAAATACATTTGCTCCTACAACCAAATGGGGAACTATTAGAACCTTGTTTTCTAGCAACACAGAAAGGATGGAAAATTCATTATATGGATTCAAAAACTGCATTTGTAAATGGAGATTTGAAGGAATATGTTTACATGTTTCAAGCAAAGGGTTTTTTTTGTCAAAGGTAAAGAAAAAAAGGTATTGAAATTGATGAATTCATTGTATTGTTCGAAAAAATCACCACGTGCATGGTATGAAAAACTAACCAAGTATCTTCCTAAGTTGAATTATAAGAATTTTGACCTAGATGATGAAACTCTTTTTTTTAAGAAGGTTGGAAGATCTGTTGTATATCTAGTTGTCTACGTTGATGATTTAATGATCACATAGAACAATGATGACTATATATCATCTGTTAAGAAGGAATTGAAAAGGGTTTATGATACGATAGATTTAGGTTTACTTCATTATTATCTAGGGATTGAAGTTGATAAAAAATCTCAACATATTCTTATCTCTGAAAGGAAATATGTTGTAAATTTATTGAATACATATGGAATAACGGATTGTAATTATGTTGCTACTCTAATGGAAAAAAATCTAAAGCATGCTTCAAATGAAGGAAATACATTCAAAGATCAAACAAAGTACAAACAACTTGTTGGAAGTTTTATTTATCTCTCTATTACTCGTCTTGACATAAATTTTGTTGTAGGGATACTTTCCATATTTATGCATCAACCTCATGAAGGTCATTGGGTAGCAGCAAAAAGAGTGCTCCAATATATAAAAGGAACTCAAACATATGTCATCAAATATTCCAAATTTTTAGACTTCCATCTCATCGACTATTCAGGTGTTGATAAAAAAATGGGGTGTCTACTTCTGGTTATTTGATGACACTTGGATCAACATCTATCACTTAGAGATCAAAAGAGTGATATTTCCCTTTTGATTCTACCATTGAAGTCGAATATGTTGCAGCAACTCAAGCTACAAAAGAAATCATTTGGCTTCAATAAATACTTGAAGACTTGCAAAGAAACAAAAGACATCAACACATCTTCTTATTAATAATACTTTTTCAATTCAATTGGCTATGAATCCTAAATGCCGTGATAAAACCAAGCATATCAGCACCAAATGTCATTTGATTTGACACATGTCGTGGCCAAACCAATTCATATGACACATTGTCCCACTTCAAAACAAATTGCATATATTTTTACTAAAACATTGGGACGTGAAAAGTTTGACATATTTAGATTTTTACTTGGCATGTTAGATGTCCCTTTGGATTAAGGGAGAAAATGTTAACTAATCCTTCGGGATTTTGTACATTGTTTAAATTAGGACATTGTTAGTAATTTTTCAGTAGTTCTCGTATTTCTAGTTATGGAGAAGTTATTTAGACATAATTGTCTCCCTTTGGTTTCAGATTGTATAAATACCTCATTTTTTATCAATGGAGTTTTTACGGGCCTGTCCAAAATAAATAACACAATACCCAACATTAAATTGTTGAGAATGATATAAAACTCATAACAATGGGGTGATATTATTATTCTAAGAAAATAATGCACACATCATGACACGAATCACTTTCTTCCATATCATTCCATTAGCCTAAATAACACAATAGAGCCTAATTTACCAACCAAATAGACTTTATTTCTGGGAGTCTGGTCTTGATGGAACCAAAGAGAATTTAACCTTTTCCTTATGTTAGACGACTAACGACTTGGTGAGCCTTCAACCAACTTGGTTACCCATCATGACTAAAATCTTGGTTTTATATTGTCTAAAATAAGTTTTTGAATGCATAATTAAATTCACCACCTATTCAAAGCATTAGGATTTCAATTCCAAGCAATCCCTAACAATTTTCAAACCTAAAAAAAATAAAATATGTAATTACTTGTGTGATACCTGCCCCACAAAAATTAACAATGTTAATTACTTCTCTGATGCCTACCCCACAATGCACACATTGTAATTTACATGCAACTAGCATGCATACTTGTAATTACTTGTGTGATACTTGCCCCACAAAAATTAACAATGTTAATTAATTCTCTGATGCCTACCCCACAATGCACACATTGTAATTTACATGCAACTAGCGTGCATACTTGCAACTTGTGCGCATACTTCCCCACCCATATCAGAGCATCCCATTATTAAATAATTGCCAGCAATGCTTGGTCTGAATATCATATGAGATGTGAGAGGGGAAGGAAAGGTATGCAGAAAACAACCAAATAAAGAAAGAGGTAGGCAGTAATGAAAAAACAACCAAAAAAAAGAAAGAGTCAGCCATAATGAGAAATGGAGAACCATGGGAGAAACTCTAGTTATGCACTACAGAAAAAATGTTTTGAGAGCTCTGCAACCTTTGACCTAGGGTTTGATCTGAGCACCAACTGCATTCTTCTTCCGACACTGGCAAGGGGCAGTCCCCTGCTCCAAGATTTGCGGCAGAGAGGGGTGGCCCTGGCCCAACGAATGAGAAGGTCGAGGGCCCCAGGAGCCCCATCTTTCAAACAAGTTATGGTTGACAAAGGAAAACGCCTGATGGAGGAAGTGAGGATCACGGGTTCAGATTCTGCAGCAAATAAGACAAAAGAGGATGACAATACCAAGGTGAGTGAACCCCCTAACCAGCCAAAAGTTATCAAGAGGCTACAGGAGCAAGATAAACTACAATCCACCCAGGCAAAGAAACCCGAAGAAGAGGAAGTGAAGACCCAGGAAACTGAAGCAAATGAAAACCCCAACCTGAACAACTCTGATCCAAATGGGTCAGCAGACGAAGGGATCCAACAAAAGAACCAGGGAATATGTAAGCCGAAAACCAAGGAAAGCCTCAAGTGGTTACAAACGACCCGGAACTACAAGCCTATAGGGATCACATGGCCATTCATGTGGTGATCTGCAAATTCATGGGCTTTTGGCCCAATGAAAAAGCCTTATGCCAATGGATCAAACAAATATGGAAGCCGAGGGGAGATGTGCAGTTACACCTAGGTGCCAAAGGTTTCTTCACGTTGGTTTTTGCTAACCTGGAAGACAAGGACCGTATCTTTGATGGAGGGCCTTATTTCTATGCCTCAGCTGATCTCCATATGAGACCCTGGAAACCCAAATTTTCATCAAAACAAGAGACATTCACAGATGTTCTTGTGTGGATTCGTTTGTTTTCCCTACCAATCGACTACTTGAGACCAGCAGCGCTGGAGAAGATAGGCAACACACTCGGGACTTTCGTTCGAGCCTCTGAAGCCACTATCCAAAAAAGATACACTTCTTGTGCTCGGATATGTGTTGAAATGGATGTTTCTAGGGCTTTGCATGGGGGTTTATGGTTGGAATACAGAGATGAAGTCTACTTTCAAACCATAGACTATGAGCAAATACCCTTCAGGTGCCATAAATGCCATGAACACGACCACTTAATCCGGGAATGCCCCCTAAACAAAACCGTTGAGAAAGCCAAGGAAAAGTCCGGTCAGGCCCGGGATGGTTTTGTTCAACCAACCGGAAGACACCGGGCCAACAGGAAAACCCCACCAAAGATGGATAACCAGTTCAAGGGAACCTTGAACACCTATGAGGTGCTTGGAGAGGATTCCCAGGTGGAAGAGCCTGCTCAAATCCCAGCTTCTGAGCAGGAAACCATTGGGATGGCAGAGCAGAGAACCTAGCCAAAGATGCCGATCATGATCAATGACCTGCTCCTAGAGCCCAAGTTTCGGAAATATGCAGAGGGAGACAAGGAAATGGACTTAAGTGAAGTCGACACAAAGGATCAAGACTTAGGATATATCCTCGAAAAAAGAAGGGCTAGACCTCAACTCCACAGTTGAGTAATGGAAACAGAAAGGAATTGACCAAATCCCAGAGGAAGAGATTGACAGGGTCGACCAAATTTTCCCATCAAGGCAAGATGCAGCATTAAAGGGTCTGAAAAGAAGTCGGAGGGTGACTAAATGCCTAGGTATTAAAGCACAGAACCTACACCACACGAAGGCCAGCACTAAGCACAAAAATAAAAGAGGCAGAAGATCCAATAGCGATGCACTCCAAGAGCTGGGTCAAATGTTGATCAACTCGGGTAAAATGAAAGCCCTTGAGGCTTTCTCCTTCTCCTCTTAAACTTTTTTAATCATGAAAGTCCTCTCATGGAATACAAGAGGGCTGGGTAGCCAAAATAAACATAGACTCCTAAGAAAGAAAGTTACTCAAGAAAAACCGGACATAGCTTTCCTTCAGGAAACTAAATGTTCTAGACAAAAGTTGGAAGAACTAGGCAAATGCCTAGGAAAGCGTATGGAGCACCTAGCAATTGAAGGAAGTGGGACTAGTGGAGGCCTGGCCATTTTTTGGAATCCTTGCTCCCTTCACCTCCTAAATGCCAAAGCGACCAATATATTTCGTCTCCCTTGAGATGCAGATCTTGGGGAAGAAAGGCACGTTTCTGTTCACTAATGTATACAACCCGCAATGACTAGAAGAAAAGCTACTGCTGTTGGAAAATATCACCAAGCTGCATCACAAACATCCCAACTCCAAAGCCATCTACAAAGGGTATTTCAATATGATCACCTCTCTCAAGGAAAAGAAGGGAGGTTTGCAGTCTCTTAACAGCGATGCAAAGACCTTCATTTCTTTCATCAAATCTGCCAACCTGGTGGATATTCATGCTTGGAATGGCATCTTTACCTGGACCAACAAAAGAGGTAGAGACAGGCATATTTCCTCCCTACTTGATCGTTTTATGGTTTCTGATTGCATTCTTATGGAGGGGGTCACTGTTGATTCTGGTATCCTCCCCTCCGGGGGCTCGGATCACTGGCCCATTACGCTGAATGCAACCATCTCGGGTACGCCCAAAAACAGACCATTCTGCTTCGAAAAATTTTGGCTCACCCACTTGGATTTTTTAGCCAATATTAAGCTATGATGGAAGGATCCCCTTGATGTCAGAGGAACTAAAATGTTTAGGCTCCAGGCTTGCATGAAACATCTAAAGACCAAGCTAAAAACATGGAACCCTGAAGTTTTTGGCAACACTTTTGAGGACAAACAAGCCCTGGAGCAACAAATGGAATCCATTCACAACAACTGGATTCAAGGAATAATATATCAGGAATCCATTAACATAGAGAGGGAATTGATGCAGAAATGGAATGAAATATGTAACCAGGAAGAAATTTTATGGAGGAAAAAATCCCGCGTTCAATGGTTGAAAGAAGGAGAGAAAAACACAAAATTCTTCCATAGATTTTCCATGGATTACAGATGTAATAATAAGATAACCAGGATTAAGGATGCGCAGGGGAACTTCTTCCAGTCACATCAAGAAATCACCTCCATCCTCTGGAATCACTTCAAACTCATTGCCACAGAACCCATCTTAGACAGACAGGAGGCTATCAATGCAGTCATCTCATCCATCCCTAAGATCATAACAGAAGAGAAAAACAAGGCTTTGGACCGTCTGGTATCCCTCCTAGAGGTAGAAGAAGCAGTCAAAAAGATGGCTAACGGGAAAGCCCCTGGCCTGGATGGTTTCACCATTGATTTTTTTAAGGCATGTTGGGATTTTGTGAAGCAGGATATTTGGGAGGTAGTTGAGGACTCTAGAATTTCTTCCTCCATTCTCAAGTCCCTAAACACCACCTTCATCGCCCTTATTCCCAAGGAAGAGGGGGCCTGCACCCCCTCCAAATTTTAGCCTATAGCGCTATGCAATGTGTTGTAAAACATTATATCAAAGGTTATGGCCAACAGATTAAAGCCCATACTACCTCTGATTATATCTGAAGAATAGTCAGGCTACGTGGAGGGAAGGAAAATAATGGACAACGTCCTCTTAGCTCAGGAAATCGTCCACACCCTTCAGTCCCAAAAGAAATCAGATATGATCATACAAATGGACCTCTCAAAAGCTTATGATAAGGTCAGTTGGAGTTATCTAGAGGTCGTGCTTGTAGCTTTCGGTTTCTACCCAAGATGGATTGCATGGATCCTAGCTATGGTAAAGTTTCCCAGCTACTCCATCCTGGTCAATGGTGCCCCTTCTAAGCCTTTCCTGCCATCAAGAGGCATTCGGCAGGGGGATCCCATCTCTCCATTCCTCTTTGTTATCCTTATGGAAGGTCTCAGTTGACTCATCAATTCTTCCAAGGATAATAACATCATCAAAGGTCTCCAACCCCTGATTCATACTCTGGCAACCACTCATCAACATTTTTTTGATAATACCATGCTGCATGGAACGCCCATAGTGAAGGAGGATAAAGGTTTCAAATCCATCTTAAACCTGTTCAGTCAAGCCTCTGGTATGGATCTCAACCTTGAAAAATCCTCTATTTTCTTTTTCAATACTCACTTATCAATCCAGAAGCACTTAACATATATTCTTGAATTCAAAAGATATAGCCTACCTTCCAAGTATTTGGGCATACCGCTAACGGACAAGCCATGGCAAAAGTTACACTGGGAAGGTCTACTCTCCAGGTTAGAGGACAGGAGCAACCACTGGACCAATAGAGTCCTCAATTTTGTTGGTCGGTTGGTTATGACAAAGGCAGTTCTCCAAGCCATACCCCACTACATGCTCTTGATTCTACCAGCACCGAAAAGGAGTTCTTCAGAAAATAAGATGCATTCAAAGGACCTTCCTCTGGTTCGGTAAGACGGAAAAACCTAAATGGGTGTTGGTGGCTTGGGATAAACTTTTCAAACCTAAAAATCTGGGAGGTCTAGGGTTGCATGATCCAGAGTCGGTCAACAGAGCCTGCGGAGCAAAACTTTGGTGGCACTGGCTCAAGGAGCCCCACACTCCTTGGGTGAGAATCTGGAAGGCCAAATATGTAGAGCAATGGAGAATTGGGGAGCTTATTAGAATGATCGAGGCCCCTGAAGGCTCCCCTATCTGGAATCTTGCCAGGGCTAACAGAAACATCATCCAAAATCACTGTTTTTGGGAGCTTCATAATGGTAACAATGCTTTATTTTTAGAGGAGACATGGCAACATCTTCCGAAGCTAGAAAGCCCTGACTTACAACCACTGCAGAGACGGTTTCAGACTAATGGTAAGCTAAAGTTCCATCAGTACTGGGCAGATAACAATGATAATCAGTAGTGGCGGAAATGTAACTTAAACCCCCCCTCCCCCACCGGATGCGCACTTGTCGGAACTCCTACACTCTCTCAACACTGCCCTTGGGAAAAGACTGATACGGGCGACAAAGGGGCAGGACCTTCTTCGATGTGGTAAGCTCAACGGGGGCACCTTCAATCTCAAGGAGGTCCGGAAATATTTAGAAAACAGGGAAAATGATGACAAAGTTGCATGGTTCTCCAATGTTTGGGACAACAACCTTTGGCCAAAAATTAAAACCTTTCTCTAGCTTCTTATGAATCGGAAAATTCTTACCTGGGAGAATTTAGTGAAAAGAGGGTTCATAGGAACTTCTAGATGCCCCCTCTGTGAGGAACAGGAGGAAACAATGAACCATTTTCTTAATTATTGTGCCTGGACCAACAACCTATGGGAATGGCTAAAAGATATCTTCAAACAAACTGACCGAACTAGAGGTTCCATTCAAGATAGTATTACCAACTGGCACTCTAATTAATCAAATAGAAATATGGTTAATACTCTGTGGAGGATGAGCCCTGGTTTCACTGTCTGGATGGTTTGGAAAGAGAGAAACAATCGCATATTTCAGAAACAAGGAATGAGGCAGCTGGATGACACCAAGATTATTATCATGCAAGGCTTGAAAGAAATGATTGTTACCTGTTTCCAAACTGAGCAGGATGAATCGCTATCTCCAAATGATGTCCGCATTGCGGGGCTGTTTAGTATTTCTAGCCCGACAGGGCTTAATGCTCAGGAAACTTGCCTCCGACCAACTCCCTCCCCATCGGTCTGGCAAGCCCCTATCCCGGGCTTTTGCAAGCTGAATTTTGATGGGGCCTCGTGGGGCAACCCTGGTCCGGCAGGACTAGGGGGTGTCCTAAGAGATGAGAAATGAGAAATTCTTCACATTTTTTGCAGGGAATTGGGCGAGGCCACAAACCATGAAGCCAAATTCACCGCTCTAGAGCAAGGGCTCCATATCCTAATTCATCTTGGCAAAAGCTCGGCCTTAGCGGAAGGCAACTCCCAGCTAGCCATCAATGCCATAAGGAAAATCCAGAATGGAACGAAGCCAAGAAAGGCCACGAAGCACTGGCATCTGGCTGTAGTCACTGAAATAATTTCGGAGCACCTAACCTCTCTAAGCAGCATAATTCTTCACGTTGTGCGTAGGAAAGCTAATGCGTTAGCCAATTGTTTGGCCAACTATGCTATCGATCACCCGTCGGAAGTCCATGACACATGCTCGAAAAACATAACGCAAGACGAGCTTCGGGACAAATGCTCCATCATATCAAGAAGGGACATCACTACCGGCTCGAATGAGGAGGACAGCCTGCAGAGCATAATTCATCAATAGCAGATGTGGATCCCCAGTAATATTAATGACTTCAGTTGGCACCGTACGGAAATTTCCTATGGTATGCTTTGGGAAAGGCAACCAACCGTCTGAAAGGATAACCGCAGGATCAACCGATCCATGTGGCGGTTGACATGGAGCCTTCAAGCATGCGAAAGGATCGACCTTAAGGAGTGGATCTCTGATCGCAGCTCTGGCATCATTTGTTGGATCAAACAACAAGGTGCCATTTATTGTGGCAATAAGTGGAATTCGATCAGATTATCATTACCCTTCACGGCCAGTCATTCTATATATTGCTTTTCTTGCTCTCCCTTATTCATTTGCTTCCAAGCTTCGATGTGTTTGTGCTCTTGTTTGAGGCTCAATTATTTTGTTATCTGGGAGCTCGCTGTTTTCTTTCATCTGTAGCCAATGGCGGACCACAACCTCCGCAGTGCTGAAGCCTAAAGGCTCTCAAGAGGGCTAAGGAAGGTTATGAGACCCCAGTTTCCAAGAAGGGCAAACACACCATTGATATGCTTTAGGAGGAGGTCGACAAGTCTAGGACCGAGGTGGATGATAACACTGTCAGCAAGGAGGTGAACTAGTTGGTTGACCCGGGTACGCCCTCCACTCGGGCAACCCAATTCCTTTAGACCCAGGCTATTGCGTGGCAAATGAAGACGATGCTCACAAAAGCCATTGACATGCATGGAGCGGCCGTTAAGAATACTTTTTCTGAAACATCCATGGCTTCTGCCAAGAATACTGCGAGATTGGATAAGCTTAAGATTTCCCTTAATTCACTCACTGAAGAGCTCAAAATGCAAGCAAAGGTTCTGGATAATTTCGTCTGTCGGTTCGACCTGTACTTGCGGCATGTCCTAAAAGTCTCAATCGAGATCCCGACTGATGACTCTCATACCACCATCATTCGTCGCTTCAAGCCACAAGTGTTGTCGAAGGGTGCTGAAGAGGCCAGCCCAAACACTGCAGGACAGTCTGGTGCCTCTAATCCTATTCCGTAATGGTTGTTTACACTTCCTGGTTCTTTTACTTTTTGTTAATAGTGTTTAAACAGTCTGTCAACGGCTTATATTATACTGCCGACAAGTTCTATTTTGTTAGCCCCATTCCTATCATAGGAAACCCTGCGTGGTTGGCCTGGTTTATGTCTATTTTGCTCGCTCCTACTACTATAGGAGTTAAATTTTGGTCTAGCATTCCTTTTGATATGCAGTTGAACCGGCCGAGGTACCTCTGTAGTTTTATGTATCTCTCAGGCCATTTTGTATCTATATGTACTTTAAGTTTCTATGTTTAATATAATTCTGCTGACTTACACGAAAAAAGAGAAAGGGAGAACCATACAGTGATGTCTGGTTTGATGGAAAGTTTCCTTGGGTGAAACCGAATAGACCACGGTTCAAATCTCATTGAGTATGTGGCTTGCTATGATCTTGGCTCAAGGAGTAGGCTCCCCCTTTCCCGAGGGGTCTCGGTTCTTGCTGAATCATAAGATCTAGTATCTCTGACTTGCAGGCTGTCGAATATATCCTGGTGTTATATTGGCGACCATGAGGATTGATCCTGGGTCTCCCCTAGATTACCACCCACTTCGACAACATGGTTCCTTATTTTTCCTACCTTAACTAATTATTTTAATTTTGAAGTTTTTTTAAGTATTTTATATTTTGAAGTTTTTTAATGATATTGAAAAACAATTTTTGGTTGATCATGATTTTTTATTATTATTTAAAATCTATTTTTAAATATATGAATGGATTTTTTTATTTTTTTTAATAATTAAATTGTGAAAAATTATCTAATTTTAACACATTTTTACTAAATTCTAAATAAATTTGACAGAAAAACTTCTATAACATAAAACAAAACCATTAAAATAATTTCCAAATAAATTTAACAGAAAAACTTCTATAACATAAAACGAAACCATTAAATTGGTTTTTTTTTCATTTGGTTTTTGTAGACGTCCATAGGTTTAATTAATCTTCGATGTCAATTTTTCCAATCCTCGAGGTCAATGATATATTAAAGTGAAGGCATACGGTTGTCCTTTGTCTTACCTAATTAGATTACAGAGCTTTGAATTGCATGTCTATATTTAGAGCAAATAAATGGATACAGAGAAACTTGCCTTAAATTGCGAAATCTGAGGTGCCATCAGTGATATATACTATGTTCGACACTTACATCCTGTCCCACACGTGATGCCGCGTCTGTCAACCCGGCTCTTCGGCATTCAGTGCTGCGGCTGGTGGATTGAATGCTGTGTAGCCAGGTATGCGGCCTGAAATCAAAGTCTCCATCACTTTTTCAGCTACCTCATCCAGGAGTTCCTTGTGTAACTTAATGTAGTTTCTTGGAGTAAGTAGATGGGTAGTCCAATTGCTACTGGTAGAGGTTCGGTATTACAAGTTTTACTGTTTAATCGAAGAGTTGTTAGACTCTGTCAACTAGAGAGTTGTTCCAGGTGAGATTTCTTAGGTTAAAAAAATAAATGAAAAAGTAGAAATTTTATTAATAACCTCCCAATAAATTTTCAGCGACCCCAACCAGGTGTTTCCTTCTCCAAGTTTTTATGGGGTAAGTAGATTGAGTTGTAAGTGGCGTAGAGCGCATGCTATCAATGATGTTGCAATCTCTCTTGATGTCTCTGGTACATTTTTCAGCTACCCACTAAACAAGAAAGTCCATCTCTATGGCGGTTTCCATGAAAGTTAAGACATAAAAACTAATGCTTGTCTACCCTTTCTTAAATAGTAGTAATGTTGGATCTTTGTCAACGACGTTGCCATCTATCTGAGTGCTTTGCAAGGATGTCTTTCAAGTGATGTCATATGGAATGAACGTTGCAAATAAATCAATAATAACACAAGTAAAAACATATTCTAATCTTGTAGGTTGCAAATAAATCGATAATAACGTAATTTAAAACAAATTTTAATGAGGTGTGTTGCAAATAAATCGATAATCATATAATTAAAAATATATTTTAATGATGGGAATTGTTAGTTATTGGAAGTAGGAAAATTTGTAATTTTAGAGTTGGTATATTTTGACATATTCATGTTGCAAAATAAATCCTTAATAACATAATTAAAGACATATTTTAATGTGGTGTGTTGCAAATAAAAAGATAATTATATAATAAAAGACATATTCTAAGGGTAATTGTTGGTTTTTGGAGGTGGAAAAATTTGATAGGAAATAGGAAAATTTATAATTTTGTATTATTGAGTTTGTATATTTTGAGAGTTCTAAATATTTTTTAGTTTTTCAGTATAGTTAATATTTTTTTAATTAAAAATTGTATTTGTAGATTATTACTAAAAAGTCAAATAGTTGTCTCTAGTTGAATTATTCACTATCAGAATTTCGGGATAAACCTTTTTTTATGGTGTCTCTCCTTTGACATTGGAGTGAGATCAAGGGTTTTAATTTAATTATAATGGACATACATAACATATTGTAATGATGGTAATTGTTGGTTTTTTGAGATATTTTTCACTAGAAAAAATTGATAGGAAATAAGAAATTTTGTAATTTTATTTTGTAATTTTACATTTTTGAGTTTGTATATTTTGAGTGTTTTAAAGGTTTTTCAGTATACTTAATTTTTTTTTAAATTAAAATGTGTACTTCTAGACTATTACCAAAAAGTCAAACAGTCACCACATTAAAACATAACTAGTTGAATTATTCACTATCACAATTTTACCTCATTAAAATAGAACTAGTTGAATTATTCACTATCACAATTTGGGGATAAACATTTTGTATATTGTCTCTCCTTTGAAATGGGAGTGAGATCAAGGGTTTTAATTTAATTATAGTGGACATGACATGGGAGTGAGACTAAGGGTTTTAATTTAACTATAGTGGAGATGGACATTGGAAAGAAAAATATTAAATACCAATGATTAAAATCATTAACAATGTATGTGTTGGGAAGTATATAATCATTAGTTACAATGTATATATTTGGATATTGAATTATGATATATATCATTAGATCAAGAGACATAGACTCATTAATGTTGTAGTCAACATTAATGAGTATATGCCTTTAAATTTGACTATATCATCTAGTTCCAAACAACATATCCCAGCATATGCAATGTAACTAATTAAGATATACTTTCATATTCAATTTGAAAGACATAGACCAATTAATGTTGTATATGTTGTGATATATGTCATTCATCCTAGTGTATACAACATTATTTTTATACCTTCAAAGACAATGGTATATATCCTAGAATATATGGTATATATCCTAGCATATACAACATCCCCTATGTGTTAGGGAATTTTTGAACTTGCATAGGGTGTTGGAGCATCCTTTCAATGGGAGGTGATAAATCTAGGGCATTGGATCGTCCTCCTAGTTGGAGCTATTAAACCAAGGCATTAGAGGATCCTTTATGGTGGATTTTGTAACGAGGGGTTTGGAGCCTCCTTTAATTGGAGATGAAAACTTAGAAGTTGGAGCTTCCTAATTCATGTAAATTATTGAAGAAAAATATTAAGAAGCGTTGGGTGGTTTTTCTCTCGAAAGGGTTTCCACCTAAAAAACTTGGTGTATTGTCTTGATGTCATGCATTGTTGACTGACTTTGTTTATTGATGTGATGTTGATTTCTAGTTGAACTAATGCTAATATTAATTTGAATGCTCATGATTAAAATTAACTAATTTGAGAGAAACATTGATTCACCCCCTCTTAGTGTTTCCAACACACAACACTTACATGGAGCACCAGTACCCTCCCATGAAAGTTGGGAAATAAAATATGAGACAAAAAATAAAGTTGGGATAGGAAGGTTTGGAATAAGGACACTTGGAAAATAGCAATAAAATATTGTTTCTTGAACTCGTCTAATTTCCCCACTCTTTCATTAATTTCCACCATGGTTCTCCTAGGAATTTATAATCCCAAGTGCATTATATTATGAGTATTATTAGTATTTTAAATATTTCAAATACAAAAGAGTAGTATCATACTTAACTCACTTACCTTATGGTACCATACATGCGTCACTCGACCTTTCTTTTCCTTGTGCACTTGAAGTATTAACACACACATCATGTTCAGTATTCACATGGTAGTACTACATTATTGTTTATGCTGAGCTTACTCAATAAAGTTGCGACATGAGGATCCAAACACCTAGTAAAAAAATTACATGTTGGGTGTTAGGAGGCAAGGGAGAGGAGAATGTTCATAGTCAAATGTTTAGTGACTATCAAATAAAATTAGGGAGTGGATATGAAGACTTGGAAGTTGAGTTAGATTTTGTTGGGTCAAGAATAATCCATCAAAATTAGGATGGAATAGAAAATAATCTCACAAATCAAATTTAAAGGCTTTAATTTAATAGAGAGAATCATGGAATGGGAAGAAATAAGGAGATAATGGAGGTTAGATAAGAATATTGATCAAGCAAAGGGAAGGAAAGGAAAGTATAGTAGCATGTGAAGAAGAAGCAAGGTAGGGTGATATTGATGGTTTGGAAACATGTGAGGATTGAGTAAATTATGGAGTATAGTGGAAAAACATTACCTAGAAAATTCTTTGGTGGTTATATTTCTAAGAGATCCTTGAATGCTTGGGTCCAAAGAGGCTAGGGCCCTTTTTTGGGTTATGCTTCAAGTTTCATTTGTTGGCAATGGGATCAATTGGGTTATATTTCATATCTAAATAATATGTAGAGAAGGTTTAAAAGGCTTGATCGTACTAGGGATTTGATGTTATAATTGGTTAGATTTATTTGGTCCAAGATTAGTAACAATTACAAAATTATTAGTTTGGTTGAAGCTATCATGTCTACCTATAGAAATATGGAATGAAATTATACTGAGGAGAATTAGAGATAGACTCATGAAAAATACAAGTATATCCTTTTTTAGATAGTAGCATGGATATTGGTGGATCTAGATCTTAGGGAATAGTTTTTAGGCTATATATAATTGAGTGGGGGAGTTAGTTAATGTGAAAAAAACATATTACATAGAAATATTTTTTAGGTGTGACTACTACTATGCTTATGAGTGTGTTTTTGAACACTATCAAAAACCTTATATTTGAAAGCTTTGGAAAAGGAAGCTTGTGTGGAGTATTGATGTCTTAAATGATACCAGGAAGGAATTCCTATATGAAAAGGCGGATAAAAAAAATGAGTAGAGTATTGTAGTCCCAATTTATTTCAATTATATTATAATAAAAAAGTTTAGAAGCATGAGGAATGGGCATTTCCATTAAGCTAGAAGAAGATATCTTGGAATACTTCTAGACAAAGCCATAAGGATAAAGGGACTAAGCCAAGTTCACACCAAAATGATGCTATTATATTAGACTATGATAATCCAAGTAGTAATCCACCTATCATTTATGCAAATATTCTAACTTATAAAGAAAAGCTTATTTTCAAATTCAAGGATAGCAATGAATGACCAACCCTTGAGGATTAAAGTAGAAATCCTTTAGTATTATGAATGGGAAGAGGGAATGCGTAGATATTTGTAGGAAGAAGGGTATTCTTAAATATGTGTCAAGGAAAGAAAACATTGTCTTAACAATACCATTAGGAACTTTAACAAGTCAAAGTATTTTATAATACTACCATGAACACATCAAATTCGATTTCAGAGGAGTATTTAATCATCAGATCAAAATCTAGATATAACAGAAGGAATATGAAGGGTGATAAAGACAAAGAAGGAGGGAATTTAATGGGTTTTTGGTCTACATATAGGAGGGGACATTCCCTGATGAAGTTGAAGGAGGAAATATTTCTATAGCATCAAAAAATCCCTAAAAGAGATTCAACAAGAGAAACAAAAATCCATAAAATGTGTACCTCGAGTAGGATCCATCATCAGGATGAGAATAACTATCTTTAGAAGTGATATTTTTTCAAGTCCAAATGGATATGGGAAGAGGGATTGGTCTTGGATACTAGAATATTTTGAATCTTAAAAATATGACTAGTGTCTTCAATGGTTGTTGATAGAAGGAAGAATGACTTCGATAAAGTTAGTAGCAATTCTAGTATTCTTTCATTCCTTGACTTATATTCCAATAGGAGTTATGGAAAATATTAGAAGAAAGTGTTTTTCATTTATAAATATTTGTAAAAATATAATGAGGGCATTACATTGGTAAAAACAATTAATATAGAAGAGCCAAAGGAGGAATAATGATGGGACCTATAAATCTTTTTCTATCAATCACTAGTGGCCAAAATCTTAGAGTGGGTTCTAACCATTAAAGGTTTGTGGAAAAATTTATAGTTCAAAAGTGCATAAAACTTATATCCATAATAGATTGGATAAGAAAATGAAGAAACTCAATTATAATATGTGTCAACTCATTCAAGGTCATTTGTATAGCTTCCTTATCATTGATAACTTTCATTTGTATAGCTTCCTTATCATTGATAATTGGTTATCTTGGAGGGTGGAGAATGGAGAACAATCGAGATTAGTGAGTAAACCCTTTGTATAGGATGTAAAAAATATAGTGAGATTTTCAAAAGAGATGATTTAATTACTTCATGATCAAGGAATGTATATTTTAGACTAACTAGTTGATTGAGAAACAAAAATTTTGTGGCACTATGTCTACTTAAGTGATTTATGTTTGGGCCTGTATGGTGGTGGTATTGAGGTTTCATGAAAACATATGTAGAAATTCTTTATTGAATCCATGTTAGATTAAGAGATAAATAAGATAACCTTGCATGGTAAAAAAATCTTATTTTGAGGGAGTATATCAATTAGGATGGAAAGTCATGTTTTGTATATTAATAATTAGAATGGTCGTGAAATTTGGTTTAGAAAGTAAAGGCACTAAACTATAACCAACAATAAATAATAAGGTTTTTCTTTAAGAAGTATTAGAGAAGAGAAAGAAATAAATCCTTAGAATATGCATATTATCTTATGAGAGATGATTAAACAAGAGTCAAGTGGTGGCAGTATCATTCCTTTTGTATAGACTTATTTTTTACATGTAAAATATATGTGGAAAATATATCTCTACAAAAAAAATTGTTTTAACTCACTAACAAATTCTCAATAGGAGGTAAAAAAAAACTTGGCATAAGGTATCGTGATGGTCATCCTCCTAGATCTTCTTTGAAAATATATAATCTAGATATAAAAATCATAAGCGATTCGATATACAATCATGGTCGGAGCAGAGGGAAAAGTTGCAAAAGAGAATAACAAAAACTGTTGACAACGAAATTAATGTTGTACTTCCTATGATGCTTGTCAACGTCGACAAGTACTTTGAAGTCGAGCCAAACAAGTTTAATCTCATTAAAATTCATGCATTGCCACGTAGATGAAACTTTAAGTGGATGACCTCAGAAAATTAAAGCTTTCAAATACAGCGTTGTAATTTTCATTCGAAAGTTGAAAATTAATTTTAAGAGCACCTAAACAATTTATTTTAAGAGAACTTTCAATTGACAATGCAATTAAAATTTCAGAAATAAATAAAGCAGTACATGCCTGCTAGTCGATCCAAATAGGTAAACAACAACTGCACTAAGAAAAGACTGATAAATTTTAAGCGTTCTAAAAATGTTCAAAGTGTGGTGAAAAACAAAATACAAATATATTTTTAAAATTATATATATATATATATAAAGAATTATTATGTTTTTATAATTTAAATGAGTATATTTATTATTGAAAAGTTAAAATTAAAATAATTTATGGTTTCAATATAAATAAAGAAGAAAAAAAACTAATGTATGTATATTATAAATTTATATATTGGGTTTGGAGTATGTTTTAAAATTATTTATGTTTGCTAAGAGTTTATTTTTAATTGGACATAAGGAAATATCTTAATATGTTTTAAGATGGAGAGGCATCTAGCAAGAGTGAAATCTTGCTTTCGTAGGGACCATCAGTAAGTTATTACTAGAGGCATAGTTTTTCTTAAATAATAGTGATGAGTAAACTTGCATTCATGAATAACAAGAAGTGATGACTATCGCATTATTAATTTAACAGCTAAATTATGATAAATATTTCTCTCGGTTTGAAATTAAAAATTTATACATAACTTCTATATATAACTTAATTTTATAAAACTAACTATATTAATATACTTAAAACATTACCTATATAACATTAAATATTACCTAATTTTATAAAACTAACTATATTAATATACTTAAAACATTACCTATATAACATTAAACATTACTTTTAAAAAGATATAAAACAATTTGTGCTACTTGTATATTTCATTGATAATTAAAATATCAATAAAATGTTAATAAAAACAAATTTATTATTTTTAAAGATATAAAACAATTTGTGCTACTTGTATATTCTGTTGATAAATAAAATGTTAATAACACAAATTTTCATAATGAATAATTAAGAGAAAAAAAAGGAAAAGATCAACCAAATCTTCCAATATTAAATTTACCAATGCCAACAAATTTCCATATAAAAAATATATATATAAAGGAAATGTTCAACTAAATCGTGGGCACCAAAGGTTCTACGAGTTCCATCCATGCGTTTATCCCTGGGCCTTTCTCCATGTCAACCATTCCTGGGGCGTTGATATCTCTGCCACAGTATTGCTTCCTACTTAACTGCTTCGGAGTTTGGGACCCATTTTAACTCTATTTCATGAACACCGCTCCCCCACTAAATGAGTCTATCCCAATTGTTGAAGGGGCCTGTTTCAATTTGACAACAATTGGACAATTTACACATTACGAAATCCACGGGCCCAGAAGTCGAGCAAACGAGACTCAAAACTGCTGCCAGAAATTTACCAGCTCTTGGGTTGGCCTGAAATTTTATTACAATTATTGACTTTAAATTTTGTTTTAAATATATAAATAAATATAATTAAAATTATTGAGTTCCGAAGGTTATTTTATACCTTAGTATAAAGGGATGGGTAAGTTTGTATATCTCTCTATTAATTTGACAATTATCTCTTTAAAATAAACACTAAAAATTATGCTCTAAATAGAAAATTAATCTAAGCTATAATAAAAGAAAATGAAAATGAATATACTATAAAATAATTAGAAAAATAATGTCCACCATAATAATAAAAAAATGAATATTCAATATGTGAGTAAGATACTTAAACTTAGCATTTAAATAAACTACTTAAAGATCTATGTTAACTAACTTATATATATAATAAAATATTTTAATGTTGTATATAAAAAATATTGAATATGAGTTATTAATAAAATATTGTAATACTAATTAATATTGATGTACACTTCTCCCGGATGCGGGTGATGTCGATCGCGCTGGTGATGATGGGACGGGGGTCTAGCAGGACGGGAGGCCACCTGCCAACCCGCATGGAGGATGTCACTCGAACCTCAAA
Source organism: Pinus albicaulis (assembly GCA_034641835.2). Taxonomy (NCBI): domain Eukaryota; kingdom Viridiplantae; phylum Streptophyta; class Pinopsida; order Pinales; family Pinaceae; genus Pinus; species Pinus albicaulis. The sequence continues at coordinate 1,889,403,382 of CM076575.1, read as the reverse complement.
TACGCTTATGCTGCGATTAATTGCATTTACTCTAGGCGCTCTTCACAACCAGGTTGCCGCACCTCGATGCATCTCCGCCTGCTGTGAAATGGCTCGTTCTCCGGTTCAAATTAATGACAATTCATTGCAGATGGTCCACATTTACAAGGCCGACCAGTTCAAATTCATGGACCCGTCCTCTGTTCCGAACTCATCTCCTCCGCCGGTGAATTGGTGGTGTAGCCCAGATGCTGGGATTGCAAATGCACACACAGTCACTGGTAAGAGGAGCTGCATCAACTGCTGCCTAGAGCTAGGTGAAAACCTCCATTTCTCGCTAACTGGTTCCTGTATGCTGGCCTCTGTCTTTCTGAATTTGCATTCGACTCTGTCCTCTGTCATTTCCCCGCCCCCCTGGCTTTCTAGCCCCGCTCTGCTGCAACCATGCCTCGTCTCAGGCACAGAATGCGCTGTAGGTAAGGCTCCACCAGGTGCCAAGTGAGGCGTTCTCCTTCCACCTCCATCTCGCCTTCTGAGTCTTCTTCCCCCACGGACAGCCTTCCTAGACTTCTCCGGGGTCGTCTTCTCCGTTCTGGTCGCAGGCTGGACTCCCCCTCGTCTTCTTCTCTCCCGGCTCAATCCCACACTGCGCTTTTCTCTTTCGACTGCACCCTCAATCGACCGAGAGTCACTGCTGCTATCTCTGTCGTTTTTCTTGAGGAGCCCCAGGACGAGAAGCACCAAAATCCTTCAGATGGGCAGGAGATAAAGGGCAAAGCTGGGCAAGATCAAGCGCTTCAAGACTCAAGGGAGAAGCCCAGCGGAAGTAAGGACACTGTGCTGGGCATCACGGGGCAGGGCCAAGCGGAGCAGGTGGTCCCTCCTCCCCTTGGAAAGGTGATCCACTTTGTCGAAGACCTGTACAACGAACATGGCGAGCCGGACGAATACTGGTGCAGGGTTGAACAAGTGTCTCCTGATGAGTAGTTTCGCTTCTCTATTTTGGTTACTTTGCTTCGTCTCGACCTTCTTCTATGGGCGTGTTTTTTATGATCATGCTGTTCCAAATCATGTTTTTGTTTATGTTAGTTACAGTCTCCAGCACTCAAAGTATCTCGCTCCCATGCGTGGGAATTTTCATAGTGGTTTCTACATGCTGGTTTCCCTCCTGCAGGGCAGTCTTAAACTCTGTTTTTTGTATGTCCAAAATGCCACAAAACTGGGCAATGACAAGGCCTCGGCCCGCTGTACATTTTTTCTTTTGTTAATAGATCACTTTTACTTAGAAAAAATAATATTGATATACACTTTAAAATATATTAATAATAAAAAATTTTAATATTTTAATGTTGTATATAAAAAATATTGATTATGAGATATTAATAAAATATTGTAATACTAATTAATATTGTTACACTTTAAAATACAGTAATAATAATAAAAAAAAATTTCATTTGTCATAAATAAGTTTTAATGGTTAAAATATTTATTCGATCATATTTATATTTTATATAACATTCAAAAATACAATTTAAACAATGAAAAATTATACAGTGAATTTTACACTCTAAAGAAATTTGTACATAAAGTTGATCTTTGTCAATTCATATTAAATTTATATTTAAAATGGATCTATACTGTTTTATAATATTTATATAATTTTAAGAAATGAAATTTACATAAATATAAAAAATAAACTACTACATTTTTATTTAAAAATAATATATGAATCCATAAATAAATTTGAATAATGTTTAAATTTATCATTTACAAATTACTAATTTGAAATTGTGTATTGGTATGATTAGCAATTACGTAGTGTTCAAATATATTGTTTAAAATGCTACCAATTTGAGAATAGGGTAATCGATGTTATCTTCTTCTCATCTTGGTATTTTATAAATAAATAAGAAATTAACTTAGAGAGATATAGATGAAAGTCATATATATAGGTTTGAAAAAAAAGACTCTAGATCAAATAATTTTTTTTTTTAACTTTTCTATTTTTAGTTTTCTCATTTTTCATATAGAGTTTGTGAAAAAAATTGTATTTTAATATTTTTTAATCTAGATTTCTATATCTTTAATTCTTCACTCTATTTTTCCATTCTAGCATTTTTTCCCTTATTTTCTAATTATTTTTCCTTATTCTTCTTCCTCATGAAAAAGTACTATGTACTTTATTTGTACATAAATTTTAGCTAACTTTACATCTCCTTTTATTTTTGTCTCTATTTTTTTTGAATTTGGAAGATGCCCATTGTACTATTATTATTTTCACTTTCTTCAAAGCTTATGCAAAATGATGCCTTGCTAAGTTTCTTTAATTATCTTCATAACCCTTCATCCTTTACCATAATATGTAACTACTTCTCCTTTAGCGAAGTGGGATTAAATTTGAATGAGATAGTTGGATTTGAGTAGTAACTCTAGATTTGGAGTAAAATGGGAAAATGATATAAACCCATTTTATGCCCTTAATCTCACCTAGTTTACTTCACTTATTAAATTTTATGTTACCAATAATTTGTGAAGATTGTTTGAAACCCCATCCTCACGTGATATATTGTTCCTCCGGCTAGTGTAATATTTGTAGGTTCTACATCATCATACTCCACCTCTTCTATCTTGTATTTGAGGAATTCTACCAATTTATATATTCTTGTTGATGCCCCACACACTTCATATCTATTAAAGGTAAAATGTGAGTCTCCCCAATAATCATCCTTTCATTTTATAGGCATTCCATTGAAAATAACTTCTTCTAGAAGGATTTACTTTCATAATCCTAGCCCCAATAGTTGATCATTATGACCATTTATCCTCTATCTTAAAAGAAAATTTAGGCATAGATACTTGATACAAGAAATTTAAAATTCACTATTAATATATTACTTTTTTATCATGTTATGATACCCTACATTACCTATAGAATTTATAGATATGAATTTCCACTCCTTCATAATTTTCTCCCAACTACCTATCAACTTCTAACCTTAACGAATGCTTTCTTCTAATTGAATCACATCTAGTCTCTATAATTCCACTATTCATTCCAATGTTAGTGTTTTAGGGACTACCCAACCCTCTAAGTACTTATGGTCGGGGCATGACGTACTCTAAGTACACATTTTATGGATTTTTATTTCTCTTGTTGAATATCGTTTCGGGATTTTCTGATGCTATAGAAATATTTCCTCCTTCCACTTCATAAGGGTAAGTCCCCTCCTATATGTAGACCAAAAACCCCTTAAATTCCCTCCTCATTTGTTTTTATCACCCTTCATATTCCTTTTGTTATATCTACATTTTGATTTGATGATTGAATACTCCTATGAAATCAAATTTGATGTGTTCATGGTAGTATTATAAAATACTATGACTTGTTAAAGTTCCTAATGGGATTGTTAAGATAATTTTTTCTTTCCTTCATACATATTGAAGAATACCCTTCTCCCTACACATATCTATGCATTCCCTCTTCCCATTCATAATAATAAATGGTTTTTACTTTACTCCTTAAGGGTTGGTCATTCATCGCTATCCTTGAATTTGAAAATAGCCTTTTCTTTATAAGTTGGAATATTTGGATAAATGATAAGGTGAATTATTAGTTGGATTATCATAGTCTAATATAATAACATATTTTTTGTGTGAACTTGGCTTAGTCTCTTTATCATGATGTCTTTGTCTAGAAGTGGTCAGAACTGGATCAAGGACCTAAGGATTAGCTCAAAATTCAAATTTACAGGATTGGGTTGAAACCAAGATGGTTGCATAGGTCTCATCTTCCTAATTTCAGCACCACAAATGGTTCAAAAAACAGACACCGTATGAAGAAGTTATTGCACTTTGAATGCCGAGTGGGTCCGACGGAGCACGGAGGGACCAACCCTCCTCCCATGGAACCTCATCATATGACTAGTGTGGGAGCTTAATGTTAAGAGCACTTAAGGAGCCTAATCTTAGGTTTAATATTTAGTTAATCTTTAGTTAAGTGGACTTTAATATGGCAAAGATTCTGGAGGCACTCCCAAATTTAGGCGGACTTCCACTCTTAGTGGAGTTAACTAGCAGTTGCCCCACATTTAGTGGAGGAAATTGGGGCAAAGTTGTTTTGGTCATAACTCTCTCATTATTGAACAAAATTGGATGAAATTTTGGTCAATTTTGGGTCTCTTCGAACTCCTAGACACTTTGGGTCAGGTTTGACATCGAATGGAGGTGATCTTTAGCAACTGTTGCTTCAAGGAAGATGAAGGAGCCATCAGGGCCACCATAAGACAAATTCAGTTTGAGGCCTAACCAGGCGAGTTAGAATCCTTTTCCAGAGTTCCAATAGTTTAAATTGGATAATTAAGGTTTTTTGAATCTGATGAAATGGTTTGTAGAGCCGGTAGAGAACGTTTGAAGACAGACAAGCTTCATTAAAGTTCAAGAGGCCATTTTAGCTAGCTTTTTCCAGCAGCAGTGCAGGGCTTAGAAAGAGTTGTTTGAGACCATTTGCAGTGAACCCTTGGTCATTCTTGGCTGAAAACCTCATTCTGAATCTATTTACAGAGGTTTCAGCAAGTTTTAAAGACTTTTAGAGGTTGAAAACTCAGCAGAGGAGTTTTCCATGACCCTAGTGCCAAAGGGTGCCGATAGGTGATTGAGGCAAAATCGGAGCATCCAGAGGCCGTTTTTGATGAACCAAAACTCTATCTTGACTATTTTAGTTATTTTTGAACTAATGGAAGTGGTTTAGGAATATTTTGAGAACTTCTAGTGCTCAAAAATCTGATGTGAAGTTCTGGGCACCCCTGGGCAAACCATGGAGGATAACTTTGGGGAATGCAGTGCTCAATTTGAGAAATTTATCAGTTGGTATTTGGTATATGATGTATGTTGGATACAACAAGAGTGGTTTCAGTGACAGAAACATAATTCTGAGGGAGTTTGTGCCATTTGTAAGCTCAGAGTAGCTTAGTGCATCGAGAGAAGGAATCATGTCAACTTGAGCGTAAATCTGTTTTCAAAGTTTGGACAACAGTTTGAGGGATATTAATGGCATTTTCAGTCCTTTGGATAATTTTTGTATTCATTGGAATTAAGTATTTACTTTGTAAAAAAACTTACCATAATCCCAAAGAGCTGAGTCATGATGACAAAGCTTAAAGGAGACATAACCGACGAGATTTCGAGTGAACTCCTAGATTAAAATTGTTGTTGTGTTTGGATGATTATTTGTTGCATTATGTGTTCTTTCATACATGTTAAATTACAGCAAGAACAAATGAAGTTAAGACACATAAACAGTAAAGATTCATACACCACTTTCAAGTAAATAATTCAGCAAAGTTGTCAAGTAAAAGCTAGATCATTTTAATTAAAATTGAGTGGTAGGTTCTTGAAATACATACAAGCTATCTAGACCATTTTCAGATCAGGTTGGTATCAAAGCACTTGGTTTCTTGATTGTATATCTTGAAAGGGGTTTAAACAGTGTAAAAGATTGACTGTTTTATTGTTTGCAAACTGATTGTTGTTTGAGTTTTCTTGATATTTGGGGATAGCTACTGAATAGCTAAGTCTTGGAGAGGACAAAAAAGAAGAAAAGACATGACGGCATCTTCCTTACCCCAAGGGACCTCAAGGTCATTGGAACAAACCATCTTTACATTTTTTTGTTAAGAAGCTCTTGGATTTTGTTTGTTGTTTGGCTGCTTGAATAAGAGTTTGTCTTTATAGCCATTTGGTTAAAAAAGCTTGTCATTTGTTTTGAAAGCTTTGAGAAATTTGTTGAAGTTACTTTTGTTCATTTACATCATAATGACAACTTCTACAAGTGAAGTTTCCTCTTTCACAATATTCTTCGATTATGATATGAAGCATGACTTTATTATATTGAAGGACATGGTGTAGATTTTGTTTGAGGATAAATGAGAAAACACTAAATTTCATGAACAATTGTTTTCCATGAAGGAAGAGAAGGAAGAAATTCTTCAAAGATTGCATGATATGGAGAGGTGACTCCATCAAGCCCAAGAGGCTTTGACCAAGAAAATGCATGAGGAAGAGGTAATCCATTCTAACTTGTCTTCAATTTCCTCATTAGAAATATGTGTTGGTTCTTTTGAAAAACATACAAGGGGAATAACGTCCAAATTAATGATTAAAATGGGCTATAAAGGGAAAGGATTACGTAAGCATGCACAAGGCCTGGTTGAACCTGTTCTTGTTAAGGAACGACCCAAGAATCTAGGTCTTGGTTATGTGCAATTTAATGGCGAAGACTCCAAATCCTTGAAGGCATGTTAGGCTATTTCAAAGAGAAATTTTATTCCAAGTTCTAAGATGCAAATATGTCAATTTTTTTTCAAAGATGATTGCCATTTCTTTAAGCCTTTGTTGCAGCAAGAATATGGTAGACATGCATCTTATGGCAAGAAAGCAAAGGTTATGGATAATTTTGTCTGTTGGTTCGACCTGTACTTGCGGCATGTCCTAAAAGTCTCAATCGAGATCCCGGCCGATGACTCACATACCACCATCATTCATCGCTTCAAGCCACGAGTGCTGCCGAAGGGTGTTGAAGAGGCCAGCCCAAGTGCTGCAGGACAGTCTAGTGCCTCTAATCCTTTTCTGTAATGCTTGTTTACACTGCCTGGTTCTTTTACTTTTTGTTAATAGTGTTTCAATAGTTTGTCAATGGCCTATATTATACTACCGGCAAGTTCTATTTTGTTAGCCCCATTCCTATCATAGGAAACCCTGCGTGGTTGGCCTGGTTTATGTCTATTTTGCTCGCTCCTACTGCTACAGGAGTTAAATTTTGGTGTAGCATTCCTTCTGATATGCAATTGAACCGACCGAGGTACCTCTGTAGTTTTCTGGATCTCTCAGGCCATTTTGTATCTATATGTACTTTAAGTTTCTCTGTTTAATATAACTCTGCTGACTTACATGAAAAAAGAGAAAGGGAGAACCATACAATGATGTGTGGTTTTATGGAAAGTTTCCTTGGGTGACACCGAAGAGACCATGGTTCAAATCTCATTGAGTATGTGGCTTGCTATGATCTTGGCTCAAGGAGTAGGCTCCCCCTTTCCCGAGGGGTCTCGGCTCTTGCTGAATCATAAGATCTAGTATATCTGACTTGCAGGCTGTCGGATATATCCTGGTGTTATATTGGCGACCATGAGGATTGATACTGGGTCTCCCCTAGATTACCGCCCACTTCGACAATGTGGTTCCTTATTTTTCCTACCTTAACTAATTATTTTAATTTTGAAGTTTTTTTAACTATTTTATATTTTGAAGTTTTTTAATCATATTGAAAAACAATTTTTGGTTGATCATGATTTTTTTATTATTATTTAAAATCTATTTTTAAATATATGAATGGATTTTTTATTTTTCTTAATAATTAAATTGTGAAAAATTATGTGATTTTAACACATTTTTACTAAATTCTAAATAAATTTGACGGAAAAACTTCTATAACATAAAACAAAACCATTAAAATAATTTCCAAATAAATTTAATAGAAAAACTTCTATAACATAAAACGAAACCATTAAATTGGTTTTTTTTTCATTTGGTTTTTGTAGACGTGTATAGGCTTTTGACAGAAAAACTCTGTAACGGAGAACGATTAGAGTAGGGGTTTTTTCGTATAGTTTTTTTGTAGACGTCCATAGGTTTAATTAATCTTCGATGTCAATTTTTTCAATCCTCGAGGTCAATGATATATTAAAGTGAAGGCATACGGTTGTCCTTTGTCTTACCTAATTGGACTACAGAGCTTTGAATTGCATGTCTATATTTAGAGCAAATAATTGGATACGGAGAAATTTGCTCTAAATTGCGAAATCTGAGGTGCCATCAGTGAGATATACTATGTTCGACACTTACATCCTGTCCCACACGTGATGCCGCGTCTGTCAACCCGGGTCTTCGGCATTCAGTGTTGCGGCTGGTGGATTGAATGCTGCGTACGTGACCTGAAATCAAAGTCTCCATCACTTCATTTTTCAGCTACCTCATCCAGGAGTTCCTTTGTGTAACTTAATGTAGTTTCTTGGGGTAAGTAGATGGGTGGTCCAATTGCTACTGGTAGAGGTTCAGTATTACAAGTTTTACTGTTTAATCGAAGAGTTGTTAGACTCTGTCAACCAAAGAGTTGTTCCAGGTGAGATTTCTAAGGTTAAAAAAATAAATGAAAAAGTAGAAATTTTATTAATAACCTCCCAATAAATTTTCAGCGACCCCAACCAGGTGTTTCCTTCTCCAAGTTTATATAGTTTATGGGGTAAGTAGATTGAGTTGTAAGTGGCGTAGAGGGCATGCTTTCAATGATGTTGCAATCTCTCTTGATGTCTCTGGTACATTTTTCAGCTACACACTAAACAAGAAAGCCCATCTCTATGGCGGTTTCCATGAAAGTTAAGACATAAAACTAATGCTTGTCTACCCTTTCTTAAATAGTAGTAATGTTGGATCTTTGTCAACGACGTTGCCATCTATCTGAGTGCTTTGCAAGGATGTCCTTCAAGTGATGTCATATGGAATGAACGTTGCAAATAAATCAATAATAACACAAGTAAAAACATATTCTAATCATGTAGGTTGCAAATAAATCGATAATAACGTAATTTAAAACAAATTTTAACGAGGTGTGTTGCGAATAAATCGATAATCATATAATTAAAAATATATTCTAATGATGGTAATTGTTGGTTATTGGAAGTTGGAAAATTTGTAATTTTAGAGTTGGTATATTTTGACATATTCATGTTGCAAAATAAATCCTTAATAACATAATTAAAGACATATTTTAATGTGGTGTGTTGCAAATAAAAAGATAATTATATAATAAAAAACATATTCTAAGGGTAATTGTTGGTTTTGGAGGTAGAAAAATTTGATAGGAGATAGGAAAATTTATAATTTTGTATTATTGAGTTTGTATATTTTGAGTGTTCTAAATATTTTTCAATTTTTTCAATATAGTTAATATTTTTTTTTTAATTAAAATTTGTATTTCTAGACTATTACTAAAAAGTCAAATAGTTACTTCTAGTTGAATTATTTACTATCACAATTTCGGGATAAATCTTTTGTATGGTGTCTCTCCTTTGACATCGGAGTGAGATCAAGGGTTTTAATTTAATTATAATGGACATACATAAGACATTCTAATGATGATAATTGTTGGTTTTTTGAGATATTTTTCACTAGAAAAATTGATAGGAAATAATAAATTTTGTAATTTTATTTTGTAATTTTACATTTTGAGTTTGTATATTTTGAGTGTTCTAAAGGTTTTTCAGTATACTTAATTTTGTTTTTTAATTAAAATTTGTACTTCTAGACTATTACCAAAAAGTCAAACAGTTACCACATTAAAACATAACTAGTTGAATTATTCACTATCACAATTTTAGGTCATTAAAATATAACTAGTTGAATTATTCACTATCACAATTTGGGGATAAACATTTTGTATATTGTCTCTCCTTTGACATGGGAGTGAGATCAAGGGTTTTAATTTAATTATAGTGGACATGACATGGGAGTGAGACTAAGGGTTTTGATTTAACTATAGTGGAGATGGAGATTGGAAAGCAAAATATTATATACCAACGATTAAAATCATTAACAATGTATGTGTTGGGAAGTATATAATCATTAGTTACAATTTACATATTTGGATATTGAATTATGATATATATCGTTGGATCAAGAGACATAGACTCATTAATGTTGTAGTCAACATTAATGAGTCTATGCCTTTAAATTTGACTATATCATCTAGTTCCGAGCAACATATCCCAGCATATGCAATGTAACTAATTAAGATATACTTTCATATTCAATTTGAAAGACATAGACCAATTAATGTTGTATATGTTGTGATATATGTCATTCATCCCAGTGTATACAACATTATTTTTATACCTTCAAAGACAATGGTATATCTCCTAGAATATATGGTATATATCCTAGCATATACAACATCCCCTGTGTGTTAGGGAATTTTTGAACTTGCATAGGGTGTTGGAGCATCTTTTCAATGGGAGGTGATAAATCTATGGCATTGGATCGTCCTCCTAGTTGGAGCTATTAAACCAAGGCATTAGAGAATCCTTTATGGTAGATTTTGTAACCAGGGGTTTGGAGCCTCCTTTAATTGGAGCTGAAAACTTGGAAGTTGGAGCTTCCTAATTCATGTAAATTATTGAAGAAAAATATTAAGAAGTGTTCAGTGGTTTTTCTCTTGAAAGGGTTTCCACCTAAAAAACTTGGTGTATTGTCTTGATGTGATGCATTGTTGAATGGATTTGTTTATTGATGCGATGTTGATTTACAGTTGAACTAATGCTAATGTTAATTTGAATGCTCATGATTAAAATTAACTAATTGAAGAGAAACATTGATTCACCCCCTCTTAGTGTTTCCAACACACAACACTTACATGGAGCACCGGTACCCTCCCATGAGAGTTGGGAAATAAAATATGAGACAAAAAATACAAAAGGATAGGAAGGTTTGGAATAAGGACACTTGGAAAATAGCAATAAAATATTGTTTCTTGAACTTGTCTAATTTCCCCACTCTTTCATTCATTTCCACCATGGTTCTCCTAGGAATTTATAACCCCAAGTGCATTATATTATGATTATTATTAGTTTTTTAAATATTTCAAATACAAAAGAGTAGTATCATACTTAACTCACTTACCTTATGGTACCATACATGCATTACTCGACCTTTCTTTTCCTTGTGCACTTGAAGTATTAACACACACATCATGTTCAGTATTCACATGGTAGTACTACATTACTGTTTATGCCGAGCTTACTCAATAAAGTTGCGACATGAGGATCCAAACACCTAGTAAAAAAATTACATGTTGGGTGTTAGGAGGCAAGGGAGAGGAGAATGTCCATAGTAAAATATTTAGTGACTATCAAATAAAATTATGGAGTGGATATGAAGACTTGGAAGTTGAGTTAGATTTGGTTCGGTCGAGAATAATCCATCAAAATTAGGATGGAATAGAAAATAATCTCACAAATCAAATTTAAAGGCTTTAATTTAATAGAGAGAATCATGGAATGGGAAGAAATAAGGAGATAATGGAGGTTAGATAAGAATATTGATCAAGCAAAGGGAAGGAAAGGAAAGTATAGTTGCATGTGAAGAAGAAGCAAGGTAGGGTGATATTGATGGTTTGGAAACATGTGAGGGTTGAGTAAATTATTGAGTATAATGGAAAAACCTTACCTAGAAAATTCAGTGGTGGTTATATTGCTAAGAGATCCTTGAATGCTTGGGTCCAAAGAGGCTAGGGCCCTTTTTTGGGTTATGCTTCAAGTCTCATTTGTTTTCTATTGGATCAATGGGGTTCTATTTCATTATCTAAATAATATCTAGAGAAGGTTTAAAAGGCTTGATCGTACTAGGGATGTGATGTTATAATTGGTTAGATTTATTTGGTCCAAGATTAGTAACAATTACAAAATTATTAGTTTGGTTGAAGCTATCATGTCTACCTATAGAAATATGGAATGAAATTATACTGAGGAGAATTGGAGATAGACTCATGAAAAATACAAGTATATCCTTTTTTAGATAGTAGCATGGATATTGGTGGATCTAGATCTTAAGGAATAGTTTTTAGGCTATATATAATTGAGTGGGGGAGTTAGTTAATGTGAAAACAACATATTACATAGAAATATTTTTTAGGGGTGACTGCTACTATGCTTATGAGTGTGTTTTTGAACACTATAAAAAACCTTATATTTGAAAGCTTTGGAAAAGGAAGCTTGTGTGGAGTATTGATGTCTTAAATGATACCAGGAAGGAATTCCTATATGAAAAGGAGGCTAAAAAAAATGAGTAGATTATTGTAGTCCCAATTTATTTCAAATATATTATAATAAAAAAGTTTAGAAGCATGAGGAATGGACATTTCCATGAAGCTAGAAGAAGATATCTTGGAATAATTCTAAACAAAGACATAAGGATAAAGGGACTAAGCCAAGTTCACACAAAAATGATGTTATTATATTAGACTATGATAATCCAACTAGTAATCCACCTATCATTTATGCAAATATTCTAACTTATAAAGAAAAGGTTATTTTCAAATTCAAGGATAGCGATGAATGACCAACCCTTGAGGATTAAAGTAGAAATCCTTTAGTTTTATGAATGGGAAGAGGGAATGCGTAGATATTTGTAGGGAGAAGGGTATTCTTAAATATGTGTCAAGGAAAGAAAACATTGTCTTGACAATACCATTAGGAACTTTAACAAGTCAAAGTATTTTATAATACTACCATGAACACATCAAATTCAATTTCAGATGAGTATTTAATCATCAGATCAAAATCTAGATATAACAGAAGGAATATGAAGGATGATAAAGACAAAGGAGGAGGGAATTTAATGGGTTTTTGGTCTACATATGGGAGGGGACTTGCCCTGATGAAGTTTAAGGAGGAAATATTTCTATAGCATCAAAAAATCCCTAAAAGAGATTCAACAAGAGAAAAAAAAATCCATAAAATGTGTACCTCGAGTAGGATCCATCATCAGGACGAGAATAACTATGTTTAGAAGTGATCTTTTTTCAAGTTCAAATGGGTATGGGAAGAGGGATTGGTCTTGGATACTAGAATATTTTGAATATTAAAAATATGATTGGTGTCTTTAATGGTTGTTGATAGAAGGAAGAATGACTTCGATAAAGTTAGTAGCAATTCTAGTATTCTTTCATTCCTTGACTTATCTTCCAATAGGAGTTATGGAAAATATTAGAAGAAAGTGTTTTTCATTTATAAATATTTGTAAAAATATAATGAGGGCATTACATTGGTAAAAACAATTAATATAGAAGAGCCAAAGGAGGAATAATGGTGGGACCTATAAATCTTTTTCTATCAATCACTAGTGGCCAAAATCTTAGAGTGGGTTCTAACCATTAAAGGTTTGCGGAAAAATTTATAGTTCAAAAGTGTATCAAACTTATATCCATAATAGATTGGATAAGAAAATCAAGAAACTCAATTATAATATGTGTCAACTCATTCAAGGTCATTTGTATAGCTTCCTTATCATTGATAATTTTCATTTGTATAGCTTCCTTATCATTGATAATTGGTTATCTTGGAGGGTGGAGAATGGAGAGCAATTGAGATTAGTGAGTAAACCCTTTGTATAGGATGTAAAAAATATAGTAAGATTTTCAAAAGAGATGATTTAATTACTTCATGATCAAGGAATGTATATTTTAGACTAAGTAGTTGATTGAGAAACAAAAATTTTGTGGCAGTATGTCTACTTAAGTGATTAATGTTTGGGCCTGTATGGTGGTGGTAATGAGGTTTCATGAAAACATATGTAGAAATTCTTTATTGAATCCATGTTAGATTAAGAGATCAATAAGATAACCTTGCATGGTAAACAAATCTTATTTTGAGGGAGTATATCAATTAGGATGGAAAGTCATGTTTTGCATATTAATAATTAGAATGGTCGTGAAATTTGGTTTAGAAAGTAAAGGCACTAAACTATAACCAACAATAAATAATAAGGTTTTTCTTTAAGAAGTATTAGAGAAGAGAAAGAAATAAATCCTTAGAATATGCATTTTATTTTATGAGAGATAATTAAACAAGAGCCAAGTGGTGGCAGTATCATTCCTTTTGTATAGACTTATTTTTTACATGCAAAAATATGTGGAAAATACATCTATACAAAAAAAAATGTTTTAACTCACTAACAAATTCTCAATATGAGGTTAAAAAAAACTTGGTATAAGGTATCGTGATGGTCATCCTCCTAGATCTTCTTTGAAAATATATAATCTAGATATAAAAAGCATAAGCGATTCGATATACAATCATGATCGGAGCGGAGGGAAAAGTTGCAAAAGAGAATAACAAAAAATTTTGACAACGAAATTAGTGTTGTCCTTCCTATGATGCTTGTCAACGTCGACAAGTACTTTGAAGTCGAGCCAAACAATTTTAATCTCATTAAAATTCATACACTGCCACGCCTTGTAATTTTCATTCGAAAGTTGAAAATTAATTTTAAGAGCACCTAAACAATTTATTTGAAGAGAACTTTCAATTGACAATGCAATTAAAATTTCAGAAATAAATAAAGCAGTACATGCCTGCTAGTCGATCCAAATAGGTAAACAACAACTGCACTAAGAAAAGACTGATAAATTTTAAGCGTTCTAAAAATGTTCAAAGTGCGGTGAAAAACAAAATACAAATATATTTTTAAAATTTTATATATATATATATATATATATATATATATATATATATATATATATAAAAAGTTATTATGTTTTTATAATTTAAATGAGTAGATTTATTATTTAAAAGTTAAAATTAAAATTATTTATGTTTGCTAAGAGTTTATTTTTAATTAGATATAGGGAAATACCTTAATATGTTTCAAGATGGAGAGGTATCTAGCAAGAGTGAAATCTTGCCTTTTTAGGGACCATCAGTAATTAATTACTAGGGGCGTAGCTTTTCTTGAATAATATTGATGAGTCAACTTGCATTCATGAATAACAACAAGTGATGACTCGCATTATTAATTTAACAGCTAAATTATAATAATTTTTTCTCATGGTTTGAAATTAAGAATTTATACATAACTTTTATATATAAACTAATTTTATAAAACTCACTATATTAATATACTTAAAACATTACCTATATAACATTAAACATTACTTTTAAAAAGATATAGAACAATTTGTAATAAAATTATCAATAAAATGTTAATAAAAACAAATTTATTATTTTTAAAGATATAAAACAATTTGTGCTACTTGTATATTCTGTTGATAAATAAAATGTTAATAAAACAAATTTTCATAATGAATAATTAAGAGAAAAAAAAAGGAAAAGATCAACAAAATCTTCCAATACTAAATTTACGAACGCAAACAAATTCCCATTTAAAAAAATATATATCAAGGAAATGTTCAACTAAATCTTGGGCACCAAAGGTTCTACGAGTTCCATCCATGCGTTTATCCCTGGGCCTTTCTCCATGTCAACCATTCCTGGGGCGTTCATATCTCTGCCACAGTATTGCTTCGTACTTAACTGCTTCGGAGTTTGGGACCCATTTTAACTCTATTTCATGAACACCGCTTCCCCACTAAATGAGTCTATCACAATTGTCGAAGGGGCCTGTTTCAATTTGACAACAATTGGACAATTTACACATTACGAAATCCACGGGCCCAGAAGTCGAGCAAACGAGACTCAAAACTGCTGCCAGAAATTTACCAGCTCTGGGGTTGGCCTGAAATTTTATTACCATTATTGACTTTAAATTTTGTTTTAAATATATAAATAAATATAATTAAAATTATTGAGTTCGGAAGCTTATTTTATACCTTAATATAAAGGGATGGTTAAGTTTGTATATCTCTCTGTTAAGTTGACAATTATTTCTTTAAAATAAACACTAAAAATTATGTTCTAATAGAAAATTAATCTAAGCTATAATAAAAGAAAATGAAAATGAATATACTATAATATAATTAGAAAAATAATGTCCACTATAATAATAAAAAAATTAATATTCAATATGTGAGTAAGATACTTAAACTTAACATTTAAATAAAAAAAATATTGAATATGAGTTATTAATAAAATATTGTAATACTAATTAATATTGATATAAAATATATTAATAATAAAAAAATTTAATATTTTAATGTTGTATATAAAAAATATTGACTATGAGTTATTAATAAAATATTGTAATACTAATTAATATTGATATACACTTTAAAATATATTAATAATAAAAAAAATATTTTCATTTGTCATAAATAAGTTTTTATGGTTAAAACATGTATTTGGTCATATTTATATTCTATATAACATTCAAAAATACAATTTAAACAATGAAAAATTATACACTGTATTTTACACTCTAAAAAAATTTGTACATAAAGAAATTTGATCTTTGACAATTCATATTAAATTTATATTTAAAATTAATCTATACTATTTTATAATGTTTATATAATTTTAAGAAATTAAATTTATATGAATATAAAAAATAAACTACTACGTTTTTATTTAAAAATAATATACGAGTCCATAAATAAATTTGAATAATGTTTAAATTTATCATTTACAAATTACTAATTTGAAATTGTGTATTGGTATAATTACCAATTACATAGTGTTAAAATATATTGTTTAAAATGCTACCAATTTGAGAATAGGGTAATCGATGTTATCTTGTTCTCAGCTGGGTATTTTTTAAATAAATAAGAAATTAACTTAGAGAGATATAAATGAAAGTTATATATATAGGCTTGAAAAAAAAGACTCTAGATCAAATAAATTTTTTTAAACTTTTCTATTTTTGGTTTTCTCATTTCCCATATCGAGTTTGTGAAAAAAAAATTGTATTTTAACATTTTTTTAATCAAGATTTCCATATCTTTAATTCTTCACTCTATTTCTCCATTCTAGCATTTTTTTCCTATTTTTTAATTTTTTGCCTTATTCTTTTTCCTCATGAAAAAGTACTATGTACCTTATTTGTACATAAATTTTAGCTAAATTTACATCTCCTCCTTTTATTTTTGTCTCTATTTTTTTGAATTTGGAAGATGCCCATTGTACTACTATTATTTTCACTTTCTTCAAAGCTTATGCAAATTGATGCCTTGCTAAGTTTCTTTAATTATCTTCATAACCCTTCATCCTTTACCATAATATGTAACTACTTCTCCTTTAGCGAAGTGGGATTAAATTTGAATGAGATAGTTGGATTTCAGTAGTAATTCTAGATTTGGAGTAAAATGGGAAAATGATATAAACTCATTTTATGCCCTTAATCTCACCTAGTTTACTTCACTTATTAAATTTTATATTACCAATAATTTGTGAAGACTATTCGAAACCCCATCCTCACTTGAGATATTGTTCCGCCGGCTAGTGTAATATTTGTAGGTTCTACATCATCATACTCCACCTCTTCTATCTTGTATTTGAGGAATTCTACCAGTTTATATATTCTTGTTGAAGCCCCACACACTTCATATCTATTAAAGGTAAAATGTGAGTCCCCCCAATAATCATCCTTTCATTTTATAGGCATTCCATTGAAAATAAATCCCTCTAGAAGGATTTACTTTCATAATTCTAGCCCCAACAGTTGATCATTATGACCATTTATCCTCTATCTTAAAAGAAAATTTAGGCCTAGATACTTGATATAAGAAATGTAAAATTCACTATTAATATATTACTTTTTTGTCATGTTATAATACCCCCTACATTACCTATAGAATTTATAGATATGAATTTTCCATTCCTTCATAATTTTCTACAAAGTGCCTATCAACTTCTAACCCTAACCAATGCTTTCTTCTAATTGAATCACATCTAGTCTCTATAATTCCACTATTCATTCCAATGATAGTGTTTTAGGGACTACCCAACCCTCTAATGTTGATCGATAAGATAATTGTGGTTTACTTATGGTCGGGGCATGACCTACTCTAAGTACACATTTTATGGATTTTTATTTCTCTTGTTGAATCTCTTTTAGGGATTCGGATGCTATAGAAATATTTCCTGCTTCCACTTCATAAGGGTAAGTCCCCTCTTATATGTAGACCAAAAACCCCTTAAATTCCCTCCTCCTTTTTTTTTATCACCCTTCATATTCCTTCTGTTATATCTAGATTTTGATTTGATGATTGAATACTCCTATGAAATCGAATTTGATGTGTTCATGGTAGTATTATAAAATACTATGACTTGTTAAACTTCCTAATGGGATTGTTAAGATAATGTTTTCTTTCCTTCATACATATTGAAGAATACCATTCTCCCTACAAATATCTATGCATTCCCTCTTCCCATTCATAATAATAAATGGTTTTTACTTTAATCCTTAAGGGTTGGTCATTCATCGCTATCCTTGAATTTGAAAATAGCCTTTTCTTTATAAGTTGGAATATTTGGATAAATGATAAGGTGAGTTATTAGTTGGATTATCATAGTCTAATATAATAACATCATTTTTGTGTGAACTTGGCTTAGTCTCTTTATCATGATGTCTTTGTCTAAAAGTGATCAGAACTGGATCAAGAACCTAAGGATTAGCTCAAAATTCAAATTTATAGGATTGGGTTGAAACTAAGATGGTTGCATAGGTCTCATCTTCCTAATTTCAGCGCCATAAACGGCTCAAAAAACGGACACCGTATGAAGAAGTTATTGCACTTTGAATGCCGAGTGGGTCTGACGGAGCATGGAGGGGCCAACCCTCCTCCCATGGAACCTCATCATATGACTAGTGTGGGAGCTTAATGTTAAGAGTGCTTAAGGACCCTAATCTCAGGTTCAATATTTAGTTAAGCTTCAATTAAGTGGATTTTAATATGGCGAAAATTCTGGTGGCGCTCCCAAATTTAGGCGGACTTCCACTCGTAGTGGAGTTAACTGGCAGTTGCCCCACATTTAGTGGAGGAAATTGGGGCAAATTTGTTTTGGTCATAACTCTCTCATTATTGAATGAAATTGGATGAAATTTTGGTCAATTTTGGGTCTCGTCGACCTCCTGGACACTTTGGGACAAGTTTGATGTCGAATGGAGGTGATATTCAACAACATTTGCTTTAGGGAAGATGAAGGAGCCATGAGGGCCACCATGAGACAAATTCAGTTTGAGGCCAAACCATGTGAGTTAGAATCCTTTTCCAGAGTTCCAATAATCTAAATTGGATAATTCAGGTGTTTTGAATCTGATGAAATGGTTTGCAGAGCCTATAGAGAATGTTTTAACGCCAAAAAGCTTCGTTAAAGTTCAATAGGCCATTTTAGCCAGCTTTTTCCAGTAGGGGTGCAGGGCTTAGAAAGAGCTATTTGAGACCATTTGCAGTGAAGCAGTGGTCATTCTTGGCTGAAAACCTCATTCTGAATCTATTTACAGAGGTTTCAGTAAGTTTTAAATAATTTTAGAGTTTTAAAACTCAACAAAGAATTTTTCCATGACCCTATTGCCAAGGGGTGCTGATAGGTGATTGAGGCGAAACTGGAGCAACCGAAGGCCGTTTTTGATGAACCAAAACTCTATCTTGACTATTTCAGTCATTTTTTAACCAATGGAAGTGGTTTCAAAATATTTTGAGAGCTTATAGAGCTCAAAAATCTGATGTGAAGTTCTGGGCACCCCTAGGCAAACCATGGAGGATAGCCTATTTGGGGAATGCGGTGCTCAATTTGAGAAATTTATCAGTTGGTATTTGGTATATGATGTATGTTGGATATATCAGGAGTGGTTTCAGTGACAGAAACATAATTCTGAGGGAGTTTGTGCCATTTGGAGGCTCAGAGTATCTTAGTGCACCAAGAGAAGGAATCATGTCAACTTGAGCGTAAAGCTGTTTTCAAAGTTTGGACAACCATTTGAGGGATATTAATGGTATTTTCAGTCTTTTGGATCATTTTTGTATTCATTGGAATTAAGTATTTACTTTGTAAAAAAACTTACCATAATCCCAAAGAGCTGAGTCATGATGACAAAGCTCAAAGAAGACATAGCCGATGAGATTTCGAGTGAACTCCTAGATTAAAATTGTTGTTGTTTTTGAATGATTATTTGATTCATTATGTTGCTTTCATATATGTTAAATTACAGCAAGAACAAATGAAGTTAAGACACACAAACAGTAAAGATTCATACACCACTTTCAAGTAAATAATTTCGAAAAGTTTTCAAGTAAAAGCTAGATCATTACAATTAAAACTGAGTGGTAGATTATTGAAATACATACAAGCTATCCAGACCATTTTCAGATCAGGTTGGTATCAAAGCACTTGTTTGCTTGATTGTATATATTGAAAGGTGTTTAAACAGTGTAAAATATTGACTATTTTATTGTTTGCAAACTGGTTGTTGTTTGAATTTGCTTGATATTTGGGGATAGCTACTGAATAGCTATGTCTTGGAGAAGACAAAAAAGAAGAAAAGGCATGAAGGCATATTCCTTACCCCAAGAGACCTCAAGGTCACTTTTGGAACAAACCCTCTTGACGATTGTTTGTTAAGAAGCTCTTGGATTTTGTTTGTTGTTTGGCTGCTTGAATAAGAGTTTGTCTTTACAACAATTTGGTTAAAAAAGATTGTCATTTGTTTTGAAAGCTTTGAGAAATTTTTTGAAGTTACTTTTGTTCATTTACATCATAATGACAACTTGTACAAGTGAAGTTTCCTCCTTCACAATATTCTTCAATGATGATATGAAGCATGACTTTATTATATTGAAGGACATGGTGCATATTTTTTTTGAGGATAAACGAGAAAGCACTAAACTTTGTGAACAGTTGTTTGCCATGAAGGAAGAGAAGGAAGAAATTCTTCAAAGATTGCATGATATGGAGAGGCGACTCCATCAAGCCCAAGAGGCTTTGACCAAGAAAATGCATGAGGAAGAGGTAATCCATTCTAACTTGTCTTGAATTTCCTCATTAGAAATATGTGTTGGTTCTTTCGAAAAACATACAAGGGGAATGGCGTCTATGAAGGAAAAGGATTAGGTAAGAATGCACAAGGCATGGTTGAACCTGTTCTTGTTAAGGAACGACCCAAGAATCTAGGTCTTGGCTATGTGCAATTTAATGGCGAAGACTCCAAATCCTTGAAGGCGTGTGAAGCTATTTCAAAGAGAACTTTTATTCCAAGTTCTAAGATGAAAATATGTCAAATTTGTTTCAAATATGATTGCCATTGCTTTAAGCCTTTGTTGTAGCAAGAATATGGTATAAATGGAGCTTATGGCTATCATGCAAGTTCATACAGTTTTTCAAGACAAAAATGGTGATGTTAGTCTGCAAATGAAAGTTGTAGCCTCTACTAGTTCATCTTCTCATGAAGACAAAAAGGATGAACATTCAAAGCAGTACAAGAGGTATAAATCTTCTCGTGATCAATTTGATTGTGTTTCTGAAAAGCATGATAATTTTGCATGCTTAAATGGTAGAAAGATTTTCTATACATATTGTGTTTGATTTAACCATGTTGTTTCAAGATGCTAGATGAGGAAGAAAGCATACATGAAACAGATGAGGCAAAGACAACTTTCAAAGAAGGTGCATAAATTTTTCACATATTGCCAAAAGAAGGGACATGATGTCTCTCATTGTTGGACTTTGCATCAAACTAGTCGTCCAAAGCACATGCAACAAGAGGATAGAAAGATTGGCACAAGTGGAACTATGGATTCCATTATCGATGTGAAAATGGAAGATTCACATGAAGAAGTGTTGCAGTAGCAAAAGTTTCCATGGAGGTGGCTTGGAAATAAGTGGATGGACTTCTTAACACACTAAGAAATACTCCTTTTTACATATGCACATTTCGGTTGTATGCATGTATTTATGTTGAAAATTTTGATGCAAGATTGCATATAAATGTGGTTCAGTTGAAGGAATTTCTTTTTTGTTGCAAAATTTCTCCGTAGAGGTGTAAAAGATGAGTATGATACTCATTTATATTGCAACAATATCTTTTAGTTCATCTTTTTAGTCACCCACATGTTTTTGGGATTATGTACTTGTTAGTACTTTAAAGGAGGAGTTGAAGGTGTACATGTGCATGGAAGTTGTATATGTAAATACTGAACTATAAATAGGTTCATTATACATTGATACATGCAAATGTGTTTGTTAAGATGTATCATGTTGTTTATCGACTTGTGCCGATTCTGTCACACATGTTTGTCGACTTGTGTCGATTGTGTTGCACACTTTTTACATTGATTTTGTGTCAATTGTATAGCACATTTTATGATGACTTTTTGTTGATGTTGCATGTTGCAAAACTTATGTTTGAGCCACCTTGGATCATTGATCAAGGCAGGGATGTTCAGATTCCTTCTGAAAATTTCTCACCTGAAATTTTCTGAGTGAGTGCAAGAAAGGCAGCTCTTGACAGGAGGATAAGCGCATTGAGGAAGGGAAGTGTGAATTACTTTCTAGTTGTGGTTAAAAGTTACTATCCATGCAAAGAAAGTTTTTGGAGGTTGAAGAGAAGAGAGTGCAGTACTCTCATTTGTTTTACAGTTCAGTTTTAGTATTCCAAGAGAGCTTTTGGGGTCCAAAAGCTTCTCATTTGGGAGGTGTGATCAGAACTGGATCAAGGACCTAAGGATTATCTCAAAATTCAAAGTTATAGGATTTGGTTGAAACCAATATATTTGCATAGGTCTCATCTTCTTGATTCTATCGCCGCAAACGGTTCAAAAAACGGACACCGTATGAAGACGTTATTGCACTTTGAATGCCGAGGGGGTCTGGTGAAGCACGGAGGGGCCAACCCTCCTCCCATGGAACCTCATCATATGACTAGTGTGGGAGATTAATGTTAAGAGCGCTTAAGGAGCTTAATCTAAAGTTTAATATTTAATTAAGCTTCAGTTAAGTGGAGTTTAAGATGGCGGAGATTCTGGAGGCGCTACCAAATTTAAGCGGACTTCCACTATTAGTGGAGTTAACTAGCAGTTGCAGCACATTTGGTGGAGGAAATTAGGGCAAAGTTGTTTTGGTCATAACTCTCTCATTATTGAATGAAATTGGATGAAATTTTGGGTTTCTTTGACCTCCTAAACACTTTGTGACAGGTTTGAGGTCGGATGGAGGTAATCTTCAGCAGCTTTTGCTTCAGGGAAGATGAAGGAACCATCAAGGCCACCATCAGATAAATTCAGTTTGAGGCCTAACCAGGGGAGTTAGAGTCCTTTTCCAGAGTTCCAATAGTCTAAATTGGATAATTCAGATGTTCTGAATCTGATGAAATATTTTGCAGAGCCTGTAGAGAACGGTTGAAGGCCAAAAAGCTTCATTGAAGTTCCAGAGGCCATTTTAGCCAGCTTTTGCCAGCAGCAGTGCAAGGCTTAGAAAGAGTTGTTTGAGACCATTTGCAGTGAACTAGTGGTCATTATTGGCTGAAAACCTCATTCTGAATCTATTTACAGAGGTTTTATCAAGTGTTAAATACTTTTAGAAGTGGAAAACTCAGCAGAGAATTTTTCCTTGACCCTAGTGCTAGGGGGTGCCAATAGGTGATTAAGGCGAAACCGGAGCATCTGGAGGCCGTTTTTGATGAAACAAAACTCTATCTTGACTAATTAAGTCATTGGGGAACCAAGGGAAGTGGTTTCAGAACATTTTGAGAACTTATAGAGCTTGAAAAATGGATGTGAAGTTCTGGGCAGCCCTGGGCAAACCGTGGAGGTTAGCCTATTTGGGGAATGCAATGCTTAATTTGAGAAATTTATCAGTTGGTATTTGGCGTATGATGTATGTTTGATATAGCAAGAGTGGTTTCAGTGACAAAAAAATAATTCTAAGGGATTTTGTGCCATTTGGAAGGTCAAAGTAGCTTAATGCACTGACAGAAGGAATCGTGTCAACAAGAGCCTAAAGCTATTTTCAGAGTTTGGACAACCATTTGAGGGATATTCATGGTATTTCAATCTTTTGGATCATTTTTGTATTCATTGGAACTAAGTATTATTTTGTAAAAAAGCTTACCATAATCCCAAAGCGCAGAGTCATGATGACAAAGCTCAAAGGAGACGTAGCCCATGAGATTTCGGGTGAACTCCTAGATTGAAATTGTTGTTGTGTTTGAATGATTATTTTCTGCATTATGTTTTGTCATACATGTTAAATTACAGAAAGAAAGAATGAAGTTAAGACACATAAACAATAAAAATTCATACACCACTTTTAATTAAATAATTCCGCAAAGTTGTCAAGTAAAAGCTAGATCATTTTAATTAAGACTGAGTGGTAGGTTCTTGAAATACATACAAGTTATCTAGACCATTTTTAGATCAAGAAGTATTCCAATATATCTTCTTCTAGCTTACTGGAAATGTCGATTGCGCTTGCTTCTAAATTTTTTTTTATAAGATATTTGAAATAAATTTGGACTACAATACTGTATTCATATTTTTTTATCCTCATTTTCATATAGGAACTCCTCCTTGTATCATTTAAGATTTCAATATTCTACGCAAGCTTCATTCTCCAAAGCTTTCAAATATAAGGATTTTGATAGTGCTCAAAAACATGCTCATAAGCACAATAGCAATCACACCTAAAAGGGATTTCTATGTAATATGTTGTTTGCACATGAACTAACTCCCCCAATCAATTATATATAGTCTAAAAACTATTCCTTAAGATCTATATCCACCAATATCCATGCTACTATAAAAAAACGGATATCCTTGTATTTTTCACGAGTCTATCTCCAATTCTCCTTAGTATCATTTCCTTCCATATTTCTATAGGTAGACATGATAGCTTCAACCAAACTAATTATTTTGTAAATTTTATTAATCTTGGACCAAAGCAATTTAAACACTTATAACATAAAATCCATAGTACTATAAACCCTTTTAAACCTTCTCTACATCTTATTTAGATATGAAATAGAACCCCATTGATCCCATTGTCAAAAAATGAAACTTGAAGCATAACCCAAAAAATGTCCCTAGCCTCTTTGGACCCAGTCATTCAAGGATATCTTAGCAATATAACCACCAAATAATTTTCTAGGTAAGCTTTTTCCACTATAATCCATAATTTACTCAACCCTCATATCTTGCCAAACCATCAGTATCACCCTACCTTTCTTCTTCTTCAGATGCTACTGTACTTCCCTTTCCTTCCCTTTACTTGATCCATATTCTTATATAACCTCCATTATCTCCTTATCTCTTCCCATTCCATGATTCTCTCTATTAAATTAAAGCCCTTAAATTTGATTTGTGAGATTATTTTCTATTTCATCCTCCTTTTGATGGATCATTCTTGACCCAACCAAATCTAACTCAACTTCCAAGTTTTCATATCCACTCCCTAATTTTATTTGATAGTCACTAAATGTTGTACTATGGATCCTCACGTCACAAATTTATCGAGTAAGCTTGGCATAAATAGTAATGTAATACCACCATGTGAACATTGAACATGATGTGTGTGTGTGTGTGTGTGTGTGTTAATACTTCAAGAGCACAAGGACAAGAAAGGTAAAGTGACGCATGTATGGTACCATAAGGTAAGTGTTAGTATGAATCTTTTGTCAAAAAAGACCACTTTAGCTACACATAAAAAATAGCCCTAACATCAATTATGGCTGCCAATATCTTCAAATATGTAGTTAGATGATCAAGACAAAGCTGCACAAATCCAGATCTATGCATAAAAAGGCATTAAGCAGTAAAAATGAAGTTTTGCTCCATGCATCCAATAGATAAGACAAGAACAATATTTTTGAAAGATTTTTTTTTTTTTTTTTTTTAATATTAAAGGGCACCTAAGAGGAAAACAAGAAAGGTGTTTCCAATTATCCTCAATGGGATGGGTTCTTGAAAGTCCTCAGCAATTCAGATCTAGAATTTCTCTCTCTTGTTGGTGTAGAAAACCTAGACAAACATAGAACTCAAAGGGAGCTCACAAAGCAAATAATGGAGAATGTGACAATGATAATGGCTCAAAGTCATGCCAAGAGTATAGATCCAAAGTGATCTAATATGCAATGAAAGGTGACAAATGAATGGGAAAACCCTTCTATTTATAACAAAATATTAGGGTAGTCTAGGACTTGGTGCATGAACAAAATATTATTAACCAAATTCTAGAACCACCTTTTAGGAATATTTATTATATTTGTTGGAGGGAAAAGGTATTTGACTTGGGTAAAATCCCTTTATTTGTAAATAATAAATAAATAAATGATTTATTTACTATTTTAAGGAAGTGGTTGAATGATAATTAAATAAATAATGGTTTATTTAATTATTTATAAATGATTTAGTCATATTTAATAAGGAATATTATTTAAATAAGATTTAAATAATTATTCCTAGGAAATAATAAGATAAATAAGGATTTATCTAATTAATTTCCTTGTTTTGGGTTAAATATAACCAGGAATAATAATAATTAAATTATTGTTTAATTAATTATTCCATGAGGAAAATCAAACAAATATAGATTTGTTTAATATTTCCTTTTGGGGTTTTATGTTTAGACCATAAACAGCCTAATAAATGTGTTTTATTAAATTGTTTTATATAGTGAAAGCAATTTTACTTAGGTTAACATTGGTCTTACATGGTGTACTTGGGTCCATTTAATGGTAATAGGTTAGATGACCAAAAAATGGTGTAACAGATTTCCCCCTAGCGTATGAGTGTTAGGAGAAAATCGTATCACCGAAGTACGTTGTAAGAACTCAATCACGAGACATCAAAAGAGAAGTCAGAGAGAGAAACGTAAGGTAGTCTAAAGTGCTAAAGAACTAGACCCTGAGGAGATGAGACTTACAGGTTCAACAAGTCTCGTTTTATGAGAGGGTACCTGTGCTAGAGGCGGCGGGGGAGGCATACCTATGCCCATCAAGACAAAGTACAAAAGAATAATGCGTCCAGTAAACAAGGGACCGAACTATAAATTACATGCTGGCATAAACATGAGCCAGATAAAAGATATAATGAGGAATCCCACATACATGTTGTGCCTGGGGTAGCATCCAAGACTTATACAATAAAATCGGAGTACATGAGATACAAATACAACCGAAATGTCCCTTATAAAAGGGGAAGGGCTCACAAAATCTAATTGATACATGCAAATCAAAGAGGTGCTACAAGAAGCTAAGGCTAGCATCATCAAATGTATGGAGCTGCATCAAATTCTGCAATAAAGAGGTCATCCGAGCATGTGGGGGGCTACCTCCAGGGCCACCCCCTCATGAGGGTTGAGACATCTCACACACACCCAGGAATCACCAATAGCTGCTGCTGCATCACTGGACCATCAAGTATACGGATCTCGATCATGCTGAAAGGAGATGGAGTGGAGAAACAATCAAGTCAAAGGGTAGTGAGAAATCCCTTTTCCTGATCTGAGGCACCGAAAAAGTGGAGAAGCTGGAACCAAGGTACACCGCCCTCTATACCTGTCTCATGGAGTGAATGAACTAATGTCGATAGAAGGAGGCCTGCCATAGGTGAGGCAATAAGGGATCCTCAAGTAAGGCACGAGAGAAAATAGTGGAGCAACTGACAGAATAACACTAATGATGATGATGAAATGGGGGATACTAAGTAACAGATGGATGACTTCCCTTGTTAGAGCATAAAGGGCATGAATGACTTGGCAGCAACTAACACAATATCAGGAGGGAGAGGGGACAGTGGGACTGAATGCCATCATGTGTGACACGAGAGAGGGACCAAGCAATGAAGGATGGAGGACTATAGTGGGGTACAAAGGGAATAGGGATAGACTCCATGAATGCAATGATGACTCAACTCAGATGCTCTAAACAAGGGAAACTTGATGGTGTTGCCACATAGTAAAGGTCCAAAGGGGGACCATAAAAACATGATTACAAGAGGGTAGCTCATGACGAAAATCAACACGAACAAGGAAAATTATGGAGGCAGAGTGGTGCCCCAAATACAAGTGTTGTAAGTGAGGAAATCTGATTTGAAGGAGAGGTTAATAGACCCTTCATGGAGAAAATGTGTCCTGGTGGGGTAGAAAATCATGGAAAAATAAGAGATACCCATTTGAGTGCTAGGTGAGAGCTTTTCAACGGTGTAGACGGTGTGTCAAACGGGGCTACAGTTTGGTCGCAGAGGACGAAAGAAAAATCAGGGGTTTCTCTTCTAATAAGGCATTTTCCCTCCAAATGCATTCATTTGCTTGTGTAGCTGTGGTGAATGTGGAGAGGAGAGAAGGACCTAAATCTTGCAGTGATCGTAGTGGACAAACCGACCATTGGAATCAAGATCCATCAGTTGCAGGTAAGAGGCCTAATCCTACTCTTCGTTTTTGATGGATTGAAAGTTTAGATTAAGGTCCCAAATCTTAGGAACAGACCATCCCTCATCTTTACGGCCGGGTCGCACTATTTGGGCCAAAAAATGCGACCTGGGAAGCAGGTTTTGGCCTGAAAAGTGCGACCTATCCCAGGATTTGGCTAAAAAGTGTGACCTGTCAGATGGAGGTGATTTCAGTGCTGTTGTGGGCTGAGATTCAGGTTTTGTGTAATTAAATGCAGTTTTTCCCATTTGTATACTGACAAAGATGATGTTTTGTGTAGATATGGCGAATATACAGATCAAGTGGAGAGAGAGAGACCTGGGTACATTACGGTCGGAAATCCAAGCGGATCGAGGTGTCCATCGTGCACTGGCCAGGTTTGGGGTTCTGAAATTTGTGGAGAACCCTCTGATGAGAGCTAAGGAGCCCTTGTTGGCCCAGATTGTCAGTTATTAGGATCCATATCATGAGGTCTTTATAGTGCAGGAGCACAAGATCGAATTGACAGTCCAGGATTTGTATTTCTTGACTGGTCTCCCACCATTAGGGATAGTGGGAAATACACAACCAGTGTTACAGCAGGGGCATAACATTATGGGGTTTGTAGGCGACATTGTCGACCAGGCCTCCAAGTCAAAGGGACTCGGATACCGATTGGGAATCTAGAGAGGTTAGAGACCCGTGCAGTGGCGGCAACAATGTTGTAGATCCCGGGCAGCCAGGCGCTCCATCACATTACTAGAGGGAAGATGATGATTGGGGAGTTAGTGTTGAGCGGGACCTACTATGGGTGGGCCAAAATGATGTTGGTGTCATTGAAACGACAGCTGTCACTTTGCAAGCGGCAAGTGAACCATGATTTCTCGTATGGGACTGTATTGTGCTCCTTCTTTTTCGAGAAGATCCCGACCTTGCGACCTCGTGTACAGCTACCAGATGGGGGTTCGAGGGAACCCAGGATGCGCCATTGGGGGCGATTACTGTGTCGAGGAGGAGGAGGGGTGGTTGGGCGGGTGTTTCGACCGGAGTTCTTTGCCCATTGGGATCAGATGCCATTATACATAGACGACTATCGCTATACTGGGATGAGTTATTATGGAGATCCGGACTTGCCACTTCCGCCTGGTCAAGTATGGGGGCCTGATGGTAAGTGACAAGTAACTAATCTTTTATGTGCATGGTAAAGTTTGTGAATAGTATATATGGTACTGATCCTTATACTTTTGGTATGCAAATATAGCTCTGGTAAAACGAGTCGGATATATTGGACGACACGCAGTAGCAAGAACTACAGGTGCTAGTGGATCGAGAACGACACAGAATGAGGATATGACCGCTATCCTGGAGGACATCCATCATAGATGTGAGGGGCTGCTAACTGGTGTTTCGGAGCGGGGTTGGCAAGACTTAGACTACCAGTACATAGAGCTATGTATTGGGCTACCCTCGGAATGGCGAGGTGTCATGCGGCACATGGCGATGGTTGGTCAGACTGTGCGTTATCTACGAGCTGTGGGAGAAGAAACATTAGCTCGGGATCCTCCAGAGAGTGATTAGATGTAGGGCGGGTAGTGCCCCCTAGTGTGTATGTAGGGGCAAGTGGTGCCCCCCCAGTTTTGAGTTTTTTTTTTGTAACATGCTATGGGCATGTCATATGTATCAAAGTAGATGGACTCTAAAAACATGTTATATGATATATATTATGAATATGCATTGTGTTAATGACTTGGAATGTTATTGTCTTGTGTGTGATAAATGCCAGTCTAGAACATGGTTTGCAATTCTCTCTACATAGTGATTTTGTCCTCTAGGTACATGATTGAAAGTAATGAATCTAAATTCACGTATCAAAAGCTTCACTCGTAAATATCGTCTAAACAGGATAGGGTTATGCACATGATAGACACCATTGAGTTGTAAGACAAGAAGCGGGGAATCTAAATGAACGTGCAGATGGAGGATGCGATGAGAGAGGGCATCGGCTAAGAGGCCACGTACTGCATCATATTCGGCCTGATTATTGGTGGCATTACCAATGCAGATCCCATTAGAAAGAACGAGGGTATGAAAGGGGCTAAAGATGGCCCAAGCTGCCAAGGCTAGATTCTGGGAGGTCCTGCGAAATAGTGTCACAAGACAAGAAATGGGAGGAGGAAGAATAATTATGGAAGCGTGAGTGTAGGGTAGACATCAAACGACAACTATGGGAGGCAGTAGTGTGGGTAGGATGGCTATGACTCATAGATTGACTAGAGGGTGATGTATGAGGGCTATAGGAGGAATAGCTGGAGCTCATGCTGCGGAGAACATCATAGATACAGATGGTATCATCCTGGTTATGGGTAGGAAAGAAAAGGTTGGGGAAACCACATGACGTTGCAAAGCTACCTAAATCATCAGCATGGGAAGAAATGCTCACATATGGATCATCATGGGGGATGACAGAAGAACAAGTAAAAAGATGTCAAATGATGTGGAGCCCAAGAATGTTGCTGAAGGGAGATCAAGTAAAACAGACGGAGGGGATTCAGAGGGAATGTGCTCCGAGGGTCGCACAGATGATGATAGTATAGGAGGGGGGCGACAGGTTCCATCATCTCAACATCAGGGGGGAGGAATGTTAATGGTAGCAAGGGGATCCTTGTGTTGGCCTGACGCATACCTCGCGAGGATGGGAGAGGCAGATTGATTTTGTTCAACCTCGTACTCGCGAATGACCTCTAAAGAGGCTCGATAATGTGTGAGGTGAGGAAAATGGTGAGAATAATGGCCATGCACACCACACAGAGCACATGGTTTGTTGGTGCAAAGAGTCTTTGGTTTCTTGGCTGCGGATGAGGAAGAATCAAAGGATTTAGGGATCGTAGACTCAGGGAACATGACTTTAACCATGGGTTTGACATGGGACAACTTGGGACAAGTATGGGTGGCATGACCGACAGCATCACATAAGGAAAAAGGCTTGGTAGGTGGAGGAGGGGTAGGGTCAGTCAGGGTGGCCTTGTCTTTGGATGCCCCCTTGCGAGCTTTTCCTTTCTTTCCCGTAGTTGTCACAACAGGAGAATGGTCTTGTTGAGGTGCTGGTGGCACTGTAGCGACGGAAGAAGCTAAGGGAATCGGTTGAACCGGTGTTAAAACAAGGTATGGTTTGGGGTGACCTGGTGGGGTCCCAACTAGAGGATTAAGATACTAGATGGGTATTCCCATGGTCAAATTAGGGAGGGAAAGGGTTACCATGATGGGGATCGAATAGACTCTGGGAGGGGGAGCAAGGAAAGGTATCTGACCAGCGGGGTAATGGCTAGGAGGGATGACTCCCAGATTGTTGAGACCGGAGGGAACCAACCCAGGAGGGTAGAGAGGCACATGGGTACTAGCTGGATGAGAAGGTCCAGAAGGAAGAGGTTCGACCAAATGAGGCGAAGAGCTAGGAGTGGGTTGCGACGGGCGAGGTTGAGGTTGCTGACTAGCCAAAGTGGGCCACTTAAGGTCAGCCTGAGACGATTGCATCATGCAAACATTCGCTAAGCTGGGGTCAGAGATAGGAAGAGGAGGAATACCAAGGAAGGTTCCAAGAAAGGAGGAGTCTTTGTAGACGTCGGGGGAAAAACTGGTCAAAGAATTGATGGTTTGCTTATTGGCTATAGAAGAGATGGTTGACTCAAGGGAGGTCTGAGATTTTGGCTCATGATATGTCAATTGGTCAATGGTGACTATCTTTCCATTGTGAGGGAAAAAAATCTTGCGGTGGAACGCGGATGGGACAACAGACATGGAATAGGTGTAGCTACGCCCCAAAAGAATGTTATAGTTAAGAGGGGCGTCGATGACTTCAACGTCAACGCAAACAGTCTTTCCCATAAGGGTGATAGGACAATTACGGAATAGGCCAATGGGATGGGAGGCATGGCCATCCCATGCACGAAGGCTGATTGTGGAAGGGGCCAGCTTAGGAGATCCGAGTTGTTTCCAAACTAAAGTAGACATCACGCATGTAGATGCCCCGTCATCAATAATACATTGAGACACATTAGTGTTCCAAATTTTGACTGGGATTTGGAAAGCGACGGAAGCAGGAAGGGGAGGATGATCTGAATGATGGGCGTCGAAAACAATTAATTGGTCATCAGCAAGATCTACAGTGCCCATGGCGGAGAGTAGAGCCTTCCTTTGAGAAGGACACGACTGGAGGAGTTCCAGTGTTGAAATGGCAGCAGGAGACTGCGCCAAATCATCTACTATGCTATACGAATGAGAAGCTCGACCTGAAGCAACATTTCAACATAATGGACCCTTAGGAACCTTGATAAGGACCTCAAATTTGGGTTGCGGGATCGGCAAAGGGCCATTGGGTGTCGAAAGAGGCTATGTAGGACCTGAAGAAGGTGACTCGGGGACAGACGGAGCGGGAGGCTTCGGGTATTGACGAGACCAAGTTTGAAGGTTAAGGTCGACGGTGAGAGGTTGGTCAGAAGTCATCATGAGAATCTGGTAATCGAAGGAACCAGAAGGGGAAGGTTAAGTGGTTAACCGGGCATGAAGTGGTTGAGTAGACACGAATCCTTACTGAGGGAAAGGATTGGTAAACACGGCTCGTTGAGAAGTAGCCGTATTGGGGGGAATATTAGGGGAGGTATGTTTTCCACGCAATGTAGCCTGAGACTCCCACATCTACCGCATTTGTGGTAATAGGGTACAATCATGATTGTAATGACCATAAACACCGCAACACGAACAAGGCTTATTGGTGCAAAGAGGCCTGTCTAGCTTGCGCTGAGAGCCTTGTGGCTGGTTAGCAGTGTTAGAATCAATACTTGGAGGATTTGATCCACGATTACCAGGGGCAGATTGATTTTGATTGCCTTTACTCTTTCTTTGAGAAGAAGGAGGATTAGTCGCGCCCTGCTATGCAAATAATTGTCCTGGAGGAGGTATTAGTTGATGTTGCAGGGGTTGAGAAGGCAAGGGAGGTAGAGGTCCAAATGCTGGAAGAGCCGGGACACCAGGCCGTGGGTAAGGATAATGGTTAGGATGGGAAAAATTGAGGTAAGCAGGAGGGTGGGAAGAAGGAGGAGGCATGTCGTATCCTAGATACATGCTACCTAGAGGAGGAAAAGTGTTGGAGGTGCTAGCCCCTCCCGGAGGAAAACCATAGCCCATAGGAGGTTGAGCGTAGGTATGCGAAAGAGCTCCAACGATACCATCGATAGAGTGAGATTCCTCAGGGGCATTAGTGCCACCGGGTCTGGGGAGGTTAGGAAGGATGGTATAAACATAACCAGATTGAGCATAGATGAGGTCATATTTCAAGGCTATTTGGAGGGCGGCTTCCTCGGTTTGAGGGAACTGGGATATGACATCTTTGTTGATGGCAGGTAAGAGAGAGCAAAGGAACCAGTCCATGTAGACCCGATCTTCAAAGGTGGGATCTCAACATAAGCTCCTTCTTCTCTGCCATTCCTGGACATGGGCGGAAAGGCGGGTTGAAGATGATTGATGGAAAGAAGTCAAGAGTTCGGTACGGGTGTCGTATCAGAGAGGGAGATAGAAATAAGATAATAAGGCTTGGGCGATGGTCGCAAAGGTGGTATGGGAAGAGGAGGTGTGATCAACATACAATTTAGAAGCTTTTCCGGTAAGTGTGCATTGGAAAAATCAAAGGCGGATGGAATCATCAGTGATGGAATTGGATGAACACCACTTGTGAAAAGATCGGATATGGTTGGAGGGATCTTGACTAGCAAGGCCTTCGAATTTGGGAATGTTGGAGGGGAGCTTGGTTAGCATAGCAGGCCAACTAACATCGTGGCGGATAGGATCATTTATTAACTGAACATAAGGGAGAAAAGGGACAGTCGAGGTAGTTCCCATGGTGGTTTAGCTAGTAATAGACCTAGAAGTAGGACCGGGGTTGCTGCTAGCATTAGGCCCTGAACTAGACATGGTGAAGGTAACAAGGGGAGAACCAGAAGTAGGGGGAGAACCCAAAGAATCAGAAGAAGAGTCGGAGTGTGGACTCGGGGGAGGACTAACTCGATGACGGCGGGAAGGAGTAAGTCGACCAACCGGAAACTGAGGGTGAAGGCCAAGAATTCTCCGAGATAAACGCCTTGGAGGCGCAATGATGACGGCACAAAGGGAAGAAGAAGGACCAACAAAGGCAGGGAGGTGCAGAATCAAATGATGATGATGTCGAAACAAGGGCAGAGAGGTGCAGTGTCAATTGATTTTAAAGTCTGTTCCTGGCGGTGTTAACCAGGATCTTCTTCACTTAGGGTCAGTGCATGGCATGTGTTAATTTTAATTTTTAAACCCAGACATTTTGAGAGTAAAATAAAAAGTGTGTTGCGTAACTTGAAAATAAATTTGCAGAGAATAATAAATAAGGCTAAAATAATAGAAAATTAACAGTTAACAATGCATCGATCTAACCCAAGAAGGAGGGTCTCTCAAAACTAGTCTAAAAGAGGGAAAAAATCTAATCAAAACACACTAAAAAAAGGCCAATAGTTCTAAGGTCGGCAGGGACATGGATCTAAAGGAGAAATCTGCTGAAAAGAGGTGCGGAAAATAGCAAAAAGGCAGAGGCAAGGTTGCTGCAACAAAGGAGGAAATCATCTAAAGGTAGAAGGGACAAGGAGGTGGCCCTAGAAGCAAACCCAAACCAAACTATATGAGATGATTTGAAAGGGAGAAGAGCTGATCTAAAAGGGATCTCAAAATGAGGTATCAGATCTGAAAAGAAGAAGGTTGAAACTCTGAAAATTAAGACGTCTGAAACAGCTAAAACTCTTCCACAAAAAGTGGAGGGTAATAAAGCCTTAAGGGGCGATATTCCCACTTAGTTGAGTAAAACATATCAGAAACAGGTCTTAAGCGGGCGGAGACAGAGGCTGGAAAACCCTGACAGAAGCTTCAGACAAACCCAGAAAAACTGCTGGAAAAGTGCAGAAAAAAGTGCAGGTCATAGGTTCTGACCTATTTTCAGTCCAAGTCGTAGTTTTACGGCAGAAAAGTGCGTCCTCCAGGCTAGGTTGCAGGTTTTGGGCCGATAAGTGTGACCTGCAGATCTGGGTCTCTCGGCGGCAGATTTCATAAAAAGTTTTCGTCTCAGCTGCGGCTGATGTCTGTCACCTGCGCAATAGGGCCAGAAACACACGGAAGTTAAAAATTTTAATGTTTGAGGGGTTTTGAGGTGAAAAACACCATAAAAATAGGAAAAAAAAAACTAAAGAGAAACCCTAGGGTATGAAATAGCTAGATATGCAGGAATATATAAAACGACAGCGGTCGCAAAAGAAAACCTGTGTGGAGTCGCCAATTGTTAGTATGAATATTTTGTCGGAAAAAGACCACTTTAGCTACGCATAACAAATAGCCCTAACATCAATTATGGCTGCCAATATCTTCAAATCTGTAGTTAGTTGATCAAGACAAAGCTGCACAAGTCCAGATCTATGCATAAAAAGACATTAAGCAGTAAAAATGAAGTTTTGCTCCATGCATCCAATAGATAAGACAAGAACAATATTTTTGAAAGAATTTTTTTTTTTATATTGAAGGGCACCTGAGAGGAAAACAAGAAAGGTGTTTACAACTCTCCTCAATGGGATGGGCTCTTGAAAGTCCTCAGCAATTCAGATCTAGAATTTCTCTCTCTTGTTGGTATAGAAAACCGAGACAAACATAGAACTCAAAGGGAGCTCACAAAGAAAATAATGGAGAATGTGACAATGATAATGGCTCAAATTCAGAACAAGAGTATAGATCCAGAGTGATCTAATATGCAATGAAAGGTGACAAATGAATGGGAAAACCCTTCTATTTATAACAAAATATTAGGGTAGTCTAGGACTTGGTGCATGAACAAAATATTATTAACCAAATTCTAGAACCACCTTTTAGGAATATTTTATTATATTTTTTGGAGGGAAAAGGTATTTGACTTGGGTCAAATCCCTTTATTTGTAAATAATAAATAAATAAATGATTTATTTACTATTTTAAGGAAGTGGTTGAATGATAATTAAATAAATAATGGTTTATTTAATTATTTATAAATGATTTAGTCATATTTAACAAGGAATATTATTTAAATAAGATTTAAATAAGTATTCCTAGGAAATAATAAGATAAATAAGTATTTATCTAATTAATTTCCTTGCTTTGGGTTAAATATAACCAGGAATAATAATAATTAAATTATTGTTTAATTAATTATTCCATGAGGAAAATCAAACAAATATAGATTTGTTTAATATTTCCTTTTGGGGTTTTCTGTTTAGACCATAAACAACCTAATAAATGTGTTTTATTAAGTTGTTTTACATAGTGAAAGCAATTTTACTTAGGGTAAAATTGGTCTTACATGGTGTACTTGGGTCCATATAATGATAATAGGTTAGATGACCAAAAAATGGTGTAACAGTAAGTGAGGTAAGTATGCTACTTCTTGTTTGGATTTGAATTATTTAAAATAATATTAATAATAATAATATATAGCACTTGGGGTTATAAATTCCTAAGAGCACCATGGTGGAAATGAATGAAAGAGTGGGGAAATTAGATGAGTTCAAGAAACAATATTTTATTGCTATTTTCCAAGTGTCATTATTCCAAACATTTCTATCCTTTTGTATTTTTTGTCTCATATTTTATTTCCAAACTTTCATTGGAGGGTACATGTTCTCCATGTAAGTGTTGTGTATTAGAAACACTGAGAGGGGGTGAATCAACATTTCTCCTCAATTAGTTAGTTTTAATCATCAAAGAATTAAAATTAACATTAGAATTAGTTTAAACTTAAATCAACATCGCATCATTAAAAAAAACCATTAAAAAATGCATGACCTCAAGATCGTACACTGAGTTTTTTAGGTGGAAACCCTTCCGGTATAAAAACCACCGAACACTTTCTTCAATAATATACATCAAATAGGAAGCTCAATCTTCCAAGTTTTCAAATCCAATTAAAGGAGGCTCCAAACCCCTGGTTTACAAAATCCAACCTAAAGGATCCTCTAATGCCTTGGTTCAATAAATTCAACTGGGAGGATGC
Source organism: Pinus albicaulis (assembly GCA_034641835.2). Classification (NCBI taxonomy): domain Eukaryota; kingdom Viridiplantae; phylum Streptophyta; class Pinopsida; order Pinales; family Pinaceae; genus Pinus; species Pinus albicaulis. The sequence continues at coordinate 1,889,366,431 of CM076575.1, read as the reverse complement.
TCAAATGCCTCGTATTTATCATCTCCCATTGAAAGGATGCTCCAACACCATATGCAAGTTCCAACCTACTCTAACACAGAGGGGATTCACTCAATGACACTCTAACATATCATGTGTGTTCGTGACATACTAAACAATACCCTTAATTTGACTACAAATTTGAAAATACCTCTAAAAATTACATTATTTAACCCCCTACCAATACGAACCCAATACACCTTCCCAATTTAAAATACCCCTACTTTCACTGGATATTGTAGGTATCCATTTATTCATTAACACTTTTTTATACCCATTTATCTTTTTCCATTAACTTTGAGCTCCATTTTTTATACCTTCCAATATAAAAATCATTTACCCCATATTATATGCTCAATATATTATTTCATGTTTTCCTCAAAATATACCCCCCAATATGAACCCATGTGGTATGGTATTTCTCCCCCAGTGAAGCCCCCGTGCCCTAGCACCACCCTATCACCTCATTACTGCCCACCTCTTCATTTCTTTGGTTAGTTGTTGTGTACCTTTCCTTTCGCCTCTCACATCCGAGATGATACTCAGACCAAGCATTGCTAACAATTCCTTAATAATGGGATGATCCGATCTCGGTGGGGAAGTATGCACACTAGTTGCAAGTACGAGCGCTAGTTGCATATAACTTACAACATGTGAATTGTGCGGTAGGTATCAAAGAAGTAATTAACATTGTTAATTTTTTTGGGGTGGTTATCATTTAAGTAATTACATAGTTTGTTTCTTTTTAGGTTTGAATTTTTTTAGGGATTGGTTGGAATTGAAATCATCATGCTCTGGATAGGTGGTGAATTTATTTATGCATTCAAAAACTTATTTCAAAAAATATAAAACGAAGATTTTAGTTATGATGGGTAACCCAGTTAGTTGAAGGCTCACCAAGTCATTAGTCATCTATCATAAGGCATGGGTTCATTTCTCTTTGGGTTCATCAAGACCAACCTCCCTGAAATAAAGTCTATTGGGTTGGTAAATTAGAACCTATTGTGTTATTTAGGCCAATACAATGACATGGAAGAAAGTGATTCATGTCATGACATGTGTATTATTTTCTTAGAATAATAATGTCACCCCATTGTTATCAAGTTTCTATCATTCTCAATAATTCAAGGTTGGGTATTGTGTTACTTATTTTCGGCAGGATAAAAAATGAAGTATTTATACAATCTGAAAACAAAGGAAGACATTTATGTCTGAATAACTTCTCCATAACTAGAAATACGAGAACTACTAAAAATTACTAACAATGTCCTAGTAATGTCCTAATTTAAAAAATGTACAAAATCTCGAGGATTAGTTAACATTTTCCCCCTTAATCCGAAGGGACATCTCACATTCCAAGTAAAAAACTAAATCTATCAAAGTTTTCACGTCCCAATACTTTGGTAAAAATATTTGCATTTTTTTTCTGAAATAGGAAAATGTGTGGCATATGAATTTAGTTGTACGCAACATGTGACGAATCAAATGATATTTGGTGCTAATATGCTTGGTTTGATCATGGAATTTAGGATTCATGTCCATTTTAATTGCAAAAGTATTATCAATAAGAAGAGGTGTCAATGTCTTTTGTTTTTCCTGCAAGTCTTCAAGTATTTTCCGAAGCCAAATGATTTATTTTGTAGCTTGACTTGTTGCAACATATTTGGCTTCAGTGACAGAATCAACAGGGAAATATTTCTTTTGTGATCTCCAAGTCATAGTTGTTGATCTAAGTGTCATCAAATAACTAGAAGTAGACAATCCATTTTCTTTATAAACATCTGAATAGTCAATGAGATGGAAGTCTGAAAATTTGGAATATTTGGTGTCATATGTTTGAGTTACTTTTAGATATTGAAGCACTCTTTTTTTTACTACCCAATGACCTTCACAAGTTTGATGCATAAAAATGGAAAGTACCCCGACAACAAAATTTATGTCACGATGAGTAATAGAGAGATAAATCAAACTTCCAACAAGTTGGTTGTACTTTGTTGGATCTTTGAATGGATTGCCATCATTTGAAGCATGTTTCATATTTTTTTCCATTGGAGTAGAAACATGATTACAATCCATCATTCCACATGTATTTAATAAATTTACAACATATTTCCTTTGAAAGATAAAAATATGTTGAGGTTTTTGATCAAATTCAATCCCTAGATAATAATGAAGTAAACCTAGATATGTTATATCAAAAACCTTTTGCAATTCCTTCTTAACAGATGATATATAGTCATCATTGTTCTATGTGATCATTAAATCATCAACATAGACAACTAGATATACAACTGAACTTCCAACCTTCTTAAAAAAAAGAGTTGCATCATCTAGGTCAAAATGCTTACAATTCAACTCAAGAAGATACTTGGTTAGTTTTTCATACCATGCACCGGGTGATTGTTTTGAACCATACAAGGACTTCATTAGTTTGCATACCTTTTTTTCTTTACCTTTGACAAGAAAACTCTTTTTCTTGAAACATGTAAACATATTCCTTCAAATATCCATTTAGGAATGCAGTTTTTGTATCCATATGATTAATTTTCCATCCTTTCTGTGTTGCAATAGAAAACAATGTTCTTATAGTGCCCCATTTGGATGTAGGAGCAATAATTCCTGCTGGTGCTAGAGGTTTCAAACCAAATTAGAGATTACCTTCTATGTGAGAAATATAAGCATCCAAACTCGCAAAACAGGAGCATTGATGACGTTCGACCCATTGAATTTCATTCAGGAATGATATTATATTGTTGTGGTCTTAATGTTTTTCCTTCAGGACCTTGCCCAAGAGTGTCTTCCTTTGTTACTGAACTGTAATGGATTTCAAATATTGGCTCCATATTCCAATGGTATGTCTTGGGTCAGGACCCCAATTGGATACTTATGCTTGTATTTTAGATTCATAGTAGACTTGGTGGTCATTAGTGGTATAGGCTTTAAGTTGATGAGTTTTCTCTTAGATTTCTAGAGGAGTGGATGAGCGAAAAATGGTTGTTGCATCTTGAGCTTGGGCTCATAGACAACGTTGAGGACTTCTACCACATCTTAAGCTCGGGATTGGTATCGTAGGCAACCTTGAGGACCTTTGCCACCTAATCCTTAACGGCGGTGCATCCTCTATTGAGGCATACTATGTCAGGTTACTAAGGACCAAGACAAAAATATCACCAAGAAAACATAGAGACCAGGGGGCAGAGATAATTTTAAGGATGGAAAATTATCTTGAAATTTAAAAAATTGGCGAATCTCACTAGTCCCTAATATGCAAACTATAAAATGTTTATTGATGTATTTGTAAATTTTTTCAAATTTATAATGATATTATATATTTTCTATATAATGATGACGATTTTTAACGTAAAACAATTTTATATTGTAAAATTTGGGCGAATCATTTTTCTAAAAAAATGCAAATTGGCGAATCTTTTTTTTTGAAAAACCATGGTAAATTAGCCCACTTGTGAATATTAGCCCCTAAAATTTTCCATGCCAGGGGGAGTGTACAAAATAAAATCAAATAAAAATAAAGCTCGACAAAACTTGAATTTCGAGGGAAGTTTGTGTCAGATTATTGCGATATGGAGTGATTGAAGGGAAGTGAAAAGAGGACTTTGGATAGGGTCCAACAACCAAAAATAGACATGGAGACCAAAACCGATGCTCACACGCACTGTTCTCTAATCACTACAAACCAAAAAATGCCAAATCGAAGCTAACCATGAAAAAATTTAACAAAGACGAAGGAATTAAACAAAGGATGAGTTACCCAATGTTGGTTGACCCACCAGTCTTAAACCAGTGTTGTCGCAAGGATGAGTTGATGGTTTTCACCACCCTCCCCTACTCGAGCTATTGCCATAATTGCTACCATCATCCCCAGAGGGCTATGTCGCTTCTATCCTAAGCCTTTTCCCCTCACTATTTCTCAATGTATAGATCATGTGTTGAATATTGACATCCCATGGGCCTAAACCTCCAATAATTACTATGCATGTCAAATCTTGGCTATAGGAATATTTCATCCTCCAGACAAGAGTCTAAACAAACAACATGTCATACAACATTGAATCGTAGCAGCGAAGTTTGAGCCCCACATTTCTTGTTTCACAGAGGAATTCTCCCAGCTTTGATGGGAGGACGTTGTAGGCATACTAGTTAAACACAGGACCAAGGTCTCCAAACTAAGAGCACTCATATGGAGAGTAGTCTTCCATGTGATTGGAAAAGAGGTAATAGTTTTTTTCATGTGGGAATGCATGGGGTGGGTTGGCCACGCCACCCCCTACCACCCTAAATGTGATGGGCGGCGGTGGGGTGGTAGATTCCCCCCTCATGCCTCATCCATTCTCTCAAATCGCAATGTCTCGATTGGGGAAGGACTTCCAAAATTTTAATTCAATTATCAATGATTATTAGGTGGATGCTAGAGATTTAACCTCCATAGAATATTCTATAATATTCTTAGTAGTATAATCAAACCAAATGTGGAGATTTATTTCCAAAGTAGTTATATCATTTTGTCCAAAAAATGTCATGTCAACAAGTGTCATGTGAAATGGTTATGATATTTTGGGCATGTGGTATTCATTAACAATAGTATTAGCTCATAGTATTGTAACAAAGTTTATTTACAGATTAAGAATTTCCACAATAAAATGTGGGTGATGAAGTTATAACTTATTTAATTCTTATGATTTTTTTAAGTACTTTTGATAATAATTTTATATTAATGCTTATAGGCCTTTACCAACCATCTAATTTATATAATTGTGCTATACCTCTTATTGATGTTTATATTTATATAAACATAATACTTTAATTAACTGTCGAGTTAAATAGCGAATAGTTACCTGCAATGTCGCGGGACTGGGTTTCTGCTGGTAGCAGTGGTTAAACTGCAGTATTTCCGAAGACCCAACGGTGTTAAAGCTCCTCGAGAATTTTCCTGTCTCTTTGTTTACTGTAAAAATTCGCGGAATTACAAGGATCATAGTATCCATATGATATGATAGGTTATCTAGACGATATACCATCACTAATTAGATGCAGTTTGCAATAACATTACCAAAGGTTATTCAATAGGAATATAAATAAATATTAATAAAAAAATTGAAAAAAATAAAATATATTTTATAAAGTTTAAGTTTCATAAATTAAAAAAAAATTACAATGTTGACCTAACTAATATACGGTCAACTGAAAATTGAATGCATAATAATATGGAATAATTTTATTAAAATAATTATAATACATCATAAATACTAAATGTAGTGAAGTAGAAAATTGATATGATTAAGTAAAATTTGAAAGAAGGTTAACTTTGTAAAAATTTGTACAAACAACAATACATGATTAAAGAGTTCTATGGTGAAAATATTGTAGTTGCATATTTGGATCATAAATCACAATACCCATATTTTTATGTTGACATTTCGAATCTACAGTGAATTTTTAACATAACATAATAACAATATATACTACAAGGAAATCACTCTCTACTGGAGGTTATAAAGGAGGTTTTTAGTGTTATAAAATTGGTCAAAATTGCCAAAAAAAACATTTGCTACAACATTCGTATATAGTTACGGAGGTTTGGGCGGAGCTTTTAATGGAAATTCAACACAACTAAAAAAACTGTGTGGCCGGAGGTTATTACGGATGTTTTTTTCATCGGTGCGCTACTAAGGTGTCAATGCACCAGTGTGTATCATCTAGAAGGCAGGCTCGGGGTGGTCAAAGGTGCATGCACAGGGCTGTCAAGGTATAAAACCGCATAAGGTGTACTGTTGGTGATACAACGCACGTGGCTATTCTAATTAGTCTTGGGAATTGTGTGGTGCCCATAGGTCATTTCAATGCACTGGTACGTAGACTTATAGAAATGCACCGAGATTTATAATTGGTATTGATATTTGTGCAGTGCCCATAGGTCGTAAAAATGCACCAGTGCATAGTCTCACATAAATGCACTGGTGCACAGTATCGCACAAACACACGGAGATTTATAATTGGTATTGCTATTTGTGCGGTGCTCATAGGTCGTAGAGATGCACCGGTGTGCTGTATCATACAAATGCACCGGTGTACAGTAACTGACACACATCGGTGTTCATTTTGTATTTTTTAGAAACATTGACCTGTGACAGTGAAATTATTGTGATTTTGTAAAATTCATTATTCATCAAAAGTCGACACATCTTATAACAGTATTCATATTAGTTAAATTTTTATTAATGCATTTGAATGTGATTTTTGGATTAATTTGTTGTATCATATCATAATTACTGTGATTTTTTAATATTCATTATTCATCAAAAGTTGACACATATATATCTTATAACAGTATTCATATGAATTAAATTTTTATTAGTGCATTTGAATGTGATGTTTAGATTAATTTGTTATATCATATCATCAAATTTCACATCTCTTCATTATAATTTTTAATCATCCATAAATTTAATCAGTGGTGTTACATTTCACAGCGACAATGGAGAACAAAATGGAAGAAATTAAAACACACAAACAGATATATATATATATATATATATATATATATATATATATATATATATATATATAAGACAATATTTTTCATACAAAGTGGGGCAGTTATTGGTATCCCTTTGTCTTTCAATTGGGACAATATGTCCATTACATTAAACAAAAGTCTAATTTCACAGACAAATATTTCAAAAAATAAGATGCCTTGCATTGATATCCAAACATAGCAGTCATCATTCTTCGCTTGAACTAATGTCACTGCTAAAACTACTTCCATGAGTTGGGTTATTTTCAGGAATGTTTTGTTCACAGTGTTGATTGTTTTCTTCTTCTTCACGTTCCATATACAAACATAAAAATAAACTGTAATGAGTGTATATACATTGGTAAGAATAATGAAAATTGTAATATTAAATAATATACATTAATGTAAATGGAAAAGAAATGACGTACCTGTTGACCGGATAAATCAATCTTGCAGACAAGATCGATCTCCCTAGTACCAAAAGGTAATCTAGCAACAAACAGCCAAAAAAATATATCTTTCTCTAGACATATGCGATTTACAAAAGAATACTATAAAGGTGTTAAGGTCTTACCGTAGATCCAATGCTTGTTCGAAGTAGTTGTCCTTCGGTCACTTGAAGGAGTTATCTTTAAAGACCTGCAGTCACAAACAAGAAAACATTAAATAACACCTGTATAGTAAATATTATAAATCATGCCTATCATGGTGATCAAGGAATCCATGAAATAAACAGTTAATTAATAGTTTATTCAGAAAAATGAATTCCTTTGTATTAACTTTGAATGAAATAAAACCTTACAACCTTAGCCTTGATGTTGAACAGACCTTCCTTGGGTCCGAAGTAGGAATCTCCTCTACTCTGACAAGCCTTGTACTCTTCCAACCAAAATAGATAGAGGTATGTGATATTTCCTCACAAAATATCAGTTAAATGAGTCTGAATCCCAACAGCACTTTACCTCAAATAATTCTAAAGCTTGAACTCCCCTTGAGGCTACCCAAGGCCTCTTTTTATAGTGAAAAAGAAGAGATTACAGTTCCAATTATGAAGGGATAAAGTCCTCCTTCAAAGGGATAAACTCCTCACATCAAGGGGTTAGCTCCTTAAGGAAAGGGATACATGAACCTTAAAAAAGCGGTTCTTCCACCGCAAGATTCTTTCCAGAGGCTTCTAGAAATGACTGAAAGTGATATTTTTAGTTTACTTGCACCTTTTTAATATTTTTTAGGGGTTCGCACTCTTAACACAAATAAAGTGCGTTCAGGTACGCAGGAGTCATGAACATTAGGTGTGGGACCACAGGTAAGACAAAGAGAAAGTGCGATACCAGAGTTTCAGAGACTTTTGAGAGATTTTCTATTATTTTTAAGGCTTGACATGAGGAACTGATGTGTTAGACTTGCAAAGGAGGAAGTATGAGTGATAATGAGCTCATACAGATAGCAGAATGTCAAGGTGACAATTTTGAGTGCAACATATTGCCCCCTAAAGTGCGAAGTCTGTAATAGATGAAGATAGTGTCTGTCATGTATGAAGAGTGAAGTACTTTATCATTTCAAAGATAATCCTGTGGACACCCTAGTCGGAACCTATAAAAAGATTCAATGCAAAATATATATATGTAGACATATCATCGCTGAGGTAGACATTCCCATACTCAGATCAAAACTAACTAGAAAAATGATTTAAATTTTTCTGATACAGGAATGATTTTCAATACATCAATAGTATAGACTTATGTAGATGCAGTATGGACACAACCATCTGTTTATGAATAGTCCACTGTATAAATTAATAACAAAATTCCTCGCAACCTGGATGGTAGAAACTAGCTCCAGGGTTTTGATTTCTGCTTCTCGAACTAGTACGATTCTATCCATGTGAATGAATGTGTCGAAGTCGAACATGGTAGAAACCACTTGATTACCAGTCAATAATGTAGACTTTTAACAAGTGTGAGATTAAGCACCAGTAATGTCAATGGCCCTCAAAGTACTCAGTAAAATCCATGAAATGTGAATGAATGAGCTGAAGTCGAACATGTCACGGAATCATTCGATCGAAGGTCAATGATGCAACTTGTCGTTGAAGGTGAGAAACCTGCCATTGAGGCATGCAGATTTCAAGGTACTGACAATTTCTAGATCAACTTCCTAGATGATGAGTTATCGTCGAGAGGAAGTGATACGTCGTAAGGAAGCCCACAACACGAAATCATAGATCAAGTTTTGAAGAAATATATTGGCAAGGACTGACTCAGGGATGGTCAAAATGGAAGAAAAATATTTTTCAAATGAATGGTTTGTTTTAACTGTCCTCTTGAAGACATAACGACACTGCAGATGGCTTGGTGACAATTGACCCAAATCTAATACCCAGAAGTTGGCTGAAGACTTTCAATATGGTTTGATTAACTGTTAGGAAAATGATTTTCCCAACCCAGGTGAACAAAAGTGTCATGTTCAAGAGTGGTTAACGATTTTTCGAATAATCAAAATACAACAAACAGGTTCATTTTTCTCTCTTTTCCCCCACCATTTCTGGTAAGTACCTCTTTATTTTTGACAAGCTTGAGGAGGATAACATTTGCTTGTTTATAAGCTCATCCTCGGATGAGTCCAACTTAGTTTAAGATTTGAACCCTAAGGAGGAGTGGTTCGTTCCTGTTTAAAATTGAACAGGTCCTTTACTGTTAAATTTTAACGAGTCTAGTATATGAGAAACTCAGTTTTTTTTCAATTTTAGGGATTTAGAAGAAAAAACTTAAGAAGACTCCATGCGGGTACTTTACCGTAAATCTAGTCTCTCGAGCGTGAAAAAGGATAAAATAATGCAAGAGAGAACTCTGTTGACCTTAATTAGTCAACGTATACCTTTTTCGTAAATAGTCCATTTCAATCCGTAAAAGGGGTAAACTTATACTGAAAGGACGATCATTCATTTATTTTAACGAGTTCAAATAATCAAGTGCTCGACAATCTTTTCAATTTTTGAGAGTATGAAAAGAGCTTAAAAGAGGACTCCAGGTTTTCGGATTTTTGTAAATTTTTGAAAGAGTCTGTAAAAGTGATAAAAGTATGCTCTTTGTTGAAAAACGATCAATTTTCCTGAAAAATCCAATTTTCTGCACAAAAACTCGAAACATTACACATACCTGTTTAAGGTAAATAATTTTTTTTTTCAAAAATTTCCTCTTTAAAGTGAAAAATAAACAAATTAAAAATTCATTTATTTGAAAAAACTTATAAAAAGGGCTTTTCAAACTTAATTTTTACCATTTGAGTTTAGAGTTAAAAGTGAGAGCTTTTGGGTAAAAACGTTCCTGCAAAGATTCTGGAAAATCCATCTGGCGAAATCGAGAACCGTCAGCTTCAGGTAATCCACGTTCTCCTTATCTTGCATTTCATCAGTTTACATTTCATTTTTAGGCTTTAAATTCCATTTTTTAGGGAGAAATAGGTTGAAAAAATTGCTTGCGGGGGTCCGCAGGTGCAACACACAGGCCCTGCGGATCCCAAATTTTTTCTACATAGAAAAAAGTCCTGGGTTCACACCTGTTTCATAGCGCCCGTGTGTACCTACGTACTATGTATGAAAATAGGGTGCGGACCTCGCGTAATGAAATTTCAAACTTAAATTTCTTAAATTCCGCCCAAATTTTTTCAAACAAGATTGTTCTAATATGTCTTTTTATGCATTGTAGGAAATTCAAAATGCTTGTTTGGAGAGAACGTGAGTAGGAAGACATAGATGATGCTACAATGAATCATTTGCCTACAATGCAGGCATTGAGGGAATGTGGTTTATACAAATTCTGGGCCATTAAGGGCATGAGGGCGCAGGTAGACCTCCTGAAGTGGCTAGTAAATAGATGGAATGTACAGGACCAGTGTTTTGTTATTAGCAGCCACCAGCTCGAAATTGAGTTGGAGGATATATATATTTCAACTGGTTTGTCCAAGAGGGGTGAACAAATTTCTCTGTTTGGGACTAGGCCAGGTGGCCAGTCTGTCGCTAGTATTCGACTAGAGTTCTGTGATGATCGGGCAGACCCCAAGGACAAACGGATTGACATAAAAACTATCATCCGTCCTGAGTTTAAAGTTATTGCATTTACTACTACCAAACTATTCAGGAGTGGAGTGTTGCATGTGGCTACCAGTTCCCAGATGCGCATTGCTGTAGATTTTTTTTCGAGGCACCATTTTCAACTGGTGCGAAGCTATGTTGGCCAATGTCAAAGGCCAACTAACCAGAGCAAAGAATGGAAAGCTAAAAAAATTTGGATATGGATCCATTGTAGTCACCTTTTCTCTAGAGGGGATCCCCATGTTAGCTCTGCAGCACATTCCTGTCGATGTTGGTCGACCTCGAGAACCTAGGATGGTTCGTTGGGTTGATTCGATGGCCCATCATGTTGAGGGCATCGAGGTTGTTTGATTTCCTTCTACACATTTTCTTTGGCTGGAACGCCAAATTTTTGCTATAGAGGACTTTCCATACGCCGAAATAGACTTCCGCAGCGACTGAGAGATCGCTCTCCCAACAGGAGAACAATGGGATGATTCAGGTAAAAATCATTTTCAACAATTTCTAAGTTCTAATTTTTTGTATTTTAATCATCCCAAAACTAATAATCAAAAGTTTAAATGTAGATGTGGGCCCACGACGACCAACCAATCTCTAGCCTTATGAAAGGATGCATCCAGCTACAACAGCACCAGCCCCACAGGGCCAATCAACAGAGATCCTGTCTGATTTGGAGCATCATCTCGAGCACTTGACTCTAGACATTCCAGAGACCGATATAGACGATATTCCGTTTAGATTATAGAGATATGTGATTGGTATCCCAGGACTTTTAGGAGGTTCCTGTGTAGGGTGGCCCGACCAGTGGTCTCTTATCGTGATCATCACCAGGGATAGGATGATCGATTTGTAGACTCATAAAATTTTTGACCTTTTGTATTATCATTTTTGCTGATCATAAGGTGTTTTTCAACCTATGATCTAAGACAATGTATATTTTGAAACAAAATTTTATGCTATGATATATCATTATTACTGGCTATCTGTGTACATGTTATCGAATGTTGTTTAATTTACTATTTTGATTATTACAAATGTTTATTTATCATAATAGAAGAAATTGCATCTACTAATGTATTTAAATGTCTTGGGATATGCTGATGTTCAATGTAATCAAATTCACGTTCCAAGAGATGAACTCTTAAAAATAACCGTAATAACACTGGATTTCTAATGGCATAAACCTTGTTAAGCTGTAATACAACAAGTTCAGAATCCGGCCTAACAATCAAACTCCGAATCCCAAATGATATGGATTCAGATAATAGCTCAATCACTGCACTATACTCTGCAATTTTATCCGTTTTTTAACTGGGGCTTACCCCATGCATGGACACTAACTCATCAGAGGGTGAATAGATAACCCAAGCTGCGGAAGAAATGTTCTGTGTACTACGACAAGCACCATCAACAAAACCAATGTAGGTTTTTAGAGACGTCGACATCTGCAATATCAAGAGTAAAACTTAGATAAGTAGGAATAGTGATAAGAACACATTGTAAACTAGGCACGCTTTTCTAATCTAAGACACACCAACACTAAATAAACTAATCTAATAAAAAATATCCACACCAAATTTAAGCATAATATCTCTTCAAATAAAGCCCATTTATGGGTTTATCTAAAGGGACACCATCGAAATCTATCAACTCATAGGCCCCTTTTTCTAGCTTTCCCTTAAAAATGAAAGGACCATGCCACATAGGCACAAATTTCCCATCCCCTAGCTTATCGTTGGCTTGATCGTATACTAAAACTAGGTCTCCTTCTGGAAAATTACGAGGTGTAACATTTCTATCATACTGAGCCTTTATTCGTTTGACATGAGCTTCATTTGATAATGCAGAATTTCATCGATTCTCATCTAATTGAGCCAAGTACAAAAAACACTTCTCCTCTTCAGACGTAGCTGGGAGTAAATCTATGGCTAATTTCAATGACGGAATTTCGCATTCAATAGGCAACACAGCTTCCAAACCGTAAACCAGTTGAAAGGAAGTGAAACTATTTGATGTTTTTACTTAGGTTTGATATGCACAAAGTGCTCAAAATAACATGGAATGCCACTTCAACTTATGAATACCAATGATTCATTTAATCATAGTGACTAAAACTTTATTGATAGCTTCTACCAGACCATTAGCCTATGGGTAATATGGATTAGAACTATCGTGGCACAGGCCAAGTTGATATGTCAGTTTAGTCATCATGATATTTTGAAAATGACTTCCATGATCCGTAATTATGGCTTGAGGAACACCGAATCTAGAAATTATATGATTGAACACGAAAGTTGCAGCAGTCTTGCCGTCTGCCGAAAATGTAGGGATCGCCTCGGCCCACTTAGTAAAATAATCTACCGCTAGGATAATATACGCATGCCCCCCGGTCGAGTGAGGGTTACATGTAATAAAGTCAATACCCCACTTTGCGAAAGGACCGATAAAAAATATAGGGTGAAGAGGAGCGGGTGGTGCACGCATTTTATGTTCAAAGACTTGACAATTGTGGCATTTCTGGACTGCATAAATACAATCTTTGAATAAGGACGACCATAAATAACTAGCGCGCAATATCTTTTGGGCTGTGGCATACCCAGAAATATGATCGCCACATGCTCTAGAATGGAAGTCATTTAAAACCTTCTCAGCTTCTTCATGAGTAAGACAATGTCGGAAAATAGAATCCGCTCCATGATGATAGAGTGTATCACCAATAATATTGTATTGTTGGGATTGGAAACATATTTTCCATCATTAAGATCGTGATATTTCAGGCCGAAAATATTGTGTTTGGAGATAAACAATAATATCCCCATATGAAGGATCAAGAGTACTGATAAGAAACAAATATTCGTCTGTAATTGGCTGCTCCGCCACAGTTTCAGTATCAGTAGACGAGAAATCACACATCAGTTCTGTAAAAATTAAATATTTCTTTGCCTTGGATTTTTCAAATTCCAAGTCAAATTCCTGTAGGATAACTATCCATTTGGAATACTTGCCCCTTAACAATTGTTTGGTCAAGATGTACATCATAGGGTTACAGTAATAAATTACTGTGGTTTTGCGTAATAAGATGTAGTGACGAAATATTTGGATAGCTTGAACAGCTGCCAAGGCCAATTTCTCCACATGCGTGTATTTGATCTCAGTCGGATGCAGATTTCGACTAAGATAATAAATCGCATGTTCATTGTTGAATTCATCTTCTAGAACTAAAACCATCCCAATGGTGGAATGAGAGGCGGCGAGGTACAAAAAATAGTCCTGGTTGTAATTGGGAGGATGCAGTAACAGTGCATGGGTCAACACGTGTTTGAGTGCATCAAAAGATCGATTAGCGATCTCATCCCAAAAGAATGGAACATTCTATTTTAAAAACCTGGTAAAACCCTTTGTTAACTCGGCGTAGTTAGGAATGAAACAACGTAAAAAAAATTCTTTCCCCTGCAAACTTTGGAGTTGGCGCAGAGTTGAAGGAGGAGGTAGATTGACAATAGCTTTGACCTTCGACGGATCAACGCAAATGCTTGCTTTCAAAACAATAAATCCTAGTAAGCGACCCGATTATACATAGAAAGTACATTTGTGTGCCATTAGCCTAATTCGATAATGCCTATATCTCATAAAGATAGCTCGTAAATGAGTGAGATGGTCGGCCCTACATGATGAATGAACAAGTAAATCATCGAGATAAGGCTGCAAAATGTGCTTAATGTCATTAAATGCATAATACATAGCCCTTTGAAAAGTTTCCCCAGCGTTCTTCAATCGAAAGGGTAGTTTTCAATAAGCAAATGTTCCCCACGGACAAATGAAAGTCATTTTAGGCTGATCAGAAGGGAGTATGTTTATTTGATTGTAACCGAAAAAACCATCCATAAAGGAGAACATCTCACTGTCGGCACAATCATCAATGATTTGATCAATATAGGGGGTTGGATAATTGTCTTTAGTTCAAGCTTGATTAATATCCCTATAGTCGATACATACTCTTAACGTTCCCTGTTTTTTGTTAATAGGAACAATATTCGATACCCAATCGGTTAAAGGAATTGGATAAATTTAACCTGGACGAAGTAATTTTTCAACTTCGGCTTTGATAGCAGCAACTTTTCTTAGATGTATCTGATGTAAACGTTGTCAGACAGGTTTTGCATATGGGTAAGTTTTAATTTCATGTACAACAATTGACAGATCGATTCCTGGCATTTCTTCATATGACCAGGCAAACACGTCAAGTAATTCTTGAAATAGGGCTTTATAATTTTGGATTTGTTTGTTCGTATAGCAAGCACCTATATTGAATGTTTTCAATTATTCCAGGTTTAACTGAAATGTCAATAGGAATCGTTCGAGAGATATTTTCCAAATTTAACTCAGAATTAGGATTTTGTAATGGATTCGGCAGTTTTTTGACATTTGAACAGTAAAAATAGAAAATAAATCATTTTCAAAATGATCGAGCTCAGGTAAGAATGAAGATCGATGATGTTACTAGATCTTCCCATGGTAAATCGTCAACAGATAAAAGTTCACAAATTTTTTCATCAGTATGAACAAGATCATGAAATGTCGTTGTGGCTGAGCTAGATATAGAAAGTGATTCCTCATGGATCACATTCATTGGATCAGTTTTGGTTGAAGAAGGATCAGAAAACGACTATACAGCCTGATATGCAATTTCAAAGGGACTCAAAGGAATTGTGCCATCAAATGAATCCACCTCGAAATCGGAAGGTATAATCCAAGGATCATAAAAAGTAACAATATTCGATGAAATCATATCAATATTTGCAATAGGAGGCGATACGTTAGGAGTAGGAAAGGAAAAGGTTCCTAGTAAACCAGAATCTTTAATCAAACCTACGCCAACATCCTTGTAAGGGATAGCCATTTTACCGATGTGCTGGATGGTTTATGTAGAGGCTGGATCGGATGAGAAATACGTGAGCTGGTCTATTGTAATGATATTTCCTTGATGTAGAAACTTGATAAGCTGAAAGACCGATGAAACAACAACAGTCATAGCATAAGACTGACTACGACCCAGAAGAAGGTTTTAATCTAGAGGGGCATCAACCACTTCCACATCTAGATTTATGTTTTTTCCTTTGACCCCTATAGGTAAATCTTTCAAAATACCAAAAGGATGGAACCCTCGGCCATCAAAAGCCTTTAGAATTGTCAGAGACTGATTGAGTGTAGGAAAACGAAGTGATTTCCAACACTAGATCGACATAATACCTTCATCAATCAGAGTCCCAAAGACCAGTCTGTTTTTGACTAATATTGGAATCTGGAAAGCCATTTGATGAGGTAGGCGGGGTGTAATATTCTCTAAATCAAAGATTATTAGGTTCGAATCCTGAATATCAACAGCTCCTATGGCAGACAAAAGTAATTTATGCTGTGTTGGGCACAATTGCAGCACTTCCAAAGCCAACATCGCTGAAGGGGAAATAGCTAAGTCCTCAACAATGTTGTAATTCTGAGCAGCTCTCGCATGTGGATTGACAGCTGATTTACGAAGTACACCTTTAGAAGGCGGTTTGATTACTAATTTTGAATTGGGTTTCTCGATCTGTAGTGGATCAAAAATAGGAGGAGGTGTAGTTGATGTGTTTGAATTAGAAGATTCTACTTCTTTACCACCAACAGGAATTTTTCTACCATAATCTTACGATCACGTCGCAATCCTGACATGAGACATCATCATAACGGGTTATTCTGAGGTGTTCGAGGTAGAAGCAATCATCTTACTATCTTGAGTAGGAAAAGGATCCTTCAAGACAGTAGGCTGTTGAGAAATTTTAGTGAATTTCGAAACCTCTGCTCGATGCGAGCATTCTTTAGTAAAATGATCCTCGTCACAAATGAAACATGTTGGCAATATGATGCAGAGTGTTGTCCTTGATGACAACCCACTAAATGAAGATGAAGACATGAGATTGTTGACTTGTGTTGTCCTTGATGCCAATCCACCTGATGAAGTTATTCTTGACTTGATGGACTTGGTAGATGATGTAAATCTGATGTGATATGATTTTTGTTGACAATATGATGCTGGGTGTTGTCCTTGATAACAACCCACTTGATTAAGATGATGGAAACTTACTTGATGAAGTTGTGCTTGATTGAATATGTCTTGATGAATTAAATCTGATGTATCTAGAGTGAGTACAGAAGGTAATGAAGAAAGGAATTAAGTATGTGCTAGATCTATGATGAAAAGAGTATGTCTCAAGGCATACGCGGATTTGTCTAGGATAAGTCGCGTATGCACGCGAGAAAGAACGTTCCAAGTCGCGTAGGGAAAAAGCGCTCATAAAGTGCAAAACCAGGGGTAACCACCATGGTATTGACCCATTGTATTGGGTAATGATTCGTCTAAATGACCCCGTCCAGGAATACCATCGGAAGTAATGTGGTTTTGGCTCATGGTACTGAAAAAGGGTAAACCTATATAAATAGAAGAAATTCATTGTGCAAATTATGAGTGTGGGTGCAAGATGTCTGAGCTTGAATGAATACTTCTCTCTGAAGTATATCTGAATGGAAAGGGTTACAATTGAATGATAGATCTGAATGCATGATGCACCAATGATGAAGAAGGGTATCTAGATCTGAAATGTACTTGTATTTTCTAGATCTGTTTATGGAATGATTGGATCTGAGATGAGGCGAACATCTGTCTGAAGTAAAGGGTAAAATTTGTGTGATGTATCTGTTCTAAAGAATTGCATTGATCTAAATGTCTGAATAACCATACGCTAGTTTGACGCAGAGGAAGCACGTATATACGCGGCTTCGCTGAAGAGAAAGCGCGTATGCGCAGTGAAATTAGCTCTATAATATGTACAGAAGTATACGCGGGTTGATGTGATTGGAAGCACGTATATACGTGGTATCAGTGAAAGGAAAGCGCGTATGCAAACTAGGGTTTGCTGAAGCAAGGGGTATGAAATGTCTGATCTGTTCTGCTGTGTTTCTGCTATCTATATTCTACAGTTCTGAGTTGTCTGTATCAGTTTGGTTGTATGATTGAGCTTAAATATGTGGAGTGGGTCCAGTCTGAAAATATGATGAAACGTGGCCTGCAAGTAGTGTCCTAAAGGAAGTTTTGGATCCAGTGTGAAAATTGATGAAACGTGGTCCATAGAGGTGCTGAGGGTTATAGCCTTCAGTCAGGGGGTTGTAGCTCCCTTCCAGGTGAGGCTGGTAAACGAGATCAGGGGGTCGTAGCTCCCTTCCAGGAGAGGCTGGTAAATGAGTCAGGGGGTTGGAGCTCCCTTCCAGGAGAGGCTGGTAAATGAGTGCAGGTGAGTGCCTGCGTGCTGGTAGGAGTCTGCGCCAGCACATATGTTGTAAGATGTTTTCTCTATAATAAAATATTGAAGGTTGAGCAACTGCAACAGTGGTTTTCTCCCGACTTGGGTTTCCACCTAAAATCCTGGTGTTCATGTTTGATGCTTATGTGTGATGGTTTATTCTGTTCTTACTGCACATGTTTATTGTTTATTGAACAACTAATGAATGAATGATGGAATGATATAAGTGAAGAATTAATGGCATAATTAGATCTCTGTGTATACGCGAGTTTTATGAAGCATATCCGCGTGTATACGCTAGTTGGCTTCAGCAAAGTAGCGTATGGGTTTTTGAGAGTGAAAAAGTAAAATTTTTGATAAAGTCCTAAATACTGATTCACCCCCCCCCCCCCCACCCCCCCCCTCTCAGTATTTTTCCCAACAATTGGTATCAGAGCAGGTTCTTTTGCAGAAGCTTGATCGCTTGAAGGAGATCCGTCGCAATGGGAAAGAAGCAAAAGAAGAAGGTTACTCAAGGAAAGGAGATGCCTCAGAAATCATGTATAGCAGAAATTGAAGGAGATGAAACAGGTATTGATCGTTGTTCTTGTATTTCACTTACCTGTATATGCAAAGGTAATGATAGTGAAAGTGACAGTATGGATCTAGAAGAAGCTGTCAAGATTAAAGATGAAGAAGATTCTGACCAAGCTCTACAAGTGCTCATGGAAAAGAAGCAAAATAAGAAGGATACTCGAAGCAAGGAGATGCCTTAGAAAACCTGTATAGAAGAAATTGAAGAAGATGAATCAGGAAGTGATTGGGGCTCTTGTGATAATCTTATTTGTGCAAACAATGGTGAAGATAGTGAAAATTATGCTATGGACTTAGAAGAAGTTATCAAAGATCAACAAAGAATATTCAATGAGAAGGAATCTGCCTCCAAAGATTTGATCTTTAGACTGAAAAGGATGTTCGATGATGTATCCAATCGAAGTAAAGGACTTGAAGCATATCTGGAAAAATCAAATAAGAAGAATGAAAGACTTGAAGTTGAAATCATCTCTCTTAGGGAAGATCCGAAAATATCAAAGAAGAAGATTGCAGGACTTGAAGAAGAAAACATTTCTCTAAAAGCAGATCTGGAAAAATCAAATAAGAAGAATGAAGAACTTAAAGCAGAAATCATTTCCCTCAAAGAAGATCTGAATAAAACAAATAAGAAGAATGCAGGACTTGAAGAAGAAATCATATCTCTGAAAGTAAATCTTGAAGCATCGAAGAAGAAGAATAAAGAACTCTTGAAAACTTTTGAAGAACAAGGAAATGGGTTGAAAGAAGAGATTCTAAATATGAATGATCAAGGAGAAGATGGAAGAAGGAAAGAAGAAAGCATGACGAAGCAATGTCAAGCCTTGGAGGTTGAGGTAAACATTCTCAAAGGTAAATTAGAAGAAAAGGTTAAACTTTTGAGGTTTCAAGATAGTACTAAGATTTTGGACAATATTCTTAGTAGTCAAAGGTCTCCTTCTATTAAACTTGGTCTGGGTTTTCATGAAACGGTCAAAGGAGAATCTAGTTCGCAAGAAAGTGCTAAAGATTCAAAGGATGTCAAAGCAAAACCTGAAGAGTTGAAAGAAACAAAAGGTCAACCAACGATCATGAATTCTCAAAGGATATCATTCAAGAATGTTGAATGTTTTAAATGTCATAATTATGGGCATATTGCAGCAAATTGCAGAAGCAGAATATTTCAGCCACAAACTAACAGATCCTACATAGAAAGGTACTCTGATTTCTTCAAGGGTTATTGTTTTTCATGTAACAAGTATGGACATAAAGCAGCTGATTGTAAAAGGAGGAAGATTAGAAATACTCATTATGATTCTTATGCTTATTTCTCTGGACACATGAGATGTTATTCTTGTAACAAGTATGGACATGTAGAAAAGGAATGCAGGTTGAACAGATCTGAGAAAGTGGACAATTTCCAGCACACAAATAGAAAGTTCAAACAAATCTGGAAAAAGATGGAGGACCGATCAGAAACGTTGGGAATATTGACCCTACTGCAGTCATCCGTTTCTGAAGCTGACTTCTCTTATTGACTGCAGGAATGATGTGGGATACATTATGATATTTAGTAATGTATCGTCACAGGGGGAGCAATGTATGATGAATCTCATGGTTGATTTGATTATTCTGGTTATATGTATTTCTGACAGAGAATCTGATATAAAGAAGACAGGTACAGGAAGTAAAAGTTCAGGGGGAGATGAAGGAATGTGAAAAATTTCTATGCTTCACTTTCCATACGCGGGTTAGATGAACAAAAGTCAAGTATACACGCGAGTTCCAGCAGAAACAGTCGCGTATGCATTTATGATAAGAGAATTTGGATGACAGCTGAAGATTAGGAGCAGAGGTTCAGGGGGAGCATCAGTCTGACTGTTAATAACTGTATTATTGACTATGTATCAGCTTAGTTTCTCAGTTCTAAATAATGATGATATGATACTTGGTTTCTTATGTTGAAGATTATGGATGAGTCATGTTTGCTTTTTGATGAAGAGTATTCGTTGCTGAGATAAAAGTATTATAATTCGGAGATAAGGACAAATCATGCAGAGATTTTTACTGATGACTTGCTGATGAATGTATTCAGGTTGCACAAGTTAAGGAGCAGCACTGGTTCAGGGGGAGCAGCAGGTTGAATACTAATGATTGCATTGTTGGCACTATGATTGCTTATTCTTTGGTTATTGTGATACTCATGCTCAAATGATGATGACTTGGTATATGGTTTATTATGATGAGATTTTGAGCCCTGTTTGCTGAAAAGTATCTTTTTTGCTCACACATGGATGATTTGGAAGTCGTTTGATTCAGAAATAAGAATAGATCATGCAGAGTTTGTTACTATGGTTGAGATCTTTTCCCTACATATGTTACTTCATGTTAAATCTTAAAGATCATGGTGATATTGTACCACATGGATGATTGCTTGACACATATTTGAAGATGTTGTTCTGGTATGATAATTTCTCTTGGAAAGAATGTATTGATGCTGCAAAGAATCTGAAGGCTTGGTTTCTAATGTGCTTATGCTACAACTGTTGGATGACGCTTGAAGACACAACTACACTGTTCTATCTATCTGTATTCCAGGGAAGCATTCAAATATCTCAAAAAGAAGCTGAACACTGTCTTTGCCTCACAGAGAATCAGATATCGTTAAAATATAGAAGATGGTATTGGATATGCGGATTTCCTGAAACACAGTCGCGTATATACGCGAGTTCATGCAAATAAAACCGTGTATGTCTGATTGCTGACAAATTTCTGTTTGGGGACAGCTTTCTTCAGCACAGCTGCAGTGCTGTTTAGTATCTCTGGTATCTCTGGTGGTGTTCCAGTTCTTATAATACTGCTTCAATCTCTGACGTTTTGATAAAGATGCCTTGACGATTGGTTGAAAGTGTTCAGGATGCATAAACTAAGGGGGAGCCTTGGTCAGATGGAAAGGATGCATTGGATGCACATTTTCAGGGGTAGCCCTAGTATAATGCATTGTTGGCATTATGTTGATTATGAAAAATAATCTCTTTCTTGAGGTCTTTCTGGTATTGGTCATGTAAAGTTATATTTGTAGTTTGATGAAAAGGTCTTGTTGAGACCCATGATGTAAAATTGTAATATTCAGTCATGTAAGGACTTGTCAAAATTTGTAAACCCACTTGGTTGGGTAGCTGAGTCAAATTTTTAAACCCACTTGGTTGGGTAGTTGAGTTGAGATGTGTAAACCCACTTGGTTGGGTATTTGGGTCCCATATGTAAATCCACTTGGTTGGATCTTTGATGTAAAGTATGGAGTCCTTGGTGATAAGAAGGTCATAGAGTCATGTACTTCTTGAAAATTCATTTGATGATTCAGCATCAACTCGGGGGAGCTTAGTCATCGGTATACTTGAGATCTGCGAGAACACTTCAGCTACCATGGGAAAAAGGGAGATGTGTTGGTTTGATCGCCCTTTGCCCTTGATGTGAAGTGACATGGTGTTTGAATGAAGAGAAAGAATGATGTCAAAAATGGGGAGAGTGACATGGTGTCATTGTATTCTTAATGTACCTATGCATTGTGGTAACCAAACACCATCATGGTTGCCATCAAGTCCAAAGGGAGATTGTTGGCAATATGATGCGAGTGTTGTCCTTGATGAAGCCAACTGAATGAAGATGAAGACATGAGATTGTTAGCATGTGTTGTCCTTGATGGCAATGCTGCACGATGAAGTTATTTCAAACCTTTGATGGACTTGGTAAATGATGTAAATCGATGTGATATGATGTTTGTTGACAATATGATGTAGAGAGTTGTTCTTGAATGGCAACCCACACAGTAGAAGATGATGGAAAATTACTTGATGAAGTTGTGCTTGATAGAATATGTCTTGATGAACTTTGTTTAAAGAAGTAAATCGATGTATCTACGGTGAGTATAAGTTGAAGAAGGAATTCATTATGGGCTAGATCCTATGATGAAAAGAGTATGTTTCAAGACATACGCGGATTTACCCTAGGGAAGTACGTGTATGCACTCGGGAAGAACGTTCCAAGTCGCGTATGGAAAAAGCGCTCATAAAGTGCAAAACCGGGGGTAACCACCATAGTATTGACCCGTTGTATTGGGTAATGATTAAGTCTAAATGACCATCCGGGGAATACCATCGGAAGTAATGTAGTTTTGGCTCGTGGTATTGAAAAGGGGGCCGTGGTATTGAAAAAGGATAAACCTATATAAGGAGAAGAAATTCATTGTACAAATCATGAGTGAAAGAGCAAGATGTCACGAGCTTGAATGAATACTTCTCTCTAGTATATTTGTATGGAAAGGGTAAAGGTTTGATGATAGATACGAGATCTATGATGCTCCTATGAAGAAATGATGAAGCGGAATATCTAGATCGTAATGTCATGTTTGTTGAATCTGTTTATGAAGTGATTAGATCTATGTTGAAGCGAGAACATCTTGTCACGAAGTAAAGGGTTGAATCTGGGCCGAATATACGATCTGAAGAAGTATCTTAGCTACCTTAATGGTTGAAGATCTATCTGTTACTTTATTGTAGAAGAAGCGATATATCTTGGCGACTTGATGAAGAAAGCGTTTTATGCACAATGAAATTAACTTTGTAATATGTCTGAAGTATCTGACTGGTTTTATGTGAGCGAGCGTTGTGATATACTCTGGCGACATCGATGAAAAAGGAGGCGCGTATGCAAAACTAGGGTTTGCTGAAATAGGAGTATGAAATATGCGATCAGTTACGCTTTAATATTCTTGTTATATATACGAGTTATCTGAATTGAAAAGTATGTTGTTAATGATGTATGTTTGAGCTTAAAATTATGGAGTGGGTCCGGTCACGAAGAAAATATGATGAAATGAGGAGCACGCAGAGTTGTGCTCTATTGAAGTTGTTTGGATCCGATTATGAAAATTGATGAAGCGTGGTCCATAGAGGTCTTTAGGGGTTGTAGCCTTGATCGAGGGGTCGCAAGCTCCCTTCAGGTGGTGAGTAGCGAGATCGAGGGGTTGTAGCTCCCTTCCGAGGGCATTTGGTAAAGCGAGATCGAGAATTAAGTAGCTCCCTTCGAGAAGGCGGTAAGCGAGTCGAGGAGTGCGTGGCTCCCCTCGAGGAGAGGCCCTATTAAGCAATGGCAGTGGAATTACTTTGCGTGATGGTAAAGATCTGCGCGACACATATGTTGTAAGATGTTTTCTCTATAATAAAATATTGAAGGCCCCGAGCTGCTACGTGGTGGTTTTCTCCCGATTTGGGTTTCCACCTAAAAAATCCACGGGTGTTCATGTGTGATGCTTATGTGTGATGGTTTATTAAATTTCTTACTTTGCACATTTTTACTATTTATTGAACATACGGTGAATAGATGATGGAATGATATAAGTGAAATATTAATGACATAATTAGATCTACGAGTATCGCTAGTTTCATAAAGGTATCCACGTATACGCGAGTACATGTCGGGAAAGTAGCGTATGGGTTTTAGAAGTAAGAAAAAGTAAAAAGTATGAATATGCGGTAAATGCGATTCACCCCCCCCCCTCTCGGTATTTTCCCAACACTAAGATTTCTTAGCAGTTGAAATCATCACTTTCTATTACATTATTTGAGAATTATATGGAAGACTTCATGTAGTTGTTTCACAAGGTGCCATAATTTATTTTTCAGGAAACTGACTATTCAACAAACCCGGTTATGAGTCCCTCTTGGATCACATTACAACTAATACTTGAATATAATTCCAGAAATTCTCTCACTCCTTCGAATTGTAAATCATCATATCTTTTCAGGGACAGAGCGGTATTTGATTTCATAAGAAAGGTATTTGAGATGCTAGTTGGAGCATTTAGAAAGCTTCAAGTATTAGAAAGGTTCTTCCACAATTGAAACAAGGTGTACGAGGATGCTTGATATACTAGAAGACTTCTTGAACTTCTTATATTTTGTATGTTGTCGAATGGATGGGAGCACTTCAACATTAGAAAAGCAACATTGAATAAAGAACTTGATGTCCGGATAATGAAATTTTACTTTATTTCAAGCGACGATGGGGTGGCGGGGTTGGAATCAATTTTCCAAGTGCGAATCTGATTTATTATATATGATCTATATTTCAGTCATTTTTCTTTTATGATCTTAATCATGATCTCATGAGTATAGGCCAAGACAAACCGGTGATTGCATGTCAGGTTGATAATAAAGTGTATTTTGAGGGAGAATATTGCATTGGTGTACAAAGATGGATTTGTGAATCTGGTGATGAATCTTTGCAAAATGAAAGTTGAAATTATCACATCACAAAGAACCTATATATCGTGCTTTTCAAAATGAAGTTAATGCTATTTGTTTGGTTTTTTCTCTCGTTTTGTTTATCATATAAATTTGTTACTATTATGTTTATTATCTCTAGCATGCATATGCCCAGGACAATGACCTCTTGCCATAAGCACCAAAAGAAAATCTCTAGTACCTATATCCAATTCTTTGTAGTTGTTTGGGAAAAAGCAATTCGAGGAATAATTTAATACGAAAATAACCTATTTGTCTTTGCTCCTTTGTGAGTTTTTCACATCACCTCAAGTGCCCAAGTAGGAACTTTAAATTTCACTCTAACAACCCCACAATGCATCATTTTATGGAAACTTACTGCTGCATAGCGGGGGATTGGATACAAACATATTGATTCCTCATTTCCGGAGTGGTGCCAACAAAATTTTGGCCATCTCAATGGTTCGATATTTTTTATTATTACAAGACCCAACCAAGAGTTCATTGTTATTGAACTAGTTCATGAGTCTAAAAAGTACATATGACATTCTAATAACTGTTGCGTGTGTTTGCTCATCTCCTATTTATTCTACTCAAGAAAATAGGTATAGAAAATATAAATCTGATAATAGATCAAAAAATAGGTGGCGGGCCCTCTTAAAAGTGAAGTATTTGGGAATAAACACTCATTTACAATTGACAAGCTCCGAGTCCATTTTGAAAAATGGGAAATAATGCTCGATAGGTGCATTGGCTGAATATTTGAAGTATTTCTACATCATTTATTTATACTCCTAGTGAGTGTGTTAAACAACATATGCAAATTGATTTATGGTATTGCAACAGCGGAGTATGTCTATTGGAAGTGGAGTATCCATTACCCGAAATGGATCTCACTTGTAAAAAGTAACATCAAGACAACATATACCACTTGATGAATTAGATAGACCGAGAAATGAATAAAATTCAATCATGTTCTGAAAATTGTTAAGTGGTGAGCAATAGAATAGGAAGGAATGCTTTTATTTACTTGGCATCATCATGTTGTGCTAGATGAAGACTTCTATTACATGATCAATTGGGCAAAGAGTTGGCACGGGTATCAATTTTTATCGGACTACGGGTATCATTTTGTTAATTTTGGGCAACTAGATCAAAATCCATGTTGCATTGCCCATATGATGATGATGATATTTTTGTTGGATTCCTCTTTCGAGAGGTGCAAGATTGATCTAAAGATCATCTTGTTTGGATGAGAAGAACTTATATTTTGATTTTATTTTCCACCGTGCAAATTGTCAAGGTCGACCAAATTTATAATGAAGGCTTGCAAGCCCAATAGATGTGTCACACACCCTCATTGATAGATATAAATTGGAGAGAGATGATGTCCATTTCATCATCAACTCATCACACATTTCCTATTGTGATCTGATTGGTTCATTCGGCCCTTTGGAGGCCTCTCTCTACACATGTGTGGATATGAAGCGGAAGGTGCGAACTTTTTTAGGGCTCTTTATTTGGTGCGTTGACACGCATTGGCCCAGTGGGTGGCTTGGAGTTTGACCTCCATTCTTGTCTGAGAAAAATCCAATCTCTTGAGCGACATTATAGAGAAAAAGATCGAGGAGAGAGGTGACCTTTGACCACGGCCCTAGACGCCGGCATGGAATTTACGCATTGACTTTTTTACGTTTGACCGGTGTTGACCTTTTTTAGGTGTCTTTGGGGTGTGTGTGTGACCTTGGAGGATTGGCTGATCCAACTATGTATACTCTTGAGCAAAAATGGAATTGTTGAAAGGAAAGAATAGAACCATTGTGGAAGTTGCTAGTGCCATTGTGTATGTTACAAATAGATGCCCGCATTCCACATTGGACTCCAAGACTCCCGAAGAAGTATTCTCTGGTAAACCCGATGCCTCCACTTTAGGCAAATGACATCATAAACATGAGATCAAAGTTCGACGAAGTCAATCTTGAGCTCAAGGCTCAAATTACGGCCAATCCTGCTTTTGATTACACCCGAGGACACACATCAATGGGTCGAGAAGTCATTGTCATCAAGCCCTCTGATAACAAACCCTAGATAAATGAACATGACAACAAAGGGGTCACATCAATGGGTCGAAAGTCATTGTCATCATGCCTACAATAACAAACTCTAGATACGTGAACATAACTGACAAGGGGTCAATGACCACAGCGAGGGCCACATTAGGGCTAGTAGTTACAATTGTAACCACGAGAGAATATTGTTAGTGGATATATCTAGTATCTCATGCCAAATGAGGTTCCACCATATCTTTGAAGATTCTTCACTTGCCAAACACTAGGGCAAGCAATCTAGTATAGCCTTTGTCTAACTACTATAATTGCGATACTATCTAACATGAAAATTCAAACAAGGGGGAGCCATGCCATGAGATCTTCACGTCTTTATGAGGTCCCCTTGAGAGGAACCCCTCCATATTATCCACATTTTTGTTTATATATTAAATTCATAGAAATAATGAAGGGATGGGATCCCTCCAAGCAATAGTACTATTCGCATGGTTTATGATAACATTTTTGCCAACTAAATTAGCTGGTTTAGATTTGCATGTTGTCTCTTTTTTGGGATTAATATAAGGAAACTACTAGGGAGTTACGAGAAAATATTTAAGAGTCAAGGCAGTTCATGAAATCGGGCTTGTAAATCCATTTCTTCAAATTCCGGTGTCAACATTAGATTCAAATTTGACAAAGTCTATCTTGAGCTAGCTCAAATTATAGTTGATCTGAATTTGATACATTAAAAAACTCATCGTGGATCAATAAGACATTGAATGAGTGCTCTGTCATCATGCTTGTTGTAGTTAATCCTAATTAAATGAACACAAAAATAAAAGGAGTCAATGGATGCGTTAGGACTACATTAGGATTGGTAGTTAAAATATAACTAGAAGAGAGCATGTAGTCACAGAAGCTATATCCATGGAATTTCCAAAACCAAAGCGGTGTCACCATCTCATTTTAAAGTCACAACTACAAACACTAGATAAGACTTTCGGCTCTAATATGGTCTTCATTCAACTAACACCATTGCACTCCTATCTAACACAAATCTTAAAAAATGAGGCGAGAGTCACTGCGAGATCTTCAAGTCTTTATGAGGTCCCCGTGGGAGGGAATCCTTCTATTTTCATATGAAATCCATGAGTTCTATCTCTATATTTAATTCATGGATACAACAATGACGGAGTTCCACCTCCAAGCCATTAAACGACTCTATACAGAAGGCAACTCCTTGATAGTTTCTTTCCAATGGATTTGGCATAAGAAAGGGTGCTATACGTGCTTTTAGTTTCAAGCCTTCTTGGAGGATCCCTATGCAAAAATATTCCCTCACTCCAATCCCATCAATTCAGGATGAGGTGAAGCCTAGGCTTTCTGTTCCCTCAAAGAAAGGCAGCCCCCTCAGTTACCTTTATAGTGGAGAAATCAAAAGGACATTCTAGTGTTGGAACTTGCATGTATATGCCACAACTTTGTATTGAAGGATGGAACTCTTGCGTCCTTTGAATGGGCTTTGGCCATTTACATGATGCTTCATGGGTGGAAAAATCAAACCTAGATTACCAACGATGAGCTCTTCCTCCATTCCAAAGTGTTACTTCATTGTAATTTTGAAGGCCATGGTGGATAGGAAAAAGAAGAAATTCAACCTAGGACCCTATTTCTAGGGAAAATGCCTCTCCTTTCATCCCTAGTTAAGAGGTTTGATCCAAACACCATGATTATTACGACAACTCTGGTCTACATAAAGTTCCAAAACTCCTCTTGATTATGGTATCCTAATTTTCTTGCAACTATTAAAAAATCGAGGATCATTTTATTAAAGTTAATGGAGCTCATATTGTCATGGGCTCAACATCTTTACCTGTCACATTGTAGTGCTCAACCTAAGTTGTGATTTTCCCAACTAGTTGCTCATATAATGGGTTGATCTCACTTTTATACCAAAATGTTAGACATTGAAAGCTTTAAATTAGAATGTAGATCATGCCAACAAATTGTACACCTCCAAGAAACCTATTCATCTTGATTCTTCACCAACATCTTCTACATCCAATGGAGATAGGAAAATCCCAAAGGATTGCAAATGTCTGAGGGGGAAACATATAAAACAGAGAAAGAAAATGAGCTCAGCAAAGAAAAAGGAAACCTATGCAAGTTCCCCTTGGTAGTGGTGGGGAGACACACTCAACTTTGGTGCCATCAAATCTCTTTTGAGGTTTAAAGCATCTTCGTGAATCGAAAAAGGAAAAGCGTAGTCCTAACAACCTTGTGTTCATGATTCCCTTTCACAAATCGGTATATCACAATGCCACTAACCCATGTCAACGGAGGCGGGTGAGATCACATATTAGAAAAGAAAAAGTGATCCTCATGAGACAAACCACAACACCTAGTGACCATGTAACTTCTTCAACTCTCTACAAACGAGTCAGAAGTTGTGTAACGTGTTTCCTCTATATTCCTCTGCATTTATATCTATTTCATAGTTATGTTTCAATATTGTGTTCATAGTTATGGGATTGAAGCTTGTGAGAGGAAGGAAATCATGTAGCATCCACATTTTGCCGGTGTGAGTACCCATTTCTTTGTGATCACTTTTCATCCACGAAAGAAAAGAGCAAAGCATAGGCCCCTCTCCTAGTTAGGTTCATCCACGTATTGGGTTTTGCTATGGTATATCTTGTATTCAATGTATGGATGGTGTGTAATTTTTGTTTCCTTCATTTCACTTTTATTTTGATTCTCATTAATTTTACGTATTTAAATCTAATGATATGAAGTCTACAATCTTGAGTAGAATAGTGCTAGTAAAAGCTTGTATAATATTATAAAAATTTTTATGAAGATCAGATGGAACATCCCACACGGACAGTTATTACAA
The DNA here is from genome assembly GCA_034641835.2 of Pinus albicaulis. Classification (NCBI taxonomy): domain Eukaryota; kingdom Viridiplantae; phylum Streptophyta; class Pinopsida; order Pinales; family Pinaceae; genus Pinus; species Pinus albicaulis. The sequence goes on along the minus strand of CM076575.1, from coordinate 1,889,336,680 downwards.
ATCAGAAATGGACTAGAACCCAATGGCATGCATTAACTCCATTCCTTCTCTATGCTTCCAAGTTCCCGAGATGAAATAACATCGAGTAACAAAGATACGAGCAAGACAAAAGCGCATATCAAAATGCACACTTGCATTCTGAACCAAATGACAAAAAAACCATAAAGCCTCCAAACTAAGCAAAGTCAACTCCACAACAAATGAGATTACTCGCATAATATCAAATGTAAATCAATATACACTAGCACAAACACATCTAAAATTATTATCAAATAATGCACATCAATGTTCCAAAGCTCAGGGTTGAATATCTCAAATTTCAATATTCAATACATCAATCATTTCTCTAAACTCAAGATATGCAATATTGACCCTATCGAAACCAGAATTAGATGGATCTGGGATATTATATTTGATGCACCTAACACATAGTATAGACTAAATGCAATTACATGCAAATAAAGTATTGACAGACTCACCCACCCCAAGCAAGATGTAGAGCATCTCACATCTTTCAGTACAAACAAAAACAACTATTCATTAAAATACCACTTAGTTTATTCATGTGGTAACTTGTAAGGATATGAATCAAGATAAAACAAGAATTAGAAGGAGAAAAAACATACCTTCGGTCCCTCTCCGCTAGCGCATTTTCTAAAGTACAGTATATCCAATGTCAACAATTGATGCATTTGCCAAATAATCCTGGCCCAAAAAAAAATGGACAAACAAATCAATATCACATGGCAGGCATAAGAAATCTCAAAGTGAGCATCTGGAAAAGTTCCATTCATAGTGCCAAAAATAATAACAGTAAGTTGAAGCAGTCATTGGTGATAGAAGCATAGATCCATGTTCCTAGATACAATGGATTATCGCATTAAGTCCCTTGGATTACAAGTTAGAAAGCAGCACCGAATACAACATGCATCAACAAATTTTTATCTAGAGCTCTTCCGTGTTTGGACAGACAATAAGAAATTGAATACAATTCATGTGAAGGAACAATTAAAAAAAATTCAAAGCACACTTCAAATTCAAGAATGCAAACTCAAAATCAAAAGAGCACATCAGAATATCTAAATAAGGTTTCATGATGATCACCATAAGTTGAATCTTTGCAAAATGTTTGGCTCTAAAAACAAAGCATGAGAATCTAGGCTATGATAGATCATAGGAAGCTAAGACATTAAATCTATGGGATGTTGGATATCATTGAATTAAATTGCAAGTAGAGATGATAACGAGTCGAATAAATGACACCTACCTGCCCCTTTTGTAAACAATAGGGAAAAAATTTACAACTTGATATGCTTGGAAAAAGGAGGGCATGGTTGCCTCTACAGTGACAACTAGAAAATGAAACATGGAAACCCTATGCACAACAGGTGCATGAGTAAATGCTAATAATATATGTTGGAAAATGAAATTGATATGCTTGAGACGAAAATAAGTGAGGCCTATTCATAAAGTAGTTCGAAACTGAATCCACTGGTTAGAAATTGTCCCCCACCAGACAATGCTTCAGGCACCATTCAATTCTACATCTAGTATCCAAATTATCAAAATTCAGTTGTGCATAATTTTGTTTTCTGTGATCAAAACATAGTAATACCCACACAAATGTTCAAAATGCAGAGCATATATACATACGTTTTTTGTTTCTGCTTGAGGGCATGCATTGCACATAGTGTGGCTAGGGTTCAAAGCCCATACTGTAAATGGGGTTATCGGGATAATCAGACACTACAAACGCACATACTGTTCTAGGGTTCGAAGCCCATTATAGTTTTGAAGATATTAGAGATGGCAGCATCAGCTTCACAAATGGCTACTAGCATCAATAGAATATTGGATATTTTCACTACTTTCTCTGATGGATTGACAGATAAAATCATGGAGGAAAATCTTAAAGATGTTGATCTCAATGTTAGAGCTCGGGCACTTAATTCCCTGCTTCAAAATCATCAACTCCAGGTTTTCAAGTAGGGTGATTTCATAGTTTACAAGCAACAGGTAAAAGAAAAATTTGTAAGGTTTAAGGGCCTCTCATCTGAAGATATGCTCATATATCAAGTCATAAAAATTGTTGGAAATATGGGTATATGGAAAAAAAAAATATGAAAAGGGAAATTTTTTTTACAGCAACCACGGGTTAACAAAGCATTGAAAAATCTAGAAGCTTGTGACTTAATAAAAGGGGTGAAGTGTGTTTCTAACCAAGAAATGAAGGTGTATATGCTAGCAGAATTGACAGCTTCAAAGGAGATAACTGGAGGTGCATGGTGCACGGATAAACTTTGATATGGAGTTCACTAACATTGTTAAGCAACAATGTTTGCAGTTAGTCTTGCAGCAGGGTGTAGCCACTATTGAGAGTGTTGCTGATTTTGTGAGAAAATCAGGGATATCAAAGGTGGAATTGAAGGTTTAAGAGCTCAAGAAAATGGTGATGTGAAAGAAGTGATAAGAACCGGAACCAGTGACTTTGCTGCTATAGGGGTTCCCAAGCTCAAATTCAGGAGTAGTCGACATTTACGAACATTTCTTGTGGAGTTTTCCCTGTCTTGCAAGAGTGCACAGATGATGGCTTGATTTTTGATTTTCATGGCATGGAAGCTACATTATACATGAAATAATTGTTTAAACTCTTACCTTCTCATAGACCTCTCAATAGATGGAGGAGGAGGGTGGCCTTCTTCTTCTTGAAACTGAATAATCGTGCTTGAGTTTTCAGGTTCTTGAAACTGAATAATGCATTCAATATCGATGAGAGGGTTTTCCGGTTCCCTCATGTAGCTCTAGCTGTGCTCTACTGTTTTGGTTGGTAACAGAATGTTATGTCTTTTGTTTGCCCGCCAATACTCCACGACAGTACCCTTTTGAAATTTATTGAAATTTAAATGGAGTGGGAAAATTATTTTCGGATGAGTCAAAGCATTTTAATCGAAAGGGTAAAAACTTAAAAAAAAAACAAAAAATTTATTCCAATATAATAAATATTTAAATTTCTTAAACTTTATTCAAATATGGTAAATATTTTAATATTTTTCAAAACAAAGGTGGATGCTATGTTGGGTTTGCAAATCACTCTATATTTTTTATGTTATTTTATTTTTTTCATTGTATATGATTAATCTAGATTCATTTTAACTTCCAATCTATTAAATGTCTATAGAAATCAAATCTAAGGAGTTTTGCATTTCAAGAGATTTAATTCCTCTCTCTCGAACTTGGTAGATCTAGAGTTAAAATATATCTAGATTGGGTTAATTATTAATTTCATGTTTTTAATTTTTATTTTATTTTGACAGACTCTAACTGTTAAAGATAACATTACAACGTTTTGACCATAGGAGAAGAATTCAACTCTGGAGAAACCCTAGAGGCCCAAGGAAAAATTGCAAGCGGAGAAAGGGTTGTAGTTTTGACAAAGAGTGAATAGGATCTAGACAATGCGATCTCTGATATCCTTGTCAAAATGCAAAATAAGATTAAATGGTAACCATGAGTTTTTTATCCACATGATATATATTTTGTACAAAGATGGTGGCCATGATAAACCCTTTGAAGACACACAATTATTCATCAAATATGTTTTTTAGATGAGATTTTGACTTCTTACTATTGGACCCACATGGAGGAGGAGGAGGAGTTGGTGGATTATGAACTAGAGGAGGGGGGTTTTCAACAAATCTGGTCTAGTCCCAAGGATTTTATCCATTCGCATTTCAAAGTCAACTTAGAAGGTCACCATACTACAGTTTCTGGGCCTACCAGATCTTTAGAAAGCAAAGTTAAGAATTCAATAGGCAATTGTCTAGCGGTTCGAAGGAACTAACCCCTACTCCATCCATGCACTATTTAGGTCCTTTAGTTTCGGCTGGCCCAGGGCCTGAGGACGTTTGTTAGGGGCTAGAGAACTCTTCTTGGGGTGTTTGGCTCTAAGTTTAGTTTCCCTATTGTCCTAAATATTGGAGGAAGACATACAATGTGTTACTACTTCCTTAGGGTTTTCAGAATTTTTTGAACACAGTGGGGTTCTTCACTCTCATAAGCCTCTCTGGATAGTTTTCTTGTATATACTTCATCTCAAGTGCCATCAGCCTCGCCCTCCTTCGGTGAACTAGTGAAGGAGAGCCTTGCCTTGACAACGGAAGAAGGTCAAACTAACATCATAAATGGTCTTGTGGTTTTCAGGGAGAAACACCCTTGTGAATAAGAACGAGTTATGATTCAAAATGAATCTGAGAAAGCAAGGAAGTGGAAAATCCATTGTAGCGTAAAGAAGAAGAACAAATTCCTTCGTTCTCTATTTTTGGGAGTCAACGTCACCATTCAAAAGACTGAGGAAATGTCCCAAAAATACTTGGTGGGGTAAGTAAGGGGTTGAAAATTCAGGTCCTCAACCCTAAATGTGTGGGCGGACAAGGAAATCTTACCTATTGTAAAATTTCCTCTAGAGGTGTCACTATTAGCCCAAGGTTGGATTCATTTATGCTTCAAAGATGTAGCAGACACCCGAGAGGTACAACAAATGGTTTATAAAATTGATTCATCTCCTATCCTTGTCAATTTCTAGATGTCCTTCTTCGATGCAAAGTAGGAGAGACTAGATATGGCCCCAATCTACGTTCATCTTCCAAGTCTCCCTCCTAACTATCGGGACACCCTATTTTTCAAAGATATAGGTAACTCATTGGGATCTTATCTAGCCCATGAATCTACATATTTAGAGACGGGGATTAAGACATACACCCATATTTTGGTTAATATGGACCTCATATAAGGGCTCATAGAAGGTGTTGTAGCTCCTAGAGACAACCTTGAGTTGCAAAATACTAGTGCCTAGCACATGTTAAGGTCAGAGGTTAAATATGGACAACTATATGAATGCCTCTGACAGAAAATGGGTCAAGAGAATAATGGTTTTTGTGATTCAAGGATGGAGAAGACCATTTGAGCCTAATGCATGTGAATTTCCTATATTCATGAGAGTGCTCAGGAGGCTATGTGGCTTGATGGATTTTAAATGGGCCAAGTATAAAATAATGAGCAAAAACCTAAAAAATATGCAGAGGCATTGAGAGAGAATGGATAAGGAACCCACAAGAGACAAGCAGGGTAGGAAGGGGTAGATGGAATGAATGAGGGAAGTATGGATTTTGCTCACCATCACACTTAATCAACGACACTTTCCTCTTTCAACTAAATTAAGAGGCAGATAGATTCATTTTAAACACTTTGATAGTTAGGAATTCCCTTCCTTTCTCCTTCTCCACTTTGTGTGTGGTCACAGGCCAACAGAAGGCATGGATATCGGGATTGGGGTGTAGTGTATTCAGATATTGGGTTATGAAGGAATACATTTTAGGTGTAGGCGGGGCCATATGTATGGGCACCTGGCTAAAAACTATAATCTTCCACTTTTTGCGTAGGACTATCCATCAATAGGGAAGGACATATTAGGTTAGAAAAGGGTTCTAGATTGGAGATTTTGGGCACCGAGGAAAAGCTATATGGTGCAACTCCTCTCTACAAAACATCCTCCATGTCATTGGTGACAATTGTTAGGATATGGTGTTTATGTTTCCAGTTGTCTAAAATCCCTACTAAAGGGGTGGAGTTTCATTTCCTTGGATGCTAATGGAAGGTTTTAGGGTTTACTAGTTGGATGTAAAGCCATAAATATTTGGGTATCCAATTCTTGGGGTTTGGATTCTAGTTTTTCCATTGAGGATAGAGGGCGAGAATTGGAGGGAGATATGGAGAGGGAGGTAGGGAGAAGGAAAGAAAGGGAGGGAGGGAGGGAGCGAGATGGAGAGAAAGGGAGAGCTGGAGACTAACAATTATGCACACTATTTTTTTGTCTTTATTAGAACGAAGGTTTGAGATTGTATTTTGTTGAGGAAAACGAGAGAGGAAACCCTAATTTTGGGGGATGAAATGGTTATGGTAGCAAGGAATCTTTTGAATGAAACATTTATTTTTCATATTGTAAAATTCAACCTGTGTAAGAAAACTACAAATGATGTTCAAGCCAAGTTGTAAAAATCAAGAATCTTTATTAAATGTAAAATCATTTTATTGTTGAGAACTATCTAGGCTAGGAATGAAACTCCAACACCTTCCATTAACCAATTTTCAGTACACACTTCATTAGAGGCCTCTTTTATACTCAATTTAATATCAATTTTATGCCTAAATGTTAGGACTGCCACACAAAGTCCCTCATTCCATGCTTTACTATATGCCTCTTATATATTCATAGCTTATTTATCATGTAGGAACCTCTAGGACATATGAATCCAACACATGAATCAACCCCTAGAAAAATACATTATATGCTTCCTCATAATTAAGGGGTTTATTATTACTCTTAAAGGAAGTTTAGATTATTGGTTGTGGGCTGATACAAACCTTTTTATCGAAGATATAGTTATGATGATGAGCCTTAGAAACTTAGCTTAAATCCCATGAATTTCTCTATCTCCAATGCATATCTAGGTTGATTACTCATATTTTTCTTATCCTTAATACTTTGTTTAGAATGAGATAGGTCTAGTATCGTACCTAGCCTAGTCGTTAGCCCATGTGATTCTCTAAAACTAGGCTACATGCATTGATTATCATATTCCTTAAAGGTTGGTTTCACAAGTGTGAGTTTTTATCTTTGACATCCCAACTTGTACAATTATCCCATAAATTAGCTTTATTTCCAAATACAAAGAAGCACATATGACATGCCTTCAACATTTGTGTATTTTCCTCGAAAAGTGCGACACTTTGAAACAAAATTAGAGTTTGCATGTCATTCATTCAATCTTTTGAACAACATGCAACTAATTATGGTAGGTATTGGAGTATTCCGTTTGACATATGTGTTTATATGTAGTTTCATTTTCTTAAGAGATGGTATCAAGGAAAAATAATTTGGCCATTGGTTTGACTTTCGCTGACATAGGCCCTTAATATTTGTGCCCCCTTGAAATATTTTCCCTTTCGCTCTTGATTCAATTTTTTTTGAATGTTTTCCAACCTCATGCATAAAATTTATCCTTATAAATTGAGTCACCAATACACCAATTTTAGTCATTTTTGTCTAACAATATTGATCATTTGGAGGATGGGGATGGTATGGTTCTAGGCCTTGCCTCCCAATTGAACATTTATTTATCTATCTACTTGGGTTCCAACGCACCTCCTTCCCAAATTCAATGCACCTTCATTCTTTAGGGCTTACAACCTAATGTTATAATTACAAAAATGGATGAATGACAATACAATGTAAAGGAAGGTTCTCTTGCATGCCTTAAAGTGCCCTAGATTCATATGAAGACTCTTAGCTAATTTTTTTGTTGCTTCTGTGCTCAATGCATTTCTGAGTGCAACTCTTTGCTCACCATTCATTAACTAACATTCCTTCTTGTTGTTCTTCTTATGTGGACAGTTTGTGGCATAATGTCCATGCTCATGACAGTTGAAAGATTTCACCTTTGACAAGTCTCGCTTCTTTCCTATCTTGTTGGTCTCGGATTTGGAATGAGATGCCTTCCCTTTTCCTTTCTTCGCCTTGCCATCGAAGGCACAGTTCTCCTCATCATAAGCCTTTGATGAGGATCCATCTCTAGTGCTCCATCGAATTTCTTCTTGTGCCAAATCAGACCATAGTCACTCCCAATCTAGAAGCTTCTCCCTCCCATTAATAGAGTTATGGGATATATGCCACCTCTTGGGAAGTCTTATAAGAGCTAGGCTCACCAAATCATCTGAGGCAACATAGATCCCAACACTTCCAAGCTCATCTTCACATTGAGTGAACTTGGTCAAGTATTTTTGGATCGTGTCGCCCTTCTCCATTTTGATCTTCCTGAGCTTGTCTTTCAACACCAACTTCTTGTGGTCGCTGCTATTCAGGTACAGATCTGTCAAGGCCTTCCAAATTGCAATGGTTTCACCTTCTCATGGAGGTTTGAGACACTATGGCCTCAAACTCCTTCTAACAAGATCCTTCTCGCCTTTGCAACCAAGGTGTTTTAGGAAGTGCTAGGGTGTGCTAGGGAGTGTAAAAGCATGCCCAGGATTGTAGGGGATGTTAACACATTCCTGTTGAAGCCTCGAAAATCTCTGCTTCAAACATCGGGGAAAACCACCCGGTCGGGACCTTAAGGCAACTCCTTTTCCGTTTGGTATGGTGGCTCCGACTGGATTTAAAGGACCAGTTTCCTTGTAACTAAATGGATTGGGTTGGATGGGTGGAAATGAAACTAAATTAACTGAAATAAAACTGTCTAATCTAAACTAAATACTGATAAAGAAATTTTAATACTAACCCGGGTAGCTATATGTGAATACAACTTAAGATTGTTCCAATTCAACAATAACCATGAAAATGTATTATTAATCAAATTGAAATGTGCAGAAACAAATAAAAATAACTCTGTTTAAGAAATTAAACAGAGTTATATAAACATATTGCATTCATCATTGTATACCATTTATATGTAACTATGAAAAATAACGTTTCAATTATACTCAGAAATGATATATAAAAGGAAGCGTTGTTAAAACAAATATACATATAAATGATAGCAATTTTAAAACGAATATCATAAAACAAAAGAGATCAACAGTAAACAGATAGAAATACCTTGCTCATCTTGATGACGTCAAATGTAATCTGATACTCTATCCAGTAATTATAATGCAAAACCAAATTCCAAGGTACAGAAATGCAACACTTCAAAGATAATTCCGCATGAAAATCACCAGATGTGATCCTTTTCAAAAAATATATAAGGCAATGGAGTACAGAAATGCAATCTCCAAGTCCAAAAAATATTAAGATCCAGGACCCCTCTTTGGATGCATGAGAGGGGTTTAAATACTACTTAACTAACTCTGAAAATAGTTTATTACAAAAAATAAGGATTCGGTTCAATGACCGTCCTTTTCCTAGGCTAAAATACAGCGAAATTAAAACTAAATCTATCTATCTATGAATTTGATCTTTAAACTTGCAGGCATTTAGCATGGTTTTGAGAAGATACGGTTGACCGACTTTAGAATTCAACTGTCCTGAAAAGACAGAGTCGGCAAGCGTAGGAGCAATCTTCTCTGTAGCATTGATGATACAATTGAGCGCACTGTGCTGACTGTGTGGCTTCACTAAGTACATCCAGTATGAGTCCCAATTCAATCTTGTCAGCCCTTGGATGGATTTTTCTCTTTCTTTTGCCTTTTGCCTCCATTCTGTTTGTAGTTGATTTGCCTGTAGGAGATATCCTGGAACAGTTTCAGGAATCAAGTTAGCTTTGTGTAAATTGTCATTTACACAATCAGTGAGAGTGTTTGCTGCTGTAGCCGCCTCCTCTGCTGCCTTTTCTTTTATTGGAGCCTTTTGCTTTGATATTAATTTTGCAATTTCATCTTGATTTTGCTTCCCCATTTTCTCATATTATACTTTTAGCCAAAGTAGTTCCTTTTTATCAATTTATCCTTTCACAGTAGTTTTCCTTTGTGCCGAACACGCTTCACATCTTTTTCCTTGCTCATCATTAAGTGTCTTGAATTTGATCAATGTTTCCTCATTTTGTTTTATAGTTATTTCAAGTCTCTTCGACTCCTGACTTTTCTCAAGAAGAGCTTTATGTTTCTCTGAGAACTCTTGATCTCCAACAGCTTCTTTAGTAACTTCTAAAAGTTCTATAGAGGATAATTTTGGCAAACTCACATACCTTATCTTGTGGTAGAAACTGTGTCAATTTGCCCACTTGGATATTTGAACTTGTGAACAGCGTCTGAAACATCCTTTTTTGGTACTGTCCGCTCGTGTTTGATTTTCTTCAATGGTTCATCTCTTTTGGTCCATTCCTGTGTGCATTCTGACAGATTCGCATGCTCTCTGGCAAACTTTTTCATAAATTTCTTATTATAAGGCGCTTGAGGTTCCGGCAACTTATACATCAGCTTCACGTCTTCCGTGGTGAATGACCCGATTAGCTCTTCAAATGGGGTTCTAAATTGCCTATCTGAAATATCAGTGTTGTCCAGCACCCATTTTACCATGTTTGTATACGGGAGAATCCTTGGCCTTGCCGCTATTCTATGCAGAAATGAGCAAGCCAGTTCCCTAAGGGTTGCCTCAGACGTATTACTGGAACCTGCTGTAGCTACAACTTTCATCACCACAGGGTTTTCTTCCTCTAGCAGATTATACATTCCTTCCCAAGTGGATATACCGTCATCCTTATTACAAGCGGTGTCTGCATACAGCGAAGCCATTTCTTTGTTTTCAGAACTCGAGCTCTTCTCCTTCTTACCCATAGTGGAAGCTTTGTATAGACGTTTCCTCCTTCGTGCCTGCGTTTTACGAGTAAATGAGAGTAATGGTATAAGAAAGGTGATGAGACTGTTTTTAAATGTGAAAGCGGATGAAATATAATATTTTAATTGTGAAATGACTTTCAATCCAAACACAATCTCATTTCCCATTAATTTTCAATCCAATCATTTAATATAATCATTAAAGCGCAT